>OZ023265.1:17622121-18222121 GCA_964006375.1 Tillus elongatus | reverse complement strand
CACCACGAGGGCTTACAGCCTTAATACTATCGTACCGTGGATGTCGACAAGGAGGAAAGAGGCAACTTGTTAATTCTGGACTTAAAGTTTTGTAGGTTCGGGACAGAAGGAAAAATATGTGCCGGCAAGGAATCTTACAACTTGGAAGTCGTCGGGACAAAAGAGCGGGCATAACAAGATGTTCCATGTCTGGTGACCTGGACAATGGTGCATTCGCTCTGTTCCCCTGGTAGCTCTGTTGGGGGCAGCAGGTGGAGGAACTATGGAAGAAAGCTCATCAGAGCAGTGTCCGTGCAGATATCTATAAAAGATAGAGAGAGGTCACCAACGGCACGTCGGTGGGCAAGGGATGGTAGCCTTTGGGTGAGGGTAGGGTTACCGATGAGACGTATAGCTCTCTTCTAAATGGAGTCCAGGATAGCGAGTGTAGAAGCGGCAGCAGCACCCCAGATGTGGGAGCAGTATTCGAGGTTTGGTCTTATTTGTGAAGTATATAAGGTATAGAGATTAGCTGGTGAAAAGTTTTTGCGAGCCCGGAACAGGAAACCTAATTTCTTAGCAGCCGCTTCTGCAATTTATGTGACATGTTGGTGCCAATTGAAATTTCGATCCACAGAAATGCCAACAAGTGAAAAGGACTCATTACTTTGAATAACATGGTTGTTCATTGTGATGGGTCTAGGGGTGGTGTATCTCTTATGAGAAAGAAAGCAAGACTGAGATTTGGTGGGGTTGGACTGTACAAGATCTCTTCTTCCCCAGTCTAATATTTTTTGGACATCCACGGAGACAGAACCCTCCATAAGTCTGGGATCCTCATCTAATTGGGCTAAAGAGGCAGGCTTAGAATATTGTATATTTGAGTGGAGGGTGCTGTCGTCCGCGTAACTGTGATACTAAGATTTCACAAGAAATGGACAAAATATGATATCTACCAAAACACTAAGAAAGATTTTTGCAAAAACTAATTAATATTTTTTACACGAAAATTTTCTGATAAAAGACATAAAAGTTAAGTGATATAACCTGTGATTAAAATTGAAAAAAAAACTGATAATGTAAAAAGTGTTGAATAACCTTTCGCGGAAATTTGAGCCCGTGGGAGTAAAGAGGAATATAAGCGAAAATACTGAAACGGTCTACCTCCGAAGGGTGGAGTGTGGGTCAGTGTTTCTATCGGGAAAATGAATTTGTCTCGAGCGCCATCATATTGAGGTTTTCAAAAAGGTTCCTGGGGGAAAGTGGAAGCCCCACAGTGACTAATGTCCAAGTAACGGACCACCCTAAGGGAATATGGTGCTCGGGAAGACTCAAGTGGAGATATTTGGTTTCCAGAGGTCAAACTTTATAGAGGCTTAACAGTGAACAAATGTTATTTAAAACAAATAATGGTTTTATTGTTGGACATATATATATATATATATATATATATATATATATATATATATATATATATATATATATATATATATATATATATATATACAGGGTGTTTCATCAGCAAACCGACATAGCTGAATGGAAGGTGTATTTTTTCAAGGCAATTCAGGATCCGGTATTGAAATTTTTGTGAGGCCCTTCGTTTCGATGTTACAGGGTGATTCATGTATTTTGTCGAAATTTTTGATGATCAGTATCTTTTGAACGAATTGATGGAATTGAATGAAATTTTGTACGTATGCTCTGTCAATGACACTCAATGCACTGCATTTCCCGCCGATTCGAAAAAATGCAGTGGCGTACATAATTTTCTGACCACCTTGGGTTTTGTTAAAAAGATCACCCTGTATGCATTTTATTTAAATGTTTATCCCATCTGAGAAAACTACATGAGAATAGCTACTATTCTGGCAAAAAAAAATGTTTGGCACCATCAACTGAAACGAGAAAAGATAGGTAGACTTTATCTAATCAAAAACGAAAATCCCGATAGTGAGCAATGGAAAAGTATTCATTTTTGTTTAATATCTGACATTTCCTGTCAGTAGATGTCAGATTTGATTCACTTGCCTCTCTCACTTATTAAGCGTTTGTTGATTTACTTAATTTAATAATCACTGACTGGTAAAAGCTTGCTGAAGTGATATTTATTTGGTGTTTAAAATGCCGTATCATTATTCCAACGCAGAATATGCTGACATTTTGTTTATTTACGGATTTGCCGATGCCAATGGAAGGGCTGCCGAACGAGAGTACCGAAGACGGTACCCCGAACGCCGTGTGCCACATCATGAAACTTTCTCCAGGGTGTTCCAATTTTCAAGGGAACACGGAAAGTTTCCCTCGAAATCCATTAGAGAACGACCCATCAGACAAGACGCAACTCAGGTTCGTTTTTTGGTTGCTTCTCGATATTATTCATTGCTCATTATCAGGATATTTAAATTTTTAGGTAGAAAGCATCATTCAGATGGTTCAACAGAATCCCCAAACAAGCACGAGAAGAATAAGTGCTGCTGTTGGAGTCCCTCATTCACAAGTTTGGAGGATAATCAAAAAGGAACGTCTCCATCCGTATCATATGCAGAAAGTCCAGAGGCTCGAAGAAGGTGACGAAGTTGCTAGACGGGCATTGTGTCGGTGGATTGTAGGACACAGACGCAATATTCCTAGAATTCTTTTCACCGATGAAGCCCGGTTCACGAGAGATGGGGTGTTTAATACTCGAAATTCACAAATTCACATGTTTGGTCACATCAGAACCCCCATGCAACGAGAACGACTCAGTCGCAGCATAGATTTTCTGAGAATGTGTGGTGTGGCCTAATTGGTGACAAACTGATTGGACCCCACTTTTTCGAATCAAGATTGACTGGAGAGATCTATGGCAATTTTCTACAAAATGAGCTGCCTGGTTACTTGGAAAACAGGAACGTGAATGAGAGGGGACTGATCTTTCAACATGATGGAGCGCCGCCCCATTTTTCCTTAGCTGTCCGAAATCATCTTGACACAAGGTATCCAAACAGGTGGATAGGTCGTGGAGGTCCCTATGCTTGGCCCCCCAGGTCGCCTGACCTAACACCAGTAGATTATTTCTTGTGGGGTTACATGAAAGCCATTGTTTATCAAGATGAAGTGGACACAGGTGAGGAGCTGAGACGCAGAATTATCGCGGCAGCTGACCAAATAAGAGGCAACCCTGAGGCGATCAGTAGGGCAACCGAAGATTTAATGAAAAGGTCAAGGAAATGTCTCGAGTTTGATGGCGGCCTGTTTGAACATCGTCTTCACTGAACTGAATTTTTTTTCCAACATGTTTTGATGTTTTTCTTTATGTTTCATTTATGTACTTTTGTTTGGAAAAAAATATAATTTCTCCGTTGAGTTGTCTTTTTTTTTTGATTTTCACTTATGTTTAGCTAACAAAAATCTAGAATGGTGCCTAATGATACCTGAATCAGTAGAAAAAACGAATTTATTTGAAATAAATACAAAATACGTACCTTTTAGGAAATCACATATGATTTGTCGAAAATTACGAACAAACATGATTTGAAATCCTAAAAGCAATCAAAGTCTACCTATCTTTTCTCGTTTCAGTTGATGGTGCCAAACATTTTTTTTTGCCAGAATAGTAGCTATTCTCATGTAGTTTTCTCAGATGGGATAAACATTTAAATAAAATGCATACAGGGTGATCTTTTTAACAAAACCCAAGGTGGTCAGAAAATTATGTACGCCACTGCATTTTTTCGAATCGGCGGGAAATGCAGTGCATTGAGTGTCATTGACAGAGCATACCTACAAAATTTCATTCAATTCCATCAATTCGTTCAAAAGATACTGATCATCAAAAATTTCGACAAAATACATGAATCACCCTGTAACATCGAAACGAAGGGCCTCACAAAAATTTCAATACCGGATCCTGAATCGCCTTGAAAAAATACACCTACCATTCGGCTATGTCGGTTTGCTGATGAAACACCCTGTATATATATATATATATATATATATATATATATATATATATATATATATATATATATATATATATATATATATATATATACACAGATATATACAAAATTATATGTGAAAATATTAACAAAGAGGAATTACTTAAGATATGGTTCTTACCATAGCTGACTGGTAGGTACAAAGTGTGAATAAGACAGGAAAACGGAATACTGAATTTCTATTTTAGTTTTCACCAGGCAAGCGGTTTCCCGGAAAATCAGATCGCGGAATTTCTCTTATTCCTGATTGGTTTGATCCCAAAATTTTAATGGCGGTTTTTACTTATATGACGGCAATAAAGAGACGATATTTTACACTGTTTTAACGCACGGGCCACACATGGGGACACCAGTAAGTGCTAACACGGTGTAAACTATGTATAGTCCTCCAAACTCACAAGTTATTTTAACTAGGAGGTGGGAGTCACAACGGTACACAATGCTCATGCATCACTAAGATATATTACCAAATCAGCTAGAAATGAGAGAAAATTATAACGTTATTACAACCCTCGGTTATTCGTTGCGTGCCTAGACAAAACAAAATAAAAATATATAGGGGGCCGAAAGCACTCTGTCAATTCTGCATAAGTGAAACTGGGTATTAGGGACACCTGTATATTGAAACACGGGAAAAATAGAATTAGCTCCGGGCTTGGGGGACAGCTATATATGATTTAAAATAGATCAGAAAATATAAATAGCAAAGATTAATTAAGTTATATGTTTCTTACCAAAAATATATTAGCGGAAAGATCTGATTTTAAATCAATTTCATTTGTAATAGGTCCACACATATGTGTAGAGGTTTATCCATATAATCCCAATGCAAAAGTATGACGTTTATCTAAATTAAATAATGTATTCATTTAGAGTCACATCCCCTACAGAAATGAATTAAATTTCACCTTTCACACTGCAAAAATTGGTAGTTAATACGACACTACTAATGATATCAAGTACGTTTTAGATAAAAGACAAGATAAGAAATTCAAGATAATGGTCACTCAAGAACGATGGTAAATATGGCTAAAACTAACGGGCAGGATTACAATGAACGAAATAGCAATCAATAAAGAAAATACATATAAATGTATGGAGCTGAAAGCTGGCCTTTGGATAAGCAGAACAGGAAGTTGAAAAGTGGTTGCGACGACGGGACAATATTACCTTTGGACTATGATGATTTATCTAAAAAATGCAAGTCACTCAGATTCTACAAAAAAAATTATTAAGAATTTAAAAAGATAAGCCAAAGAAAACAAACTGGTATAACAACACTAAATACAAAGCCTGCTCATTAAAATTCAGGAAATTTCAGACACCGATTTAAATTTACAAATAATAGTAGTAAGTAATATATGTATATATATATATATATATATATATATATATATATATATATATATATATATACAGGGTCGCTGATAAGTCTGGAAACGGTCGATTATCCGGGAAAATATACAAGGTGTCGAAAAAAGTTTTATACAAAAGTTTTTGGGTTCTTCAATGTCTACTAGGCGGTGATAATTTTATTTATACAGGGTTGGTCATACAGGCGTGGCACACCAATATTAATTTTTTTTTAATGGAACACCCTATATATTATTCGATATTTCAATCCTTCTCTTAATTTTGAGCAACATTTATCAGAAGCATGATGTACATAAACTCAATCGTTTCCGGGTAAAAAAAAAAATAAAATAAACGCTATTGTTTTTAAAATCTATTGGATGAAGAACAAAAATAAATGAAAAGTAGAATATCTCTTGAAAACAATCTGTGAGTGTGAAAAGAACCGGTTGCGATGTTTTTAACATTGTTTGAAATCCTATTTTATAAGATGTTCAAAGTGTTCTCCATTGACCTCCTGACAATAATGAATTCGCTTAACAAAACATTGCACTGCATTTACAAGAGCGTTTTGAGGAATGTTATTAATTTCATGCACAATCCTTGCTTGCAACTCTTCAATATTCTGCGGTCTATTTTGGTAAATTAAATTTTTTACATGACCCCACAAAAAAAAGTCAAGCGGCGTCATGTCGGGAGACCTAGCTGGCCATTCAATAGTTCCCCTGCGCCCTATCCATCTGCCAGGAAAGGTTTGATTCAGATATTCCCGTACCGCAATTCCAAAATGAGGGGGTGCCCCATCCTGCTGAAACCATATTTCTTCCGCTGGTAGATTTGGGTCGTTATTGTTCGGAAATAATCGACTAACGTCTGGAACAATTGATTCTTGCAAAAGTGTCAAATATCGAGCAGAGTTCAAATTACCGTGTATAAAATAAGGTCCTATGATATGTCCACCAATAATAGCACACCAAACATTTACTTTTTGCGGTCTTTGGGTGTGAATTTGTTCCATCCAATGTGGGTTTTCGTCTGACCAGTACCTACAGTTGTGTCGGTTGACTTGTCCATTCAAACAAAATGTAGATTCGTCGGAAAACAAAATGTGGTTGGCAAAGTTAAAATTTTGGCGTAACTTCTCCATAATAAGTTCACAGAACTCGATTCTGCGATCAAAATCGTCTTCACTCAGTTCTTGCAATAAATGAATTTTATATGGACGGAACTTTTCCCGCTTCGTAATCTTTTGAATTGAATATCGACTCATATTGTGATTTAAAGCCAATTGCTGTGCCGAAGTTTTCGGATTTTCCACCACATCCAATATTACATTCAAAGAATTTTCTTCATTTGTAACGGTTACTGGCCTTCCAGTTCTAGGTTTATCCTTGATACCGCCAGTTTCGTGAAAACGATGCAAAGTTTTCGAAACTGTGGATTTGGAGATCGATTCCCGCTCAGGATGCAACTCATTGAACATAATCACCACTTGAGCAAAACTTCGTGTTCTATCACCGTACCCTATCATCATTAAAATTTCGATACGTTCGGTTTCACTTAAACTTGCCATTTTGCACAAAAACTGTTGACACTAAATTACTAATGTTTCAAAACTGTTGACACTGAATGAATGTTTGACATTCGTTGTCCTGGAAACATTTTAAAACAAAAGAATAATACTGCGTTTCTTATGGGCATCTTATCTTATCTTGGGATTCCAAACAATGTTAAAAACATCGCAACCGGTTCTTTTCACACTCACAGATTGTTTTCAAGAGATATTCTACTTTTCATTTATTTTTGTTCTTCATCCAATAGATTTTAAAAACAGTAGCGTTTATTTTTATTTATTTTTTTACCCGGAAACGATTGAGTTTAGGTACATTATGCTTCTGATAAATGTTGCTCAAAATTAAGAGAAGGATTGAAATATCGAATAATATATAGGGTGTTCCATTAAAAAAAAATATTGGTGTGCCACGCCTGTATGACCAACCCTGTATAAATAAAATTATCACCGCCTAGTAGACATTGAAGAACCCAAAAACTTTTGTATAAAACTTTTTTCGACACCTTGTATATTTTCCCGGATAATCGACCGTTTCCAGACTTATCAGCGACCCTGTATATATATATGTATATATATATATATATATATATATATATATATATATATATATATATATATATATATATATATATATATATCAGCGCCTCGGTGGTTTAGTGGTAAGATCGTGTGCGTCTGAACCGGAGGGTACTGGGTTAGATTTCCATCGTTCGCCTTTCACTTTTCCAGTACATACTTAACATCAACGGAGGTTGTGGGATTGTATTGAGTAAGTTGAATGTCTGTACGTTCCGCCCTTCGAAGGGGGCGTAGAGCCATCGGTCTCGTGTCTATGCGATGTCAGGCACATGAAACATCACTATCCTCCTTACAGAAAGGCAAAATTTCCAGGATAGGAACGGGCCTGACGGTTTTTCCAACTAAAAACTCGCAGAAAATACTCTAAGGATACTCGGCTGAACTACTTTACTCTACTCAGAACTCTATGCTGGGCTGAACTTAACTTAACTCAACTGATTTTATTTGGCCAGTGGGCCTGCTTTTATATGGTAACAATTGGGCGTCCTTGTTTAATTCTAGAAGCTTTTGTTCTCTTTATTTAACTCATAGTGGACGTAAAAGTTTCTAAATGAAAAATTTGTTAAATTTGTATATTTTTATTCGTGTAAAACTAATAATGCTCCGGTATTTAATTTATCGAATTCTTTATGATAAAAGAAGATATTTTGTATAGCTCTTCGTTTCTACTAGTGATTTGAGAATATTTATTGAAAATATTAATTAACATAATTGTCAGAGTGGTGCTACGGCAGCGAAATTTGGTTTTATTGCAATGAAACGGGAGTTTCATTACAATATAATCATATTTTCATGTCACAAGCTGTCTGAAATAAGGAGGTTATTTAAGCCTGTCACTTCAAAGTTTCATTTAACATTTGTGAAAAAAATGTAACAATTACTTATTTATTATGAAAATGCAAACATAGATAATCCTATCAAATTGATAATTTATTACCTTTTTGTATCAAAGTTATTAAAAATACTTCAATATAATTCTTCGAAAACTCGATAAAAATTCACATAATCTGATCGGTTGTTAGAATTTAATGAAAGAAATGAATAAAAAACGAAAAAAAATTTTTTTTCGAACTGATTCCGCTACGGAGATTAAAATCAACAACTTTCAGGATGCAAACCAAGGCGTGACCATGGACGTATAAAATTGTAGTTTACTCTGGGTGATCCAGGCGAAATCAAATTTTAGAGTTTGTGAATTTTGGGAAGACCATAGTATTTTGATTATATATTATTCATTTTCTAGCCATTTCTTCAGTAATAAAATTATTGTTTTTGAATTTATAAACTTACACAGATCTTCCCATTGGCAAATTTTTTCTACGAAAATACGCTAAAATGTCAAAGAAATTGTTTGGAAAGTTAGCGTCAAGTAGCTAAGCCATTACTACTATTAAAGCTTTTACTTCTGTAGTGTTTTATTTTAACAAAAACTAAACGGGGATTTTAGTTTAACTGGGAAGTAATTACCTCTCTTAAAGTACAACTGACGTAAAATAACGGTGGAGTTCTAATCTGTTCCTAAGAAATACAAATCCATGAAATAGTTGCGCTGGCTCGGCCGATCCCGTACCATGACGTCCCATTATCATATAAATGAGACTGCTCTATCCCCTATCCCGTCTCATAAGGTGACATGACGTAACATTTGCAAATTCTGTTTTGTCTCCTCTATTAGATGAATATTTCAGCCCTCTCTAACACAGCCAAACATTTACATACGTACATGCTTTTCTTTAACTTACAATTGCATGTTCAAATCTTGCAAACTTTAATTATATTTATTTTGCCACGTCATACAATGATGAAATTTTGCCCAGCCAAGTCGGGTGACAACACAACATTGTGTTATTACTTTTATATTTTTATCTATAAGTTATTTATTTATTGATATTAATCACAGAAAGAGTAGGTACATGACAAAAAAAAAAAATCGAGACGCAGTAAGTGCGTTATGATAGTGAATTTTCAGTAAAAGTTTCAAATTTGTACAACTCAGTTTTCTATAAACCTAGAAAGTTGAATGTTGGTACGTAGAAGGTCTCGACGCGGGCAGCATATTAACTAAATTTCATCACAAAAACTCCGTTATTTTTGACATACATACATACATATATATATATATATATATATATATATATATATATATATATATATATATATATATATATATATATATATATATATATATATATATATATATATATATATATATATATTCAAACCGACCTTCGTTTCGGGTTCTGGGGGCCCAAATTCGCGCTCGTTAAAAAAAATTGCAAAGTATCACCATCGATGCCTCTATTAGTGAATGTTTTAAAAGAAAAATTCGCTAAAAGCCAGCGTCTATATTATGTCGAGAGTACATTTAACGAATTTTCATTAAAAAAAATTCCGCTTATAGTGAATGTTGAATTTTAGAAAAATTTAGAGCACTTAAAACACATTTCCGAATGTTTCCAGATTTTTATGTCTATATTCGTTTTACATTCCTATTTCCCTTTTTCTTTCCCCTTTGTTTATCTTCCTGAGGGAGGATCCTTTTCAGTTTCCCATTCGTTAAGACCAAAAAGGTGGTTGTTTTCTTCATCAGACATGTTATTTTGCAAGTCATCTTCACTACTTTTTAAGTCTAATTCAGGTATAACTATCACAATTATTATTATTAATAAGAACAACAACAACAATAATAATAACAATAATAATAATACTAATCAAAGTCAGAGGGAAAATACAACCAGGTGTATATGAAATGCAGAACGGCCAGCATATTGCCTCGATGGATGTGGAGTGTTATAAATACCTGGGAATACAGCAAGCGAGGAAAATAAACCACTCGGTAATGCAGAACGATCTGACAAATGAGTACGAAACGAGTAAAGCAGGTGGTGCGATCACATCTTAACAACAAGAACCTGACTAAAGCTCTGAATACATATGCATGTTCTGCACTTAGCTACTCATTTGGGATTGTGAACTGGAGTAAAACGGACATCGAAAATCTACAACGGAAGACGCGAACACTCCTAAAAAAATCCAAAAAGCATCATCCCCGTAGTGCTATCGAGCGAGTTACACTACCTAGACACCAAGTTGGAAGGGGAGTGTTGGATATTGGTAAACAGTTGGACCAGCAGATAGTGAACCTGCGTACATACTTCCATCAGCAGGCGCTGACTTCTGAACTACACGGCGCCATATGCGAGGCGGATGATTCACCACCGCTAGAATTAAAAGAAAGTGAAATACAAAGTCACCATCGGACTGATCAGGAAAAGTTGCAATCTTGGATGCAGAAGCCTCTCCATGAGCGACATCTGAATGAGACCTCCCAGGCACATGTTGACAAATTGGCCGCGAACTACTGGTTGGTGTCCGGACAGATGTTTCCAGAGACAGAGGAAGTTGTTGCTGGCCATACAAGATCAGGTCATCCCAACAAGAAACTACCTGAAGTATATAGTTGGAGATAATTCGGTCCAAGATGACAAATGTAGATTTGGGTGTCAGTCATCACAGACTATCCAGCACGTCACAGGAGGATGTCAAGCGTTTGCTGCAACAGAGTATAAAGAGAGGCACGACGCAGTTGCCAAGATACTTCATCAAGAACTGGCTCTGACACTGCGACTTTTAAACCTTAGTAAGGAGCCCTGCTATAGATACACTCCTGAGCCTGTTATAGAGAACTCGGGATACAGGTTGTATTGGGATCGGGCCGTGCTCACATATCAACGAGGTGCACACAACAGGCCAGATATAATAATAGTGGATAAGTTCTGCAACCAAGTGACGCTGATTGATGTGGCCATTCCAAATACTAATAATCTAGATATAAAGTACAACGAGAAGATCATTAAGGACAGAGACCTCGAGATACACGTACAGAGGCAGTGGATGGCAAAGAGTTTCAGAGTGATTCCAATAGTCATGCGTCAATTGGTGTGGTTCCTAAGAATCTTCGGGAGAACATTAAGATACTGGGCCTTGGAGACAATCTTTATAAGGTTATGCAGAAGGCGGTAATACTTGCCACTGCCCACACCGTTCGGAGATTCCTGGGAAATGAGGATGTGTCGCGTTGTCGTTCAGGGCCCGATAACTTGGAAAGGGCTCCATCAGAGCTGAGTCTCTTTGGTATCTGAGATACCTGGGATGAGTGAATGTTCCCCTTTGAGGGAGTGTGCAAGCCCTTCAGGCTAAAGTCGATAATAATAATAAAAATCATGACGACGACGACGACGACGATGATGATGATGATGATGATGATGATGATGATGATGATGATGATGATGATGATGATAATGATGATGGTGATGGTGATGATGGTGATGATGGTGATGCTGGTGATGGTGGTGATGGTGGTGATGGTGGTGATGGAGATGAAGGTGGTGACGGTGGTGACGGTGTTGACGGTGTTGACGGTGGTGACGGTGGTGACGGTGATGACTGTGATGATGGTGATGACGGTGAAGAAGAAGACGACGACGACGACGACGATGATGATGATGATGATAAAACTCCGCCATTGCTGGTCCCATGCCCGGGTGAGAAAGAAGAAGGGGGTGGAGTAACAACCACGTTAAAAAAACAGGGTCCATCTGGCCCGAACGGTAGCACCCTGTAACGGTCACAGGTTTGTCTGGCCGGTGGGTGTACTGCTTCCAGCAGTATGCTCACTGCTACTCGTAACGACGTAGACGGTACAGCCAGCGACGCCAGCTGTTCACTGTCTTATTTATCCTATTTTACCTTAGCCATATTACCTTTATCCATCCTTAACTGGGCCACCAGGGTTAATTGGTCGCACACCCATTGAAATAGAGCAAAACCAAAGCCTCGGAAAAATGTATCGCTTGCCATAAGTAACACCCTACCGAGTCGGGATCTGACTCAAGCAGCTGTCGAAGCTGATGCTCAAGTATTAACAAAAGACTTGTTAAACCATTTTTCCCTCCTGACAAAAAAGTATATCCCGTGGTAGGAGATTGACTTGACGATAAGTTGACACCAACATTATTTTTTTTTGTCAAATGCATGTTTTTTTGATTTCTTGTTGTCTAGAACATTTTTTTGGCCAGGTGTGGTTAGGTCGGGTTAGGTCAGGTTAGGCCTTCTTGGTAGGGTGTTTTGTGCATAAAAGGCGAGAAACAAGTTGTCCCTTCAACCCTTAAACAAGCTGGGGGATCTGGAGAAAATAGGCGTGCTGGAGGGGGAAGAACAGTATTAAGAGAATATTTTGATGGAAAATGTAAAAAAAGGCTGCTTATAGAAGTCCAGCTAAGCTGTTTTTGTCGACATTCCTTCTGTATTTTCTTCCCCCCAGCACGCCTGTTCACACTGGATCCCGTATCTTTTAATGGGATTGTTTCCACAACATTTTTATTCTTGCGTATGCATACTGGTGTGGTTTTAGGCATGTCTCTGAAAAAACTTTCAAAAATCCGGTTGGCCCAGTATTACCTAACTAACTGATGGTTTTAACTAGGTTTTGAAATACCTTACTTTTGCTATAATGATGTGCCGATTATTGACATGAAGATTTATTCTTGGTTTCAGAATTAACTTAAGTGTGTTTTTTTTATTTATTTCAACCACACACCACGAGGGCTTACAGCCTAAATACTATCGTACCGTGGGTGTCGACAAAAAAGAAAGAGGCAACTTGCTAATTCTGGACTTGAAGGTTTGGAGGTTCGGGGGAGAAGGACAAACATGTGCCGGCAAGGAATTCCACAACTTGGAAGTCCTCGGGACAAAAGAGCGGGCATAACAAGATGTTCTATGTCTGGTGACCTGGACAGTAAAAGGGTTCATTCGCTCTGTTGCCCTGGTAGATCTGTTGAGGGCAGCAAGTGGAGGAACTATGGAAGAAAGCTCCTCTTAGAAGTGCCCGTGCAGATATCTATAAAAGAGAGAGAGAGAGAGGTCACCAACGGCACGTCGGTGGGCAAAGGATGGCAGTCTTTGGGTGAGGGTAGAGTCACCGATGAGACATATAGCTCTCTTCTGAATGGAGTCCAGGATACCGAGTGTAGAAGCGGCAGCACCACCCCAGATGTGGGAGCAACATTTGACGTTTGGTCTTATTTGTGAAGTATAGAGATTAGCTGGTAAAAAGTATTTGCGAGCCCGGAAGAGAAAACCTAATTTCTTAGCAGCCGCTTCTGCAATTGATGTGGCATGTTGGTGCCAATTGAGATTTCGATCCACAGAGATGCCAGCAAGTGAAAAGGACTCATTACTTTGAATAATTTGGTTGTTTATTGTGATGAGTCTAGGGCTGGTGTATCTCTTATGAGAAAGAAAGCAAGACTGTGATTTGGTGGGATTGAATTGTACAATATTTCTACTTCCCCAGTGTAATATTTTTTGGAGATCCACGGAGATAGAACCCTCCATGAGTCTGCGATCTTCAGCTAATTGGGCTAAAGAGCCAGGCTTAGAATATTATATATTTGAGTGGAGGGTGCTGTCGTCCGCGTAACTGTGAACTGGGTTGGATGTGCTAGAGAGGAGGTCATTGATGTGGAGAAGAAACAAAGTAGGGGCTAAAGCTGAACCTTGAGGAACTCCTGCATTAATTGGATACAGTTTAGAGGAATGGCCATCCACGACAACAGAAATGCTCCGGTTGGAGAGGAAATTTGCTGTCCATGTACAGAATTTGATGGTAGGCCATAGGTCGGTAGTTTATTAAGCAGCGCAGCGTGCCAGACCTGGTCGAATGCTTTGGATATGTCTAGAACGACAATCTGGGATTCACGGTGTAGTTCCATCGACTTGTTCAAAGAATGGGTTACAAAGGAAAGGAGGTCGGCAGTTAATCTGCGCTGACGGAATCCATACTGCATGTCGTGGATCAGATTGTGTTTTTCAAGAAATTTTAGTAATTCGGTGTTTATATACTTTTCCATCACTTTAGAGATGACTGAAAGGAGAGAAATAGGCCTGTAGTTGCTAGGAAGCGCTTTCGATCCTTTGTTGGGGACGGGTTGTACTCGAGCAGTTTTCCAGTTACTAGGGAATATGCCTCTATTGTAAGATGTCTGAAACAGACGAGCCAGGACAGGAGCAAGTTCCGGTACGCGTTTTTTGAGAACAATTGCTGGGATCTCGTCAAGGCCAAAGGCTTTCCTGGTATTAAGAGAAGAGAGCATCTTTCGTACCTTTTTAGTTTTGAAAATGATATCCGTCATTTTATGCGCGACATTGGGGACTGTTGGTGGTTGAACATTTGGAGGTGGGTTGAGAGTAGAATTGCCGGAGAACAACGAGGAAAAAAGTTCAGCCTTGCCCAGGGCGGTAGAAACAATTTCATCCCCTGAGACAAGAGGTGGGAACATGCTCTTGCAGAAATTATTCCCAATAGATTTAGCAAGAGGCCAGAGGGGTTTGCTGCCGCTGGAGCTTAAGAGGACTTTGTTTTTGATGTGGCTGTTAAACGAGTTTTTTTCCCTCAGAAAGAATGCGGACATAGTGGTTTCTTGCGTCGTTAAATGCTTGACGGTTTTCTTGACTGGGATTGTGTAGAAGCTTTTTGTGAGCTTTGACCTTTTCAATTATCTACAGAAAAGGTACATTGATTCAACATTATACATAATTGGAGGGATCGTATTTTGCTAAGGCGTAAGCTATCGGCACAGTTTGACACTAATGACATTATGTCGTTTCCCCTAGTAGTATTCAACCCTTCTCTTTAATGTGTTACATATCCTATGTTTATATCTACTTTGTACCTAGCTAGTTACTTAATTAATCTTTAATTAAAAGTTAATTTTGCTTTTACATTTTATTTACTTACGAAAATGAAAAAAAAAAAACATAAATTACCCATGATACATTAGAAGGCTTAACTGCGTTGGTTTTAAATGAAATTATTTCGCTGAAAGCATGCTTTTACAACTATCTAGTTATAATGGGTATACAATTATGCCACAAAATAAATTAAATTCTATAAGGTCATAATCTCATTGTTTGCAGTTAACATAAACACAAAAGGCGCAACAGCAGCTATGAGTGCACCAGACAGCCACAAATCCTGTTTCTCGTATTTTCCTCCTGTATTATGTGCAAAGAAAACAATGGCTCATTCTCTTTATTTCATTTGCTAATTTATGTGTTAGAAGGAAAAGGCGACTAACCAAGTCCTGCAAAATTAGGACATAATTCCTTTCGTATCGCAAACACAAATCATAACTTATACTTGTAAAGGTTTACACTGTTGTTTTATTCTTGTACGAGACAAATCGTGTACTTGAAATAAAAATGTCAGCTCAATCAGTCACAAATTCAAAGTTATCTATGCAATAGTTTTTTGTATGGGTAAAAGAAGAATTAGTGAAGATATAGTGATAACATTTTTCCCAAACCATTACACAATACGAGTAATAAAATGCACTTAGCCTACAATAGAAAACCAAACTAAAAAAACATTAACCTGCACATTTAGGACAACGTTCATCAAGCAATCGACCACGTTAGTAAGATAAGGAAAGTTTTTCGCCGCCGGTCCACAGTTTAGATTTATAACCATTGCAGAACCTCGGTGGTTCAGGGCTAAGAACGTGTGCCTCTAAACCTAAGGGTACTGGGTTCGTTCCCAGGGTACTCCTTTCACTTTTTCAGTACGAACTGTAAAATTAACATCAACCGAGATTCTGGCATTGTATTTGAGCAAGTATGCACGTTCCGCCCTTCGGAGGGGGCGTAAAGCCGTCAGTCCCGTGTCCATGCGATGTTGGGCACGTTAAAGATCCCTACCCTCCTTACAGAAAGACAGGGGTTAGGCAAAATTTCCAGGATAGTGAGATGAAACTGCTCCCTGGCGTCGGTGATTGGCCATAGTCGCGGAAATAGGCCGACGTTAAAGAAACAAAGCAAACAACAAATTACCATTGCCATTACATGGACGTATAATTTCATCGTCTGCACAGTTGGAATTAAGCAATTATTATACTTGAGACGACCCAGACTAAGAACTTGGATGTTTTAGTTTTAAGTTTCTACTAAGTGAAGATGAAAACCTGTGATGAGAAGTGATGAGTACACTTGGAGAACCCAAAACACCACAACACATATTCCTAAAGACCTGACCATCGTTTCACTAACAAGAACCCAAAACACCACAACGCATCTTTTTAAAGACCTTACAATCGTTTCACTAACAAAGTAAGTGTCACCAGAGGATGACAAAATCTAAACTACTTACAACTAAACATCACATTTTATACTGAGTCTTAGGTAAAGACCGATACCGAGAGGGAGACGGAATCGCAAGCAAATTTTCTTTGTATTGTACTTTAATTGCCGGACGACGTTTTTGAACTCCCGTTATAACTTAAGCCAAGTTTAGAGATATCTTCTATATCATAGACAGAGTGCAAACAAAGGACTATAAATCAGTTTTCGAAAGAAAACACCGAATTTTCCGGGAAAACCTGTGCCGATTTCCCTGGCTAACGAACTTAACCAAGCCACTTGCGAAGGGCAAATTTAATTAAATTCGCCCCATTATTTTTTGAGTTATCGGTACGTATATATATATATATATATATATATATATATATATATATATATATATATATATATATATATATATATATATATATATATATACAGGGTACCCAGCAGAAATCAAATTCCCTGACATTTCCAGGCCCCTCGAGTACATTTTTCATAATACTCGGAAAAAAAAACACATATACCAGAATAGCTTGTTTAGAAACTTTGAATAAAAAACTTACATAATCAAAAACATAAGTATGCTTAACTCCGTCAAATTTATAATATATAGCATTTTCGAGAAGAAAATTTGCAATTTTTTCATGGAATAACTTGATTTTCATAACTGGCCGACGAACTTAGCCTCCGGAAAGAATTTTCCAGTGTGATGGAACAAACCAGAAGTCTCTAGGTGGCGTAGAAACTTTGCAAACCATGTTATATATATATATATATATATATATATATATATATATATATATATATATATATATATATATATATATATATACATATATATACATATATATATATATATATATATATATATATATATATATATATATATATATATATATATATATATATATATATATATATATATATATATATATATATATATATATATATACATATATATATTTATTTATTTGGATAAGCCTCGCATGTGGGTTCCAAAAGCTCAGATTCGCGCCTATTAATTTTATTTATGAAAATGCGCTGAAAAAAGAAACAAAGATACTGTTTACATGCGTCATATACAAATGCCAAATATTTTGCAACTTTCAACATGATCAAAAAGGGTAAAATAGAATAAGCACATTCACAGCACAGCTCTACCCAGTCAATACACAAAACGCATTTTGCATTTTATGCATTCAAGAAAGAACATTCCAAGTGAGATGTACATATGAGCCATGTTTGAGATAGATGAAGGAAACGCTATTTATATCGGGGCATGATGTGACATACACTGCGTTCATTGACGGATTTAAGTGCTATTAGTACCCAAGGTAAGACGCATTGTTATCAAGATATATTTTGCTAGTTATGAGAAAACTATTCACGTGAGAAAATTCATATAATATATATGAAGTCTTAATAAAAATGCAACTGCTAGTGACGAAATTTTACAAACATATAATTTCCAGGTCTACTGAATGATTTCCAGGACATTTGAGTAAAATCACAAATTTTCCTGACATTTCCCTGACATTTTAGGGGGTAGTTCACCTTCCCTGATTTTTTCAGGGTTTTCCGGTTTCCAGGTCGCTGGGTACCTTTTGTTTCGAAAATATTTATATCTCCGGAATCAACAAAGCAAGGGCAACCGAATTTAGTAGTTGGGTTTATATCGTAATAAGTAAGTTACCCACCAAAATTTAGCTTTGTATGTCAAAAGACAAAAAAGTTATAGGCATTTAAAGAAAAATAAATTGGGGTTTTCCTCAAAACGTCAAAGTGGCGTCTTAAAACGTCAAAATGGGCAACATTTAGACAAAGAACTTAAATCTAATACGAGCTATGGAAATAAAATCTCTCAAGAAGAATGTTTTACAAACCCTGAAGTCTTAGTTTCAGCGTCACTGTCCTTCATTTTACTAAAATATTTCCAGAAAATTCATTTCAAATAGACCCTTTCTCTGATGCTTGGCAGTAGCCTTATGTATAGAGTTTATAGTTTAATGGTATATCATGTTTGTCGAATTTTCGCCAAAAATCAATAAAGCTCAATATATCCGTCATTATACAAGATATGAAAAAAATATTGTATATATTAATTATAGGGTGTCTTGAGCTGCATCCTAAAAAATATTTCTACAATCATAGCGTGGCTTATAAGTCGTTGGTGATACAAATTTTCTTTTCTTTTTTCAATCAAACACGCCTTATGTTATTGCATTTTTGAGTTTTCCATCGAAATATAATGCATGTGTGTAAGAGAAGAAACTCTGGACGCAGCAAGTGCGTTATGGTAGCGAATTTTGATCAAATGCTTTATATTTGAATAGCTCAATTTGCTATTAACCTATAAGGTTGACCAAAAAACGAGTTTTTTTCGGGAACACTTTCGGAAATTTTTGTACATTTTCAAACAATAAAGTTATTCTGATGAAACATGGCACATTGTTTTTACTATATAGGTTATACTGGTAACCAAATTTGCCTGCTGTCTTTAAACAAAACACACAGATTTGCTATTAAAAACATTTTTATGAAAATTCACTACCATAACGCACTTGCTGCGTCCCGAAATATTTTTTTAAGAAAATTCCGTATTAGGAGGAAGTCACCCATTATATCTGCCTAACCAGGAAAGAAAAGATTTACAAATACAATACAAATATTGAAGATCTGCAAGTCGATATAGGATGGATTATATTAAATTGTGGTTTTGATAAACTACCAGCTTAAAATCAACAGCAATAGTGAATGTAGGAGCGAAAGCAATAAATGGAGGTGCCTGCAGGAGCTACCAGCGGCCAGCAGGAAACTGTATATAAGTGTCGGAGGCGCACACTGCTGGTATAAGCTAATCCTCGGTAAAGTGTTTCTGGATTCTCCCTCTCGCCGTCTCCTTCACCGGATAAACGGGCACGATTTACGGGACGTGGACCCGGCTTCTAATGTTCTTTGCCTACACTGCTATACTGGCCTTTCACCACAGACACACATACACACAGAGAAAAAGTAAAGCTTCCCGTTACCTAGCGGTTCATATTTAGGACGCCTGAGTGTCAAAAATCTTTTGAAAATTCGGTTTTATATGGCCTAATTCACTTCAGCGTGGTTGTATGTCTAGACGTTTACTTTTTTCCGTCAAAAAATCTGGTGTGGTGTTTTGCAGGTCGAGTTCGTCTGTCAGATTTGGGTTTTTCTTTATATTTATTTTTACAAAAACATTCTTAGTTTTTAAATTAATTTTTGTAAAGTTTTGTATAACGTTGCAAGGAGTCAAAAGTCATGTATTTCTAAAGCTTTTTCGAATTCCCGCCTGATGTACATTTCAATTAAATAATGTTAACAGTAGTAGCATGTTGTATGAAATGGAAGGACAGTATATATTCGTACTGGCGAATTTTCATTAATTTTTTTTTAAATTTTAACAACACACCACGAGGGCTTACAGCCTAAATACTATCGTACCGTGGGTGTTGACAAGGAGGAAAGAGGCAACTTGTTAATTCTGGACTTGGAGATTTGGAGGTTCGGAGGAGAAGGAAAAACATGTGCCGGCAAGGAATTCCACAACTTGGAAGTCCTCGGGACAAAAGAGCGGGCATAACAAGATGTTCTATGTCTGGTGACCTGGACAGTAAAAGGGTGCATTAGCTCTGTTCCGCTGGTAGATCTGTTGGGGGCAGCAGGTGGGGGAACTATGGAGGAAAGCTCCTCAGAGCAGTGCCCTTGCAGATATCTATAATAGAGAGACAGAGAGAGAGACAGAAAGAGAGAGAGAGAGAGAGAGGTTACCAACGGCACGTCGGTGGGCAAGGGATGGCAGCCTTTGGGTGAGGGTAGGGTCACCGATGAGACGTATAGCTCTCTTTTGAATGGAGTCCACGATAGCGAGTGTAGAAGCGGCAGCTGCACCCTAGATGTGGGAGCAATATTCGAGGTTTGGTCTTATTTGCGAAGTATATAAGGTATAGAGATTAGTTGCCGCTTCTGCAATTGATGTTACATGTTGGTGCCAATTAAGATTTCGATCCACAGAAATGCCAACAAGAGAAAAGGATTCATTACTTTGAATAACTTGGTTGTTCATTGTGATGGGTCTAGGGCTGGTGTATCTCTTATGAGAAAGAAAGCAAGACTGAGATTTGGTGGGGTTCAATTGTACAAGATTTCTACTTCCCCAGTCTAATATTTTTTCGAGATCTACGGAGACAGAACCCTCCATGAGTCTGCGATCCTCATCTAATTGGGCTAAAGAGACATGCTTAGAATATTGTATATTTGAGTAGAGGATGCTGTCGTCCGCGTAACTATAAACTGGGTTGGATGTGCTAGAGAGGAGGTCATTGATGTGGAGAAGAAACAAAGTAGGGGCTAAAGCTAAACCTTGAGGAAATCCTGCATTAATTGGATACAGTTTAGAGGAATGGCCATCCACAACAACAGAAATGCTCCTGTTGGAGAGGAAGTTTGCTGTCCAGGTACAAAGTTTTGGTGGTAGGCCATAGGCCGGTAGTTTATTAAGCAGCGCTGCGTACCAGACCTGGTCGAATGCTTTCGATATGTCTAGAGCGACAATCTGGGATTCACCGTGTAGTTCCATAGACTTGTCCCAAGAATGGGTGACAAAGGAAAGGAGGTCGGCAGTCGATCTGCGCTGACGGAATCCATACTGCCTGTCGTGGATTAGACTGTGTTTTTCAAGAAATTTTAGTAATTCGGTGTTTATATACTTTTCCATCACTTTAGAGACGACTGAAACGAAAGAAATAGGCCTGTATTTGCTAGGAAGCGCTTTGGATCCTTTCTTGGGGATGGGTTGTACTTGTTAAGAAAAACTCACTAATAGAGAGGTCACGATGAAAAGCTTTTGAAAAAATTTCTGCAGGTAAGCGGGAATTTTGGTCCCTAGAATCCAAAACCAAGGTCCGTTAAAAATTGTATATGTTTATTTATATATATATATATATATATATATATATATATATATATATATATATATATATATATATATATATATATATATATGTATCTATGAATGTATGTATGTATGTATGTATGTATCCAACCGATAACTTAAAAAATACTTTACCAATCGAAACCAAATTTGGCGATTCCCTTAATTTTGTTAATAGCTTGGATGAGTTCGTTAGACAGTTTTGACACTGGAATACTTTTAGAAAAAAATGGAAAAAAAAGAAATATCTTTTAAATTACTAGAAATGTTAAATTAAAACTTGGCAAGCACGTACATATTGTAAAAGTGGTCCTTCCTACCAAATTTGAACTTAATTGGTTCAGTAGATCTTGAGTTATAACTAAATAAAAAATCAATAATCTACTATATGACCTAAAATTTCCTCTAAATAGATGTCCATAATGTTAGACAAGGTCAGACAGATGAATCAGGGTCCCGCTGCGTTTGAAAACAAAATCTCCAAACTAAGTTTTAAACGGACAGGCTACAAAAATATGTCACAATAAACATTGCGTGGCGTTGCCATTTACAACTCTCATCTAAATCTGTAGATATCAGAAAAATGTAAATAAATAGATATTTTAATGAAAGTGGTTGACTTTGTTTAAAATCAATCTAGAACTACGTTTGATTATATTATATTTATATTATACATATAAATATTAAGCTTCCTATTTTTACGGTATCTAAAAGCCATCTCTATCTCTCTTGTTTAATCTGACAACACCACTGTTTGTCATCTGTTAGCTGACAGGAGTCAGGAGAGAAACGTGTACGTTCTGCGCATAACCTCGAATTCGACTCCGCTAATACCTTAGAATCTCAGAATATAAAACAACTACCTATACAAACAGTAGGTAAATAATAACCCAACTTTTAATTTTAACATTTTAACAAACGCATTCGGGCGTCTACTGTGACTGTAGTATATTATGATTCTAACATCCAATCAAACAAATAGGAAAGTAGTTAGGTACATCATATTCAGGTTCTTAATCAATGCATGTAGGTACTGAAACGAATTTTTTTCAAGAAGAAATATACCTACCTCAAACTAATATAAGTATAATACGTAGGGTACCTAGGTACTTATGGTTTCTTTACTCTTAGCTTTTACTCTTTATCGCATATTTGAAGAAAATGAAACTACATAATATCATAAAGCAGTTTAAATTACATATAGAATCAGATAGTAAGTATAGAGGGTTCGTTCTGGTGCCACCACCTTCCACCGCCCGCCACTGCGCATGCGCTTAGTGACGTCACGCGCAGCCCCGCCCCACCTTTTTTTGGCGGAGCCCCTTTTGGGAGCGGGGCTCCGCACAAAAGGGTGGGACGGCGCTGCGTGTGACGTCACTGCGCGCATGCGCAGTGGCCGGGTCGTGGAAGGTGGTGGCACCAGAAAGAACCATCTATACCTACTTCAGATGTACAGTGTAAATTATTAAAATTAAAATTTCAAAATTTTGTACTGTTTATATTTAATTGATTTTCAAAAAGTATGGATACAGTAATAGTAAATAAGTGTTGAAAAGAGTGTAGGAGCAGCAAGTGGGTTATGGTAGCGATTTTTTGTAAAAATATTTCAAATAGTGAATTCAATTTCCCATTAAACTAGAATATTCAGTTTTGATACATAGTAAAACCCATATAAAGGCAGCGTGGGTACTAGAATTGGAAAATAACTACAAATTTCTTTTAAAAAACCTTTTTTGTTATTTGGTTTGCAGAAACTGGTTCGATTGAGTTGATTAAAACCGATCATTCAAGCGATTAATATGGAAAAATACTTACCTGCCATCTATAATTTCATAGAAGCATTCCGTTTGTAAATGAAAATTAAATTTTCGGTAAATTTGCAGATTAGTACATGGGGGGGGGGGGGGGTGTGTGTGTGTTGTGTTTAAAAATTTTTTGATTGAGTTGACTAAAATGAATCATCCAAGCGATTAATAAGGAAAAATACCTGCCACGTTTATAATTTAGCATGACATTCCCTTTGGAAAAAAAAAATTATATTTTCGGTCAATTTGCAGTTTAGCACATGGGTGACTTTTAGAAGAAGAAAAAAACAGAAACATGCTTTGAACCCTTTCTAGATGCACATACCACAAGAAACATTTCTTGTAAACCGTCCCTAAGAAAGTTACAGGACCAGGAGTGAATAAGGGTGCTGGGCAGAAAAAAGAAAATATGAGCGAAAAGTTCAAAAAAATTAGCTTAGCTGGACCTCTATAAGCTACCTTTTACCCATTTTGCAACTATACTTCCTTAAAATCCTGTTTACTTCGCCCAGAACCCTCATTCACCGCAGGTTACTCAACTTTCTTGGGGGTTGTTCCGAAGAAATTTTACTTGTCTATATTGTTCTTGTTTATGCATTGAGGGTGGTTGTAGGCATGAAGAAGGAGGAGGAGAACTCCCGTGACGAAGCCGCGAATCAAGATTTTCAATTTATGTTTAAATTGTTACCTCATTTCATTTGTTTAAAATATTTTTGCACAAATGAATTTGAGGTTGCCTTGTTTGTCAGTCTCACATAAAGAGCTACAATATTTTATTATTTAAAAAAGTATATATATATATATATATATATATATATATATATATATATATATATATATACAGCAACAGTTAATAAGCTCTTGGTGCAGCAAGTACGTTGTGGTAGAGTATTTTCGTAAAAAGGTTTCAAATCCGATAACTCAATTTTCCATTAAGCTATAATCTTCAATCTTGAGCCATAGTAAAACCTATGTAAAATACCTTTTTGGTTGTTTCGTTTGCAAAAACTAGTTCGATTGGGTTGACTAAAACAAAACCATCCAAGCAATTGATAAGGCAAAATACCTACCATATTGGTAATTTGGCACGTACATTCTGTTTGTAAATAATAAATTTTTTTTTTTTTTTGGAAAACTTTTGCAACTAATGAAATTTGTAATACAATTTTTGACTTGCAGTATTTACATATATGTACCAAATTTTAATTTTCTAGGTACGTAGAAAATAGAAATTTCTTCAAGTAATCACTTATTGGGGCCACTAAAACCAATGTCGAAGATCGATTGAAATTTAAATAATTAGTTTTAATAATATACCTTGCTAATGGTGTACAATTTCTTATGAAAACTCCCTACTATAATGCACTTGCTGCGTCCCGAACTTTTTCATAATAATTTGTATGTAAATAAAACCCTTATTGTAATTAACATACGAGATTTTCTTGATAAAAAAATTAACTATACATATAAAATTTTTCAGGTCAACTAACACAATCCAACTTAATTATGCTGTTATATTTATATTTATAGTAAGACGATAAAAGTGATATATTTATAGGGATTACGTTAGATTTACAAAGACCTCTCTGGATAAAAAAAATGAATATTGCAACATATTCTATTGCACTATGGCCGTCCGGTGATATTCGAGAAGGTAAAAGCGAATGGAAGGCACTCTGAAGGTAGGAAGACCGCATTCCTGACTAACGCCATTTAATATGCTGACTTGTTGGCGACTATTTCACGCAGCTTTAATTAAATTCGAGCTTTCAGAATGTCGTTGATGCTAACAGGTCCAGATTATCCTGAAGGGACCTAATAACCAGCTGGTATGCGCCCATTCATGTTTCTACCGGTGTAATCTAATTTCAAAAATTTAAAAGAATAAGCATTTTTACGTTACTGTGAGGTAGGTATGTATAAAAAAGGAACAGCAACCGATATCAGCGTCAGTTCTTACAATAGAATATTGGTAGATTTAGCAAGTATTTACTCGGAAAGGATGACTGGAAGAAAATGTGAATTTCGACTTGGCTATTTAACATGAAATCGCGTGACAAAATCTGGCAACATAGCATAGCCTCTGGATTATGCTGTGGTATGGCAAAATTCGTTAGTTTTTTGTTCACTATTATGTCTTCTACATCTGGTCAGATAATTGACAATTAGCGGCCAGTCTGTATATACATTATGTTTTAGTGAATTTTCTTTAAAAAAAAAGCACTAATGAGGAAATCCCGACTTTTGAATTTTGAAAAAAATCTATACATATATATATATATATATATATATATATATATATATATATATATATATATATATATATATATATATATGTGGGAGAGCCGTCAGTTGCAAAATAAAACTCTTTATTAATAAGCCGAAGTTTCGGAAAAATTTATTCCATTCTCAAGGATATAACGTGAGTTTTACTAAACTAATTATTCAATAACAAACATGAAAAAAACCTTTTAATAAATTTGAGTTAATAACACTATTACCGTCACTAAAACTTAATACTATATATATATATATATATATATATATATATATATATATATATATATATATATATATATATATATATATATATATACAGTGTGGAACAGCCAAATGGAATAAATTCGATAACGGATAAATGAGGGCGTGTTGGGAAAAACGCTTGGACACGTCGATTTGTATTTTTAACTGCGCATCTTTTTCAAGAAAAAAAAATTATATAGGGTGCGTCATGTGACAGTGGCCAATACCAACTTTCTTATTTTAAATACAAGCCCCTGTATATTATTAATTTTTTGGATTCTTCAGAAAATTCTAGACATAATTCATGTACAATGTTCTATACCTATCTTCAACTGTTTCGGAAATATTAAGTATTTTCAGATTTATTACAAAAATTAACATTAAAAATAGAAAATTATTTTATTTCACAAATTCGCTACATTGCATTCAATACTTATTTCCCATTCAGCTCTTGATAATGAGAAAGTAAACAAAAACCATTCCTGCGTTTCTTTTTACTGATATGAAATGAAACAAAAACAAAAACAGTTTTCTTTCTGTTCGTATAAAACTCGTAGCCTTAGCAACTTGTTGTCTGCCTGCATGACAGTAGTGATTAGTGTCAGTGCTATTGTCGTTTGAATTTCGTTAACTGTACGTAATAATATCAGAAAAATGGTTCATTTAACAGAAATGCACAAAATAACCATTCTACAAATGATTGGTTATGGAGATAACACACGGACACAGATGGAAGTGTCTCGCTTATTTCACGAAAAATTTCCAAATTTGCCGCCTGTATCCCAAGGAACAATTAGCAAAATAGAAAAGCAGTTTCGCGAGCTTGGTCATGTGAGACAGATAAAAAAAGTAGCTGCCAATGCAGTAAGTGATGATACGAAATTGGATATTACGCTTGAGTTTCAAGAAAACCCACATACTTCTGGTCGACAAGCAGCCCAACTATTCAACGTTAGCCACATAGCAATTTTTCGAACATTAAAGGAAAGTAAAATGCATCCCTATAAAATGATACCAACTCAGGAGCTCATGGAGGACGATTACGATAGGAGAACGTATTTTTGTGAACAAATGATGGCAATGTTAGATAACAATGTGATCCAATTAGAAGATGTTTTGTTTTCTGATGAAAGCACATTTACACTTCACGGTCATGTTAATCGTCAAAATTGCCGCTATTGGTCTAATGAGAATCCTCATTGGATGAGAGAGGAACATACGCAATATCCTGAAAAAGTTAATGTTTGGGCAGGAATTGTTGGAAATCATATCGTAGGTCCCTTTTTCATTGATGGCAACTTGAATGAGGATAAATATTTAGAACTGCTCCAAAATAATGTCGTGCCAACTTTGACAAACTTATATCCAGATCCAGCAAACCCACAAGTTCCTGCCAATAAAATATGGTTTCAGCAAGATGGAGCACCGCCCCATTACCAAATCAATGTCCGGCAGTACCTGAACCAAATTTTTCCAAATCGGTGGATAGGGAGGCGCGGATCGATAGAATGGCCAGCACGATCTCCTGATCTGTCGCTATTAGACTACTTTTTGTGGGGATATGTCAAAAGTATTGTATACAAAACTAAGCCCCTCAACTTAGATGACTTAAAAAGACGAATCACGCTTGCGATTAGATCAGTCACGCCTGAGATGTTGAGTAATGTTAGGCTTGCGATTAGATCAGTCACGCCTGAGATGTTGAGTAATGTTAGAAGACATTTCTATACCAGATTAGCATGTTGCCAAGATGTTCGTGGCGAGCATTTTGAACATTTACTACATTGACATTAATTTTTTTTTGTTTTTTTAAATTATTAAGAAATAATCAGTATTTCTTATTAGAATTTGTGAAATAAAATAATTTTCTATTTTTAATGTTAATTTTTGTAATAAATCTGAAAATACTTAATATTTCCGAAACAGTTGAAGATAGGTATAGGACATTGTACATGAATTATGTCTAGAATTTTCTGAAGAATCCAAAAAATTAATAATATACAGGGGCTTGTATTTAAAATAAGAAAGTTGGTATTGGCCACTGTCACATGACGCACCCTAAATATTTTTTTTTTCTTGAAAAAGATGCGCAGTTAAAAATACAAATCGACGTGTCCAAGCGTTTTTCCCAACACGTCCTCATTTATCCGTTATCGAATTTATTCCATTTGGCTGTTCCACACTGTATATGTATGTATGTATGTATCACACCGATAACTCAAAAAATAATAGTCCGATTTTAATCAAATTTGGCAAATACCTTACCTTTGTAAGTGGCTTGGCTAAGTTCGTTAGTCAGGAAAATCGGCACAGGTTTTCCTGGAAAATTTTGCGTTTTCTTTCGAAAAAAAAATTATATCGCTGGAAATAACAAAGTGAGGGCAACCAAATTTGGCACGCTGGTTTCTGTCATAAAGAGTATCCTAAGTAAATTCAGATCTCTATATCAAAAAAATCTCGGGACGCAGCAAGTGCGTTATGGTAGTGAATTTTCATAAAACTATTTTTTAATAGCAATAATGTGTGTTTTTTTAAGAAAGCAGGCATCAATTTTGGTTACCAGTATAACCTATATAGTAAAAATAATGTGCCATGTTTCATCAAAATAACTTTATTGTTTGAAAATGTACAAAAATTTCCGAAAGTAAACTTAAAGTGTTCCCGAAAAAACTCGTTTTTTGGTCAACCTTATAGGTTAATAGCAAATTGAGCTATTCAAATATTAAGCATTTGATCAAAATTCGCTACCATAACGCACTTACTGCGTCCAGAATTTTTGTTCTTACAAACATGCATTATATTTCGATGGAAAATGCAAAAATGCAATAACATAAGGCGTGTTTGATTAAAAAAAAAAGAAAATTTGTATCACCAACGACTTATGGACTACCCTGTGATTGTAGAAATATTTTTTTAAGATGTAGCTCAAGACACCCTATAATTAATATATACATTTTTTTTTTCATATCTGGTATAATAACAGATATATTGAGCTTTATCGATTTTTTTTACGAAAATTCTACAAAAATTATACTATTAACGATAAACTATATAGCTAAGGCTACTGCCATGCATCAGAGAAAGGGTCTATTTGAAATGAATTTTCTGGAAACATTTTATTAAAATGAAGGACAATGACGGTTGAAACTAAGACTTCAGAGTTTGTAAAACATCCTTCTTGAGACATTTTATTTCCATAGCCCGTATTAGATTCAAGTTCTTTTCCTAAATGTTGCCAATTTTGAAGTTTAAATCGCAACTTTGACGTTTTGTGAAAAACCCCAATTCATTTTTGTTTAAATGCCTATAACTTCTTTTGTCTTTTGACCTACAGAGCTAAATTTTGGTAGGTAACTTGCCTATAATGATATAAACCCGCGTATAAAATTTGGTTGCCCTTACTTTGTTAATTTTGGAGATATAATTTTTTTTCGAAAGAAAACACAAAATTTTCCGGGAAAACCTCGTCGGATTTTCCTAGGTAACGAACATATCCAAGCCATTTGCAAAAGGAAGGTACTCACCAATTTTGACGTTTAAAATCGCGATTTTGACGTTTTGAGGAGAACCCAAATTTATTTTTCTTTGAATGCCTGTAACTTTTTTGTCCTTTAACCTACGGAGCTAAATTTTGGGACGTAACTTACCTCTAATGATATAAACCCGTGTGTGAAATTTGGTTTGTTAATTTTGGAGATATAAATTTTTTTCGATTTTTTTCGAAAGAAAACACAAAATTTTCCGGGAAAACCTCGGCGGATTTTCCTGGCTAACGAACTTGTCCAAGCGACTTGCGAAAGGAAGGTATGTGCCAAATTTTATCAAAATCGGTCCATTATTTTTTAAGTTATAGGTGTGACACATAATATATATATATATATATATATATATATATATATATATATATATATATATATATATATATATATATATATATATATATATATAAACATATAAAGTCTAAAACTGACCTCGGATTTGGGTTCTGGGGGTCCTAAATAGCGGTCATTTGAAGAAATTTTTTCAAAATTCGAAAGTCGGGATCTCCTCATTAGTGAATTTTTTTTAAGAAAATTCACTAAAAAGAAAAAATTTAGAGGTAAATTAATTTTTAATTAATTAAATCTGATTCAACAAAGTTAAAAAAGAAAAAAAAGATTGATCAGAATGTAAGTGAAAAATACAAGAAATGACTAACAAGCTCCTAGATATGTGTCTAGGTCGTTATTTTTCTTGATTTTGTTAAAATATAAGTAAGAAATCCATTGTAAATCAAAATGGTTTTATGTAAATTGTAAAACCTTGAACAATAGGATGTAACATGTCGCATGTATTTAACATAAACGTGACATGTCACACGCGTTAACGCCTTTTATTTTTCTACAATAAGCTTCTGAATCAGTCCCTTTAGTGACGTCAGAGTCTGAGTCCCTCTAGTGACGTCAAACTCGGCGGTCGGTTACTCTACCGCATCACAACTCGATGGAATACGCCTGCAGACGCGACAGCTCCATGAAGTGTCTAGATAAGAAAATCTTTATAAACGCTTGCAATGCGTGACACGCTCTCTTCTGTTTCAAGTTAACCGGAAATGTTGTCGTACAGCTAAATTTTCAGTCGGGAAAACAGCATGCCTAAATGGCACCCCGCTAGGAAGAAGCCTTCAATAACACCTTGCTGAACAGAACCGTTAGGAAGCAGCCCTATGAGTAGCAGCACTATAAACGGAGCCGCTAAGGAACGGCCCTATGAGTAGCAGTCCTATCAATAATATCTTGCTAAATGACATTTTGCTGAACGGAGATGTTTCCCCACGAAGTCTCTGAGGCACCTCCAGCATCCAAGGCTAGACGAATGTGATCACCACTCTGGAGGCAGCAGTCTAAACCTCGAGTTAAGTACATCATTTATCTGTAATTTTCTTTTTAAAGTAGTGTTGTTTTATATTATATTTGTGCCCCGACTGAGTAGCCAAACTAATCATTAATTCTTTAACAAATACCTAGGGCATAATAAAATTCAGTTAACTGTCTCCACAACGTGGGGACTAGTTTTTATGCTATAATTGCGCCCAACGTTCAGGCATTTCTTACAGGTATTGTCCAAAAATTTTGTTACAAGGATATTCCTGCTGGTAAATGCATATAGTGCGTAGCTCGCAGGGCTAGGTGTACAGTGGTCGCTATACATCGTATAACCGACTTCCAGATGACGAGTTCTAATCCTGGTTAGTTACTTCGCTTTATATCAATTTTTAAAGTCTTATTTCACTTTAGAGTTATCTAATCTGATTGTTGTTGTTCCGATGAGCGCCTCCGTCGCTGTGTTGGAAAGTCGATTTAAACTTCCTAATTCGGACTCGGGGGACGACGGTTCGAGACTCACCGGCAGCGGATAAGTTTTAAAATCACTGATGTCGTTGTGATCGAGCTTAAGGTGGAGGGTAGGTTAGTTTAGATGAGCAAAAATGGTCAGCATTGGCATAATTGCCAGTAAGAATCTTACATTTACCTTTTGTTATTACGATGAATTTTTTAGCGAGTTTTCGTATAAAAAATATATTGATAAAGAGGAGATGAAAGTTTTAAGACTTAATTCAATTTGAGTAGCATATCTGTTGTTATGTTCTTGCCCATACTTAGTGAAACCGTTCCATATTTAATACAGTCGTAGACTTTTCCCGGGGCTTCATAAGTGCTTGTTTCAGGGAATTTTCTTTAAAAAAAAATCACTAATGAGGAGATCCCGACGTTTGAATTTAGAAAAAATTTCTTCAAATGAGCGCAAACCAGTCCCCCTGGACCCATATCCAGGGTCAGTTTCAATTATATATATATATATATATATATATATATATATATATATATATATATATATATAGTATTAAGTTTTCGTGACGGTAATAGTGTTATTTTCTTAAAAAATTGTAGGAAAGCCGTCAGTTGCAAAAACAACTCTTTATTAAAAGCCGAGCTTTAGGAAAAGTTTATTCCATTCTCAAGGCTACAACATGGAAAGGTAAAAGTTTTCAATTTACTTTTATATTTTTCCTAAGTAAATTGAAAACTTTTTCCTTTCCATGTTGTAGCCTTGAGAATGGAATAAACTTTTCCGAAAGCTCAGCTTTTAATAAAGAGTTTTTTTTTTCAACTGACGGCTTTCCTACAATTTTTTATGAAAATATATATATATCTATATATATATATATATATATATATATATATATATATATATATATATATATATATATATATAAAATTGAAATTGAAGCGTGAATAATTTACCAAAATTTAGGTCTGTAAGTTTAAAGGCAAAAAAGTTAGAGGCATTTAAAGAAAAAAAAAATCCTCAAAACATAAAAAGTCGCGATTTGAAACCTCAAAATTGGCAACATTTAGGCAAAGAACCTGAAAGGAATACGGTTCTGCAAACCCTTAAGTTTCAGCTTAAACCATCAGTGCCCTTAATTTTAATACAATGTTTCCATAAAACTCATTTCAAATAGACACTTTCTCTGATGCTTTGGAAGTAGTTTTAGTTAAATTTATGGTTTAACGGTCTATAATTTTTAGCTAATTTTCATAGAAAAAATTCGTTAATGAGGAGACCGCGGTTTTTGAATTCTAAAAAGATTTCTTCAAATAACCGCAAACTAGGCCCCGTAGAATCCATATTCATGTTTACTTTCTGTTTATATATATATATATATATATATATATATATATATATATATATATATATATATATATATATACAGTGTGACGCATTTCTACGGTAAAGCTCAATATAATTGTTATTATGCAAGATACGAGAAAAAATTGTATACGTTACCTATAGGGCGTTTTGAGCTGCATCTTATAAAATTATTTTGACAACCACAGGATGGCCCATTAGTCGTTAGTGATACCTACGTTTTTGGATATTTCTTATTGCATTTTTGCATTTTTCATCGAAATATGATGCATTTTTGTAAAAAAAATCGAGACGCAGTAAGTGCGTTTTAGTAGCGAATTTTCATTAAACGCTTCAAAACTCAATAACGCAATTTGCTATTAACCTAAGGTTCGTCAGCTAGGAAACGAGTTTTCTGGGAAATGTTTTAAATTTATTTTCTGAAAATTTTTGTACATTTATATACAAGTTATGTTGGTAAAATATGGTACATTGTTCCTACTATATAGGTTATACCGGTGACCAAATTGATTCCTGCTTGCACTAAAAATACATATTTTCTATTAAAAACATTTCAAGAAAATTCACTTCCATAACGCACTTGCATCGTCAAGACTTTTTCAATTTGTGCTGAACGTTTGTATTCAAGATTTTTGAACAAGCGGCAACAGTGGCTGCAAGGATTGTAACAAAGCAGGACTAGCTAATACATTGCTAGCAGTTAATGGTTGTGGTAGCGTAGTGGCTTTAGCTAGTGTTCCCTGCTTTCTAATCCGGACTTTGCAGAACCATGCTTTAACTTGTTCCCGTTCTGGGACGTCGAGATACCAACTTTTACCTACAACCACTTACAACTTGGCGCAAATTAATATCACTTTGCACTATTCCAGACACACACACACTCACACACACAAAGACGATGTCTATGCTGTTGTTGCTCTAGTCCTCCATGTTATATAGTACCCTCCAGTTAAAGTCTTTACAGCCCTACATTGAGTAAACCTCTAGATTATGCATAAACTACAGATTTTTATAACTGTGTTTAGCAATTGCAAATTTGACCGTCAAAATTCCTTTCATTTTTTTTTAAATTTTGTGTTTTGGCGAATTTTCGTAGACAACATTGGAAAATTTTGTTCTTTTCTTCCGAAAATAATAAAGCTCCTCCAATAAAATCCGATGCCCATAACATACATGGGCGGCCTAGTTCGCGCTCAGTTGAAAAAATCAATTCAAAAGTAACGGTCTCTTCCAGAGCGCATTTTTTCTACGAAAATTTACTACACATTATAGACTATTAAACCATAAGCTCTATAAAACTAAAACTACTGCCAAAACATTAGGGAAAGGATCTATTTGAAACGAATTTTCTGTAAACATTTTAGTAAAATGAAGGACAATGACTGTTAATGCTGAAACTTAAGGGTTTGTAAAACACTCGTCTTGCGACATTTTTTCTACATAATCTGTATTCTTTTCAGGTTCTTTGACTAAATGTTGCCAATTTTGCCATTTCAAATACGTTTTAAGAGGATAAGCCCTATTTAATTCTTCAAAGCTAAAACTTTTTGGCTTTACACCGGCAGATATAAATTTTGGTACATAATTTATTACATATACCCGTGTACCAAACTTCGTTGCCCTAAAATTGTTATTTCCGGAGATGAAAATTTTTTTACGAAGGGAAACGCAAAATTTTGCTGGAAAAAACTGGGCCGCTTTTCCTGGCTAACGAACTTATCCAAGCCACTTGAAAACGGAAGGTACTCACCGAATTTGATCAGAATCGGCCCATTATTTTGTTTACCGGTGTGTATATATATATATATATATATATATATATATATATATATATATATATATATATATATATATATATATATATATATATATATATATATCTATTAGGTGGCGTCACGTTCACCACTCACTTAGTGTTTTAAGACTGGCTATACGATAGCCGTGTTATTTTTGGTTCATTTTTGCTACAATTAGTATGCCGTACTGAAGAGCTCTAATGAGAACGAAACAGGTCTACGGTTCTAATTGTTGCGAGAATGCATCTAGTCTTACATACTTTGTCCCTATATTGGGGTAGAAATGGACCAGGGCTAACAATTTTTTAAATTGTTAGTTAGTTGTATACTGTCTCTATTTTTAACACTGTGTTATTTGGAGCGGGCGTGACAACACAGTACTTGGTTCCGAACTAGGTGGCGACACGTTCATCACTCACTTAGTGTTTTAAAACTGGCTATACGATAGCCGTGTTATTTTTGGTTCATTTTTGCTACAATTAGTATGCCGTACTGAAGAGCTCTAATGAGAGCGAAACCAGTCTACGGTTCTAATTGTTGCGAGAATGCATCTAGTCTTACATACTTTGTCCCTATATTGGGGTAGAAATGGGCCAGGGATAACATTTTTTTAAATTGTTAGTTAGTTGTATACTGTCTCTATTTTTAACACTCTGTGTTATTTGGAGCGGGCGTGACAACATAGTACTTGGTTCCGAACTAGGTGGCGACACGTTCACCACTCACTTAGTGTTTTAAGACTGGCTATACGATAGCGTGTTATTTTTGGTGCATTTTTGCTACAATTAGTATGCCGTACTGAAGAGCTCTAATGAGAGCGAAACCGGTCTACGGTTCTAATTGTTGCGAGAATGCATCTAGTCTTATATATATATATATATATATATATATATATATATATATATATATATATATATATATATATATATATATATCATATAAACATCGAAACTGACCCAGGATATAGGTTCTAGAGAGCTCATTTGAAGAAATTTTGTCAAAATTAAAAACTGATTAAATTACTGATCTTTTTTTAAATTTACTAAAAAGCTACTGTGAAGTCAGCGATAGGGAAAGTCTCTATATTTGTAAACTATGTAAGAAACGGTTTCACTAAGTTAGGGCACGTACAATCAATTAATTAAGATTATTTTATCGTCTGACGAATTTTCTTGGAAAAAAAATATTCAAAGATCCGTGACTTAGGTCCCATGGGACCCACAATAACTCGGATAAGTTCGTTAGCCAGAAAAATCTGACCAGGCGGTCTGGGAAAATTTTAGAATTGCCCTCGGCAAATTGTTATAACTTCGGAAATAAAAAAGTCGGAACGCAGCAAGTGCGTGGTAGTGAATTTTCATAGAAATGATCTGCCACACAATATGTTTTATAACTTTTATTTCTTGTAACATAGGTTTATAAATTTTGCTATTCCTTCCAACATCGTAAACTTACTTATCCAATTTCGTTACCATAGCTTTTCTAGTTTTGGAGATAAAAAATTTTCCGAAAGAAACCCCAAAATTTTCCCGGAAAACTTATACACACCACTTACAAAAGGAAGGTACGTGCCAAATTTTATCAAAATCGGACCATTATCTTTGAGTTACCGGTGTGATATATATATATATATATATATATATATATATATATATATATATATATATATATATATATATATATATATATATATATATATATATTGAAGCCTACACCGGATGTGGGTTCTAGGTGTCCTAGTTCGTACTCAGTTGAAGAGAATTTTTGAAAATTCAAAAGTCTGGATCTACCCCTTAGTTAATTTTTTCTAAGCAAATTCACTAAAAAGCTATTCTAACCAAATTTTACACGCAAGTTTCTCCCATATAAGGTATAGCATATACCAAATTTCAGATTTGTAGGTAAAAAAAACAAACAAAGTTATAAGCATTAACAAAAATGTCTATTAAATATTACAGGCGAAGTTAAGTTCTTTGAGTGCAAAAAGGTCAAGCAGTACTAAAAAAACTTATTTGAGAATGTTTTGATGGACACTCTAAAAACGTCAAAGGAGAGATTTGTTTTATTAACAAATACTTTTAGGCACATCGTGAAAAAGATTGTACTAGCGAATTCTGATAAAAAGTAAATCCGAGCGAAAAAAACAGCTTAGTTGGACCTCTATAAGCTGCCTTTTTCCCATTTTGCAGCTATACCTCCTTAAAATTCTGTTTATCCCGCCCAGAACTCCTATATTTACCGCAGGTCTCGTAACTTTTTTGCGGGTTGTTCCCAAGAAACTTTTCTTGTTTACATTGTTCTCGTTTATGCATTGAGGGTGGTTGTATGCTTGCAGAAGGGGAAGGGGAACCTCTGCGACAAAGCAGCGAACTAAGATTTTCAATTTATGTTTAAATTGTTACCCCATTTCATTTGTATTTGAAATATTTTTCCAAAAATGAAATTTATGTTGCCTTGTCTAAACATAGTCAGTCTTTACTATATGAAAAATGGAACCTGTGATGAGCACTAATAAGTACACTTGGAGAACCCAAATCACCACAACACATATTTCAGAGACATTACGATATATGTTGACATGGTCAACGAAACGTTAGATCGAAAGGACGTGCAGATTCCTTAAATAACTCCGTACCTTTCCTTTTAAGGCTATTATCCTTATATTAGATAAGGGCTCATAAATTTGTCGACCAGAAGATTAAAGCAGGTTTTCGACCTCGTAGTTTCACTACACAGTAAACAAACGATGGGTCTTCGACGACAATTTTACTTCGGACTAGTTCGTTTACTTAGACGCGATATAAATACACTATAGCTAGTAGTTTAATTTTAGAATTTTACTTAATTGTACTTAGTAGTCAGTCTTACATAGAGACCTACAACATTTCATCATTTTCAAAAAGTGTGGATATCGCAACAGTAAATAAGTGTTGAAAAAGGTCTGGGTGCAGCAAACACATTATGGTAGAATGTTTGTAAAAATATTTGAAATCCGATAACTCATTTTTCCTTATAAGCTAGAATTTTCAATCTTGAACACAAAACGCAGCCTGGGTACTAAATTAAAGAAAAGTAACATAATGAGCTTCGCGGATAACTACAAGTTGGTTTTAAAACAGTTTTCTTTTTCTTGGCAAAAACTAGTTCGATTGTGTTGACTAAAACAAAACCATCCAAGCAATTAAAAGGATAAATACCTGCCATATTTATGATTTGGCAGGTACATTTCCTTTGTAGATAATTATTTTTTTTTCTAGAAAACTTGTGAGCTTAATGAAATTTGTAAAACAATTTTTTAAGAGACTTGCATTACTTACATTTATCTCTACCAAACTATATTTTTTTATCTCCATAGAAAATAGAAAGTTATTGAAACAATCACTAACTGGGACCTCTAAAACCGGTCTCTCAGGTCCATTTAAATTTAAAGAATTAGGTTTTATAATATACCTTACTAATAGTGTACAATTCTTATCAAAATTTACTACTATTGTGAAAAATATATAGACGGCTACGCGAGACACCCCTGACCTGACGATTTGAGGGTGGCAACATAGAGAGTTAGCTTTGTGTAGTTTGTAGTGTCAATAGTTCAGTATTGTTCTTAAGATCATCGATTCCGGTTCACGAGAAGAAGTGACATTAACAAACGGTATAGACAGATATTAGAACGTGAACGTGAACGCGAGTATTAAATTGACTCCTTTTATTCTTTATTAAATTAGGGTAGTAGTAGTGTGTATATATTTGTTATTGATAATTGTAAATACATTGTATTTTCACCGAACTCAGGATTATAAGATCTTTTATTTGACAACTATAATGCACTTGCTGCATCCCGAACATATCGATAATAACGAAAATATTTCATTCATAAAAGACAGGCTTCTAGTATGACTTCTCCAAAAAAGCTACATCAGCAACACACATACAGCCAACAGATTTTCTTTCTCGAACCTTCTTTATATAGCTCTATAACGTTAGTAATTAGATCTGAATGTAAACCTAAGGTCTTTCTCAGCACTTTTTGTTGACGGAATGTTAGCTAATGGCCCTGTATAGAAAGTGTTGAACAGACCGGGTGACAGCTCACAGAGCTCCCGGACCGATTTCTGCCAGCATCTGCAGCCTTTCGGCTAGGTTACGCACATACAATTAATTCTCGGTGACAGTGGAACCTTTGCTCTCTTGTCCTGGAAACGATTTGCGGAAATTTCTTGCTCTTTTCCATTCGCTTTTTTCCTCAGATGCCCTTTGTATTCGATATCCTTCACGAATTCAGATGTTTGGCGTCAGAATTAATCGCAGAATCTTGATATGAGCAAGCTAAATCTGGAATGGCTGTTTTTACGCTTTATGATTTGCTGTACGCGTGAAGGGGAAGTGTCACAGCAAGCGTAAAAAACATCTAACAAGAATTTCTTTCATACGTTTGTTTGCTGTTTTTTTAGTTCTCGACGCTTTAGCTACTAACAATATTTTTTGTAAAGCAATTTTACGAGAACGAGGCCAAAAATAAGCTTTTTAGCAAATTCTCATAGAGAAAAATTCGCCTTTAGAGAACTAAGACTTCCGAAGGTGGGGATAAAACCAGTGAAATATCAGGTATCTATTATATAAGTTCTAAACTTTGTAATCATAAATACGTTGCGCAAACTAAAAGCGCCATTGAAACCAAATTAAAAAAAGATCTAGCACAGCTGAGATACGGTACTATAGACAAGTTATGCGTGACCCTGCATATTTGGGATAATAATCACATAGAAGTGTAAGAAAACCGACGAAATTAGACTTCTACAAAAGTATTTAAATAGCTAAGACCATAAACAATAAAGTTTGTTTAAATAGAGCTCCGCCAGCTCTATATAGTTAATGTCCCTTTGATAAAAAGAAATGTAGAAATTGCGTCGGAACAAGCATAACAAGATGATTAAAAGGACTTCTGGTAAAATATAAACGTAGAAAGTTTGCTTGTCGTTCCTCCCTCTAGGATGTCAGTCATTTACCTTTATATTTGTAATTCGGTGTTATCTGTTGGAAATAAAGTTCCTTATTATTATTATTATTAACAGCTGATTTCCATATATATATATATATATATATATATATATATATATATATATATATATATATATATATATATATATATATATATATATAAATGGTAACACAAAACTTAAGTTTCCATAAAAATAGAACTTTATTTTAGGGAAACAATACAGTGTGTTACTATTCTAATAATATTAATATAAAATGGAAGTGAACAAAGCAAGTAGATGTGAACTATATTAGTTTCAAATACCCACTGTTAACGCAACATCGTTTAGCAGTCGCAAGTAAAATATGCATACTAAGTAAAATCATTATTAAACATTTTATAGTTTATTGTACTTTAAACTTAATAATTGGAACTAAGCAATGTCTGGTCAATGCCTTTCTCTATAACAGGGTCACTGTGAAATGTACTAATGTCACTTATAGAAGTTGGGTACATGGTGACGATATATATATATATATATATATATATATATATATATATATATATATATATATATATATATATATATATATAGTATGCTTTCGATTTAAGGCTGGATGTATTGTCAGCATAATTAGAACCGCAGACCGGTTGCGCTCTAATTAGAACTAATCAGTACGGTATACTAGTTACACCAAGAACACACCTATAAAGTAATACGGCTATGGTAGCCAGCCTCCTAGAATATTGTGAGATGTAGGATATGGTCGCCATCTCAGTGCGGAACGAGGTAGTATGTTGTGACGACAGCTCCAAATAATACAAAATGTCATAAAATAGAGACTGTGTACAACCACCTAACAATTTTGTAAATTATCATCCCTGTCCCATTTCTTCCCTAATATAGGGACAATCTTTTAACACATGATCTCGTTCGAAATATTGCATGGGAGGCACGTCAGAAATGAACAAGATAAACATTTCCTAAAAGATACACAGCTGTTAAACATTAGTTTCTTTTCAATTTATGAAAGTTACCGAAGAACTATATTTCGATGAAAATGGCACGATGTGGGCCGAAACAAAGTTCTAATACAAAGTCACTTTCTTTGAAGGGCAGCCCCCAATTTCGTAGGACGATGTAGAATATTCTTGGACATGTTTTGTGCAAATTACAATTTTTATATTTTATGTTATTGAACGACCTTTTAGAGTTTTGTAAACAGTTGTGTAGAAATAAGGCAAAAAAAAGTGGCTTCAAAGCATAAGGCAATAAAAGCGGACCAACCTACGCAAAAGTACATTTAATATTTTGTATTAAAGTTCTTTTAGGATTCGTTTGTTTACCATGTCACTAAGTAATTACATCTCCGAATAGGATTTTTATATTATATTTATCTTTGGCTGAATTGAAAAGGAACACAATAAACTGAAAAACAAGTTAACCGTTTATTGTATGATATACGCCCTTTTTCCTCTCATTTACACGCGCGCGTGCACATAGTCATATTATATTAGCGAATTTTCGTAGAGAAAATTTGCTTATTCCGAGATCACAACTATGACTTTGTCGGGTGCTAACTGGATACCAAATCTAAAGATGATATCTCAATTCGTTCGAAAGTTATTGCGCCTACTAACAGACAGATATACAGGCCGACAGACAGGCGAATAAAAAAACTGGGGACGCAGCAAGTGCGTTATGGTAGTGAATTTTTATTAAATGCTTCAAATTTAAATAACTCAATTTTCTATAAACTTAGAGAGTTTAATTTTAATACGTAGTAAGGTCTTTCCTAAGGCAAGATATCCAAAAAATTTCATTAAAATAACTTTGTAATTTTCATAGAAAAAAAATTTTTTCGAAAGAAAATTTAAAATTTGAATAACTCAATTTCTTCTAAACTTAGACAGTTGAATTTTGGTACGCAGTACAATCCCTCCTAAGACAACGTATATACTAAATTTCATTAAAACAGCTTTGTTACTTTCGGAGAAAAAAATTTTTTCTGACTAATGAACTCATCCAAGCCATTAATAAAAGAAAGGCACTTGCCAAGTTTCATCGAAATCGCTTAATTATTTTTTGAGTTAGCGGTTGGATATATATATATATATATATATATATATATATATATATATATATATATATATATATATATATATATATATATATATATATAAACATATAAAAATTGAAACTGACCCCGGATATGGGTTATAGGGGTCCTAGTTCGCACTCATTTGAAAGAATTTTTGCAAAGTCTCACTATTAATACCTCTCTATTAGTGAATTTTTTTTAATAAAAATTCACTAACAATCGTGCCAGAATCAAGTTTTCTATATGTTTTGAAACTTTCTACGCCATTTTAGCAACAAAAAAATATCGATGTTTCTGTCACAGATAATCTACATTCAATGCTTAATTTAATTTTAGCACAGAATACCAGATGTTTAATGAAATTGGAAGTTTTCTAATAAACAAACCTTAAAACGTTATATTGCTCGAATTTTAACGAAAAAATGTCAATTTTTACAAAATCATCCCCCTTTCATCCCCTACCGGGAGTTTACCCAAATAAAATCCGAACCGTTCGTTTGTCGGATGCTAACTGTGTGCCAAAGTTGAAGACAATATCTAAATGCGTTGTAAAGTTATCGTGGATACAAACAGACAGACATACAAGTCAACAGACAGACCTACACACACAAAATTTTTGTTCCCAAATCATGTTTTCTATATGTTGTGACACATTTTACGACGCTTAAACGAAAGAAAAATTTTGAAATTTTTGTCAAGGATGCCATACTTCCACACGTATTGACGATGTGAAAAAAAAAAGGTTGTCATTTATAAAAAGATCGATGACGTCATAGCTTGAAAAACAAATGACGCAACAAGATAAAAATAATGCAGTATAACGTCAAATTAGTAAAATCATTATATCCATTCAAGATTTTTTCTAGAAAATGTTTATCTATCTATCTATCTATCTATCTATCTATATATATATATATATATATATATATATATATATATATATATATATATATATATATATATATATATATATATATATATATATATATATATATATACTAAAAATTATGGGATAGCCGTTAACTCTTAATTAGTTGCCGAGCTTTCAAAATAATTTATTCCATTGTCAAGACTACAACATGGAAAGAAAAAAATGTACAATTTGCATAGGAAAAATACAAAGGTTCTAAATACTTACATATAACGCGAATTTTACTTGAACTTGACAAATTATTAAAAAAGTCTGGACGCAGCAAATGCGTTATGGAAGTGAATTTTCATAAAAATGTTTTTAATAGCAAATGCGAGCAGGCATCGATCTGATTACCAGTATAGCCTATGTAGTACAAACAATGTACTATACTTTATCAAAATTCCCTTTTGTTTGAAAATGTGCAAAATTTTTCGAAAATAAACTTAAATGTTGGTTTCCTAGCCAACAAACCTTACGTTAATAGCAAATTGAGTTATTGAAATTTGAAGGATTTAATGAAAATTCGCTACCAGAACGCACTTAATGCGTCCAGGTTTTTTTCTTCCAAACTAGCATCATATTTCGATAAAAAATATAAAAATACATTGATGAATTTGTTCGAAGAAAATTAGCTAAAAATTATAGACCGGTAAACCATAAACTTAACTCACCCTACAGCGAAAGCACCAGCTCAACTAAACCGACAGTCAAAGCATCAGAGAAATTGTCTATTTGAAATGAATTTTCTGTAAATATTTTAGTTAAATGAAGGGCAATGACGGTTGAATCTGAAACTTAAGGGTTTGCAGAACACTCTTCTTGCAACATTTTTTCTTTTCACAATCCGTATTTGTTTCACGTTCTTTGCCTAAACATTGCCAATTTTGACCATTGAAATCGCGACTTTGACGTTTTGAGGAAAACTCGAAAATGTTTTCTTTGCCTGCCCATAACTTTTGTGTCTTTAAACTTACATACCTAAATTTTGGTACATGGTTCACTCTTTATAATACAAACACAGGTACTGGTATGGTTGCCCTTACTTTGTTGTTCCGAAGATATAATTTTTTTAGAAAGAAAAACAACATTTTCCAGGAAAACCAGGGCCGATTTTCCTGGCTAACAAACTTATCCAAGCCACTTGCAAAAGGAAGGTACTCACCAAATTTTATCAAGATCGGTCCATTATTTTTTGAGTAATCGGTGACCCCGATTATGTGTTCTAGGTGGCCATTAGCGCTCATTTGAGGATTTTTTTTTAATTCAAAAGTCGGGATCTCCTCATTAGTATACTTTTTTTTAAAAAAATTGAGTAATAACAAACATGAAAAAAACTTTGTGAAATTTTGACAGAAGTCGATAAGAGTCACACTGTCATTATGCAGATAACTATTGTTTATTTAAATTTGTTTTTTCTGGTATATATATATATATATATATATATATATATATATATATATATATATATATATATATATATATATATATATATATAATCTTCATTTTTTGTGACGGTAATATAATTTTCTTAAGAATTGTGGGATAGCGGTCAGTTGCACAACAAAAACTATTTATTAATTGCTGAGCTTTTGGAATAATTTATTCCATTATCAGGGCCACAAGATGGAAAGAAAAAAATAACAATTTACATAGGAAAAATACAAAGGTTTTAAATACTTACATATAAAGCGAGTCTTAAATCTGCTTTTTTTGTTTTTGTCTGGGAAATATAGGGGTAGTGATTTATAAAATTATTATCTTTCTTTAAGTTTATTAAACTGTTGTTAAAAGTAATTTCAATGTCATCCAAACACATTCTTTTATTATTGAAAGCTTCACAACAATTAGGCGCTGCTTGGAACCGGATGTCAAAACGGCATTAAATACAGATAATCGCCAGTTTATTTTAATAATTGATTTGACAACGAACCAAAATCTCACGAAATTTCAAGTGCAAGTGTTGGAAAACAAGCCACTCGTCCAGACGATCTACAAGGCATGAAGCTCATGTAAGTCTATCCATTTTTTATAATATATATATATATATATATATATATATATATATATATATATATATATATATATATATATATATATATATATATATATATATATATATATATATATATATATATATATTGTAGATCGTCTGGACCAGTGGCTTGTTTTCCAAGATTGCACTTGAAATTTCGTGAAATTTTGGTTAGTTGTCAAATAAATTAGTAAAATAAACCGGCGATTATCTGTATTTAATGCCGTTTTGACATCCGGTTCCAAGCAGCACCTAATTAGGTTTTGAACTTTTAATTTATTTAAACTCTAAAGTACAAACGTTAATAAAATGAAAATTACAAAGATTTGAAAAGAAGCGAACAAGAGGTGTTGCTACTTGAATGTACAATGTAATAATAATTTTTTATTCTAACACTGGTATAACTTATAAACTGACAAGTGCTTACACAGTGGATCACACGGTTTGTTCAAGCTTGGATTTGTCTATGTTGCAGGAGCAGGGATTGTCTAACGTAATCATAGTAAAACCTTGGAAACGGCTCTACAGTAGGAAATCATCTGATGACGTATATATATATATATATATATATATATATATATATATATATATATATATATATATATATATATATATATATATATATATATATATATATATATAAGGAGAAGTGTTAAGGGAAAAGCCGCAAGGAGACAACCGCATACAAATGTTTCAAGCTTATTAGCGTATAGCCAGGTGAAGATGGGAACACTCTGGATGAAGATGCAAAAATACACGGAGTCACAACAGGCAATCAGTGCACATTTGGAAGACCCTGAATCCGAGGGAAACGACCAAAAAAGCCACGGAGGCAAAGAAATCACCTGCGTGAGGATCCGCAGCCCAGGAAGTTATACTAACTATAAAATGATTTATAACACGGCGTTTCTGTACTATACAAGGAGAAGGGTTATGGGCAAATGTGCACTGGTAACCTGTTGTGACTCCGTGTATTTTTGCATCTTCATCCAGAGTGTTCCCATCTTCACCTGGCTATACCGTACTGATGATGGCTAATAATCTTGAAACACGTGTATGCGGTTGTCTCCTTGCGGCTTTGCCCTTAACCCTTCTTGTATATCACAGAAATGCCGTGTTATAAATCCTTTTATAGTATATATATATATATATATATATATATATATATATATATATATATATATATATATATATATATATATATATATATATATAGGCTATTATTACAGCCCAAAAATAAAGTGACCCATTCGTTGAATGCGCGTTTTGGATAAAATTTAAATCAAAATCGGTCACCGTTATAAAGAATGGAAAAAACCCGACGTCAGGTGTATGGATTATCAACCGCGGGAAAAAAAACGAACCAGATTAATCAAAGCAAATTCCACGCGCAAAATACAGCAACAATACGGCGACAGAACGCTGACGTTTATGTTTCTCTAAATGAAAAGTAGTAATGAATGGAAGGTCATTTTACTTTCCCTTTCCAACGCTGCCGGCCCTAATGCGAAACGAAATGAAAACCCGAAAAGCTCGTCAGAGGAAGCACTTCTTTATTACTTGCTCAGCTATAAAACTCACAGCGAATTGATAAGGAAGCTATTTTTCATGAATTGAATAATGGAAAAATTGGAACACTAGGCTCATGTCACTTTTCATATTACGTTTTATGATCGTCGTATATTTTATCATAAAAAAATGCCGCGATATTAGACATTTAAGTCGTCCATCGTTGCCGTAGCAGACAGGCTGTAGATCATGATGTTCATATTCCAGTGGCAAGATTTATATGAGGCCATTAGGGGCCTCAGTATTCTGCAGCACGGGTAATTCCACATTCATTGTAGCTACAGAAAATTTCATACACCCAAACGGATGAATTTAAAACCGGAGTATTTGAATATAACAACCCAACAGTCTTGACCCATGATGTTGAATATGTATCCACACTCTAATATAAGCAAAATATTTAATATCAGACTAGCTCTTGTTATGAGCATGGTTGCAGTACTTTCTTCTTCAATATGCCCTTGCTTGTACACTGAAAATTGTTTATACATGTATTTACTTACACACTTTGGTAGTATTGCAGCATCATTCTAGTCAAAGAGACTAAAAACATTTCAAATTTGATCACATGTTAGACAGACCGCTTAGTACAGCTTACTTACTCAGTATTAATCGGCATGATATAAACAAAAATTTCGAGACGCAGCAAGTGCATTATGGTGATGACTTTTCAAAATATTAGGATTTTATTCGACTTAGCCTTATACTAAAAGTAATACAAATGTAGAACAACAATAGGCCTTGTCTGGGCTGATCATACGTATGGCAGGCTAGGAATATATGGTTTAAGTCTCCCATGGATACGTTGTCACAGTGGCATGTCGGGTTGCTTTTAATGCCGATCTTGTGTAAATGGTTCAGTTTCAATCTGATGATAGCTGTCAAGGACCATTTTGTATAATTACCGTTTTCATAAAACGGTCCTGTTGGTAAGTTTGGATGTATTAGTGTTTAGTGCTAGATGTTACTACAAATCTGTTCCATAATTTTTCCCATTCGGATTTGATCTCCGCTCTGTAGCGCAGATCGGCGATACTGAAAGTGCTGCTAGCTAAATGTCCTTTAATCGCTTATTTTGCAAGCAAATCTACCACCTCATTCCCACTGCATCCTGCATGGCATTTTACCCATGCAAAGACCACAGTTTTCTTAGGCTAATATTATAGAAAATTTTTCCAAATTAGCACAAAATGTTGTCTTCATGCTTCTTGAAGGAAACGTTTTTAATGTATTTTAGTGCGGCCTGTGAATCCGTTAGTATGATGGTATTCTCTTCAGAGTGTAAAGTCCATAGGAGCGCTTCTAGGATAGCTAAGGTTTCTGCAGTGTAAATGGAGAAAGTTATACAAATAGTGCTGCAAATTGAATCATAACTTCCGCATAGTTGTAATATTCTACTCTCCTCGACACATACTCGTGCAATGAATTCAGGGTCCATGACTTGACCACAAAGAAAATATTCATATCCCTATACCCATAAGCTTATGAAACGTTATATTACTCGAATTTTAACGAAAATATGGCAATTTTCACCAAATCACCCCTCATTTACCCTCTACCATCTGAAGCGACCTTACCCAAAAACAATTCGAAGCGTCCCTCTGTCAGCCAACTGTATACCAAATTTGAAGATAATATCTCAAAATTGATTGCGCCTACTAACAGTCAGACGTACAGGTCTACAGACAAAAACATTCTCGTTCCAAAATCAACTTTTCCATATATTTTGTGACTTTTACGCCATTTTAGCAAAAAAAATAATAGAAATTTCTGTCACCGATATTAGGCCCTCACAGGTCTAACCCCTAATTTAACTTCAGCACAGAATACCACATGTTTGTGGAAAGTAACAGTAATAAAAAAAAACTAAAACGTCATATTTTTTGTTTCTCCTCCCTCGGGGCTCGTCCGCGGCTTTGCCGCCCCGATAGCACTGCAACCTTTGGCTTATTGTGCATGCCTTTAGTCTTTTAACTCCAACCATTCCAAAATCACTGTGCCTTGAACTAGTCTGCACAGCGATTGGTAGGGTGAAGTTTTATAATACTCTGTCTCCGGTCTAGACTGACCGTAAATCAGCTGTCTTTTGCGATCCAGAGCTTTACACTCGCACAAGATGTGCTGGGTTGATTCCTCCCCCTCGTCGCAGAGTTTGCATGCGAGGTCCCCATCGAACCGCCCCATTTTATGCAGGTGTTTCTTGATGGCCGTGTGACCCGTCAAGAGACCTGTTATGTTTCTGAGCTGTCCTCTGCTAAGATTTAGCAGCTCCACAGCTCTCTTTGAACTGGGTTCGTCAATTATTGACTTCCCATGTCTGAGCCCTGGACAGTCTGCCCAGTACACCTTGTGTTGGTTTCTGACCCAGGACTTAATGGCTCCCCTGGCAGTGCTCTATGTCACGTTCAGAACCGGTTCTGGTCCCATAAATGGTTCTGCTGACCCTCTCGTCGCGAGATTGTCAGCTTCTTCATTGCCTTTGACCCCCGAGTGACCCGGCACCTAGATGAAGGTGACTTCATTCTCAATTCGTTTAAAATTTATCGTGGCTACAGACTGACGTACAGACAACAAATGTTCGTTCCCAAATCATGTTTTATATATGTTTTAATACTTTTACGACGTTTAAGCGAAAAAAACGTTTTCTCGCCGATGCCATACTTCATACACGTTGTGATGATGTGAAATAAAAAGAATACAATGAACGTTAAAATGTGCATTTAGTAAAATTTCCACCAGGGTTATTTAAAATTTTATGAATTTAAAGTTTAATTTAATGTATTTATAAAATAACACATAAATATCATGCTTGAAATAGTTACAAATATAACTAAGATGATTAAGCAAGAAAACCCCCACGACAAAGTAGCCCCCCCTCAACCTTACCTCCAACATTTAGTCAAACTCGGACAGGGCGGGGGGAGGCGTGCTTCTTTCCATTCCTGCATGCCTACAACCACCCTAAATGCACAAACCACAAGAAAAATTTATTGGGAACAACCCCCAAGAAAGTAATGGGACCTGAGTCGAATAGAGGTGCTGTGCACGGTAGACAGGGTATGGTTTTAAAATGTGAAAAAGGTAGGTTTTCGAGCTCCGAATAAGCTGTTTCTTTTTCGAATTTTCCCCTGATATTGTCTTCCCGCCCAGCACCCCTATTCATTCCTGTCCTATAACTTGCTTGCGGGTTGTTTGCACGACATTTTTCTTGTGGTTTATGCATCCAGGGGGGTTCTAAGCAAGTTTAAAAAAAAACCGTAAAACTCTCCATGGATTAAACTGAAAATTTTCCGTGATTTTTTAATTCTTTAGTATCACTGGATTACTGAACTCGCTGTAGTTGTGTGGCAGTTTATATTGATTAAAGTTTGGTTTTATTACCTTTATAATTTTATATGGGTTATGCTCTGTTTGTTATTTGATTATTTTATCATTATTCTAGAATACTTCGAATTTAATTTTAATATTCTTATAATATACTCGTATCTGGTTTATGCTTTATTTGTTATTTTTTAAAATTATTAATCTAGGGCTATTGTATTTCTTAATTGTATATGAGTATATGTACTTGCTTTTTTTATAATATCATATAATTGGAACTCTGTTCTGTTGGGTATTTATATCGATAAATAAATACAAAAATAAATAAATAAAATAACTACAAATGCCTAGATCATTCCTATGAAAATTCGCTACCATTACGCACTTGCTGCGTAGATCTTCCCTTTAATCTGTATATATCGTAGGCTAAGAAGTTTCTAATGCGTCCTTGTCATTAAAAGTAAGATACTTGAATTATTGGCACTCACACACATTGTATAAAAAATTCGCTACCATAAAGCACTGGCTGCGTCAAAACATTTAAATTTTTATGAAGCAAAATAAAAGCATACGTTTAGCTTGGAAGCGCAAAGGCAATCTGGCCGGAAATAATTACTGCCTCTGTTATTGCAAAGCTGCTTTTGATATGTTGATCATACTAATTCTCATGAACTTGAATTACCTGGAGAGAAACGTGCATAACATTTTAAAATTTGCCGACATTTCGTAACTGGAGATAAAACATAAATTTCCAACTTTTTCAACAGTTTAATTATGTTTTTGAAACTAAATAGGACTCCTGTTCTAGTTTCGTATTTAAATTTATTGCTTCTGGGTTTTCTCGAAAGCACAACAAAAGCGATACCTCTCTCAACTTTTTCCTACGTGGAGAAAAACCGGGCAGTCGTTTCAAACTCAAATTGCATAATAAAAACATAAAAACTTAGAGAGACGTATCTGCAATCTAAAGCAAACTTGATATATACCGGATTCTGCAATAGAAGTTTGAAAGAACTCCATGAAAATGTTATACAGAGCTGTCTTCGGCAGTCCTCAAATGCCTACAACAAAACATACAAGAACTTCGATTGAATTTTCAAATCTTGTATTTGTTATACTTTGTGTGAAAATATAAGAATCTTGCGTTTTGGGAACGTGCTATACGAACTCCTTAAAGAAACTCTCGAAAAATAACTTGTTATGAGGTGAAAAGTTATACTACACAAAGTGTTCTACATCTATTAAAAGTCTGGACGCAGCAAGTGCGTTATGGTAGTGAATTTTCATAGAAATGTTTTTAATAGCAAATATGTGTTTTTTATTTATTTAAGAAAGCAGGAATCAAATTGGGTTACCAGTATAACCTATATGGTAGAAACAATGTGCCATGTTTCATCAAACTAACCTTATTGCTTGAAAATGTGCAAAAATTTCCGAAAGTAAACCTAAAGTGTTCCCGAAAAAACTGGTTTCTTGGTAAACCTTACAGGTTAATAGCAAATTGAGATATTCAAATTTGAAGCATTTAATGAAAATTCGCACTTGCTGCGTCCCGAATTTCTTTTCTACAAACATGCATTATATTTCGATGGAAAATGCAAAAATTCAATTACATAAGGCGTGTTCGATTAAAAAAAAAAGAAAATTTATATCACCAACGTCTTATGGGCCACCCTGTGATTGTAGAAATTATTTTTAAGATGTAGCTAAAGACACCCTATAATTAATGTATATAATTTTAACAAACAAAGAAAATTTGTATCACCAACGACTTATGGGCCAGGCTGTGATTGTAGAATTTTTTTTCCAGATGTAGCTCAAGACACCCTATAATTAATGTATACGATTTTTTTTTTTCGTATCTTGTATAATATCGGATATATTGAGCTTCATTGACTTTTTACGAAAATTCGACAAAAATTATATACCATTAATAGATAAACTTTATAGCTAAGACTACTGCCAAAGCATCAGAAATGAATTTTCTGGAAATATTTTAGTGGAATAAAGGACAATGACGGTTTCAGCTAAGTCTTCAGGCTTTGTAAAATATTCTTCTTAAGACATTTTCTTTCCATAGCTCGTATTAGTTTCAGGTTCTTTGCCTAAATGTTGCCAATTTTGACGTTTTAAATCGCGACATAGACGTTTTGAGGAAAACCCCAATTTATTTTTCGTTAATAACCTATAACATTTTTTGTCTTTTAACCTACAGAGCTAAATGTTGGTAGGTAATTTGCCTATAATGATATAAACCCGCGTACCAAATTTTGTTGCCCTTACTTTGTCATTTCCGGATATATAAATCTTTTGCAAAAGAAAACACTAAATTTTCCGGGAAAACTTAGGCCGATTTTCCTGGCTAACAAACTTATCCAAGCCACTTGCAAAATGAAGGTATTCACCAAATTTAATCAAAATCGGCCCATTATTTTTGAGTTATCGATGTGATATTATATTTTTTTCAAAATTCAAAAGTCGGGACCTCCTCATTAGTGCATTTTCTTTTAAAGAAAATTCACTAAAATGCTTTTTATACTACACCAAAATGTTTTAAGTTTATTAACATGCTTTTTATACTACGGCAAACTGTTCTAAATTTATCAAAAAGCTTCCTCTTTTAAATAAAAACATACGTAACCATATTGTGCCCTACATCTTTGCATTAGTAATGTGAAATGATATCTAATACTGGCTGTACTTTTTTGCGAGTCATATAAAAAATTAAGTAGATGGTTTCTTCGAAACAAAACGTTGTCCTGAAAATTTGAAAATGCTATATTGTCAAGCAAATAATGTTCCTTCTATTTTTAGCGAATTTTCATTAAGAAAAAATCGCTAATAGAGAGGTCACGATGAAAAGCTTTTGAATAAATTTCTTCAGATGACCTAGCGATAACTCAAAAAATACTAAATTGATTTCAATCAAACTTGGCGAAAATCTTGTTTGGGCGAAAACCGAGGTCAAGTTCGTTCATCAGCCTCTATGCTCAAGATTTTCCGGTGGAAAATCGGGGAATATATATATATATATATATATATATATATATATATATATATATATATATATATATATATATATATACAGGGTGTCCGGAAAATACGTGTACAACGTTTGACAGCAGACTCCTGACGTCAAAATAGGTCGATCTAAGCCGACTTAGTTATATCCAAAATTGCTTCGTTTAGCCGGTAGAGGGCATCGTAAATTTGTAAAAATATTGGTTATTCCTCAATTACATGAAAACCTGCTAATCGATTTTAATGATTTTTACTATGTAGACTAATACTATAAAATGACGTTTTGTTGTAGTATAGCCACCGGCTGTAAATAAGTGGAAGTGTTATGAAAGTGATTAATACGTCAACATTTGTCCTGATTTTTTATATCAACGGCGTTATGACAAACCAGATATTTTTGTCGAGTGACTGGATGTATTTGGAAGCTATTTTACCTCTTCAAGATTTTTCGTTGGTTGGGTTGTTTTGCCAAAAAAAATATTTACAATTACCTGCATACATCAATTATTAACATTAGTAATAAAATTAAAATCAAATTACCTGTAACAATAATTTCTTTAGTGACTTTGTTGCTATGGCATTTAATAATTTGACAAGTATTGACAAATTGTCACCAGTCTATGAAATTGACTAAAGTATACGATCAACATTCTTGAATTACAAGTTCATTTTATCATTAAACATGGAAAATTATACGATCTCTGAGAAGGTTGACATGCTCCTGGTATACGGATTTTGTCAAGGAAATGGGCGTCAGAGTGTTAGGGTTTACATGGAAAGATTTCCTAACCGTCGAATACCAAACCACCAAACATTTGCCAACATCGAGCGTCATCTTCGGGAAACGGGCAGCTTTGAGAAAAAATTTGAAGGCAGGGGTCGTATGCGAACAACTCAAACTGTGGAAACAGAAGAAAACATTCTGGAAAGAGTTGAAGAAGACCCAAGTGCCAGTACCCGTAGCTTAGAACGTGAGTTACATGTTCCTAAATCGATTGTCAATGAGGTTTTAAACGAACAGTTGTTACATCCATACCACGTAGAAAAAGTCCAGGAACTTTTACCGACTGATCCCCCAATGCGGCTTACATTTTGTCAATTTATTAGAAACAAAAGAATCCGTGATCCAAATTTTTGTAGAAAAATATTGTTTACTGACGAGGCGTGCTTTACAAGATCTGGAGTAACCAATCTGCACAACGAACACATTTATTCCGATGAAAATCCACATGCCATTAAAGTTGCACATCATGAGCATCAATTTAAATTAAATATTTGGGCAGGCATTATTGATCGCTACCTTATTGGTCCTATTGTTATTCCAGACAGGTTAGATGGAAATATTTATTTAATTTTTTTGCAAGACACATTACCAATGCTCCTGGAAAATTTGCCCCTTTTACTTCGGAGGGAAATGTGGTATATGCATGATGGTGCCCCGCCCCATTTTTTCGTTGTAGTTCGGCAATACTTACACCATCAATATCCCAATCGATGGATTGGAAGGGGCAATGATGCACCAGTAAAATGGCCACCACGTTCTCCAGAGTTAAATATGTGTGACTTCTTTTTGTGGGGCGCTATTAAAACAGAAGTTTACAAGACTCCGGTAAACACACGCCATGATTTATTGACGCGGATTTTAAATGCAGGCAACCATTTTAATAACCCCGAGACATTAAATAGGGTCCAATATCATTTTTTAAGGAGTGTTAATGAGTGTATTCACCAAGATGGCGGTCATTTTACACATTTGCTTAAGTAATGTTTTTGTTTTACTTAGTTTCTTACAATATTTTTAATACATATTTCCAACTTTGTTGTACTTTGTTTTCTTACTAATGTTAATTGATGTATGCAGGCAATTGTAAATATTTTTTTCTGGCAAAACAACCCAACCAACGAAAAATCTTGAAGAGGTAAAATAGCTTCCAAATACATCCAGTCACTCGACAAAAATATCTGGTTTGTCATAACGCCGTTCATATAAAAAATCAGGAGAAATGTTGACGTATTAATCACTTTCACAACACTTCCTCTTATTTACAGCCGGTGGCTATACTACAACAAAACATCATTTTATAGTATTAGTCTACATAGTAAAAATCATTAAAATCGATTAGCAGGTTTTCATGTAATTGAGGAATAACCAATATTTTTACAAATTTACGATGTCCTCTACCGGCTAAACGAAGCAATTTTGGATATAACTAAGTCGGCTTAGATCGACCTATTTTGACTCTGCTGTCAAACGTTGTACACGTATTTTCCGGACACCCTGTATATATATATATATGTATATATATATATATATATATATATATATATATATATATATATATATATATATATATATATATATATATATATGTATCCAAGCGATAATTCAAAAAATACTAAACTGATTTCGATCAAATTTGGAAAAAATCTTGTTTGGGCGAAAACCGAGGAGTTCGTTAACCAGTCAAGTTTTTCCGGTGGAATATCGGGGAAAACTGTTTGAAAACGCTATATTTTTGTAAGTATCAGAGTAACTGGAATGAAACTTTACATGTGGCTAGAAATAGTGCAAATAAAGCTATGTTGTGAATTTTAAGTAATTTGGTAGACAATATTTATAGTTTTTCCAAATTAAAAATAAAATCGTAAAGACATGCGTTGAAACGACTTTTTTGATTAGAGTTTTGACTTGGAGAACTGGCCCATTCAGTCACTGTCAATCTTCAAAATGAACAAGAATGCATCTGACCTTGCTTTTCACAATGGCAAAACCTGTCTTAAGAATGTTAATCTAACAAGCTCTTTAACTTTTTTCTTTTATCTTCTTTTATCTCCCTATATACTTGCTGTTTATTAAAAATATATATTAAAATTAAAACTTATATACATATCCACCCACACACATTGAAACGACTTAGTGGTTAAAGTACAATGCCTGGCAGACAGAGTAGTTAACTGCCACGCGTAGATTAATTCATACAACAGGTATAAACCATACATAGTTTTAGCACAGCATAAATATATTATGCTGTCAGATAATATAGCAGAAATTTAAACAAAAACAAGCCAAGTCTTTATAAAAATTATTCTAAAATAGTTTCTTTTATCTCAAAACTTAAACATAACACGTCATATAAGACCGAAACAGTCGTGGGATGTGTTTCAATGGTAATTATATTAATTCTGTATACTTTGAATATAATATCCAGGGCATGAGCCGATCAAAAGTATCACGCCATTAAAACATTTGTTGACGTGTGCCTAGATAGTGCAGGGGGTACCGTGCTTGCCTCCTAAGCAATAGGTTACACAATCGAATCCAGCTTGATGAATGTACGTTTTTTTAAATGTTTTATTTTGACATTTGGAGAAACAATAATGCACAGATTTCATACGTTTTGAACAAGATCTCGTTTTTGTTTAAAACGCCTAAATAAGTGGGTCACCTTTGAGTCTGAAATTACAATTTTGTTATTGTTGTAATTGTTATTTAAAAACCCGGTTTGATTAGGTTGACTAAAACGAAATCATACTGGCGGTTAATAAGGAAAAATAACTGCCACGTTTATAATTTGGCAGATACTTTACTTTTCTAAATATGAATTAAGTATCCTTCTGGGAATCTTCTGTATAACTAATGAAATTTGTAGTACAAGTTTTTTTAAAGAGACTTACACTATCTACAGATATAGCAAAACTTAGTTCTTTAGCTTGACAGAAAATTTTGGGCATTTTCTTAAAAGGAGTTAGAACGCAAGATTTTTTTGATAATAGAGAGATATCGATGGTAACACTTTCGAAAGAATTCTTTAAATGTGCGCGTACTAGGACTTCTAAAATCGATCTTCAAAGCCTGTGTAAGTTGGAAGTATTAACATTACTAATATGCCGTATAATAATAGTGTACAATTCTTACACAAATTTGCTAGTATAACGCACTTGCTGCGTCCAGAAAAGTTTTATACCTTTTCAAATAACTTCAGAAAAAAATAAAAACGAAACTGAGTATCTTCGGAATGTAATTTTGGAATTCTTACCGTTATTGAGATAACGATGCTGTTCATTCTTATTTTGGTGGGCACCCTGTATATTCCTGAATATTCATATTGTGCTCCTGAATATCTGCTTTTGATACTTACGTTTATTAATATACTTATTTTCTAAAAGATCTATGAAGCAATAAATAAATAAATAAAAAGGTACGTGATTAATATATCATAGTTCGTCTATTATAAAAAACCTAATCGCCGGAAATCGATAAAGAAGCTTTTGGTAGTTTATTTTTCCTATTAAAAACGAATTTCAAGATAACACTTGTGTCGACCAACAACAAGAAAAGTCTGCAGGCGAATTCTGCTGATATAACAGAGTAAATTGAGCGGTTAACAATCCAATTAAGTGAGAAAGAAGCGCCGATCAAGTATAAAATTATTTTAACAAAAACTTTCACCTTCAGATCTAAAGTGAGAACTAATTGGTGGAAGCTTTGCAGTAACTTCGTCAGACGCCAAGTTAAACATAAAAGGAGAATTGCGTTGTTTAACAGACCTTTTTTATGGTGAAACAAGGAAGTTACAAAATATTTTGCTATAGCAGATATTCTTCTTTAGCCATCTGCGGGACCCAAAATGTAACCTACATAGTTGAATTTTAGTGCATTTTCTTTAGAAAATTTACTAATGGGGGAGGACCCATATCCAAGGTCAGTTTCAATTTTTATTTGATTATATATATATATATATATATATATATATATATATATATATATATATATATATATATATATATATATATATATATATATATATATAATATAACTCAAAAAATAATGGTCCAATTTGGCGCATACCATCATTTTGCAAGTGGCTTGGAAAGTTCGTTAGTCAGGAAAATCGGCCCAGGTTTTCCCCGAAAATTTTGTGGTTTCTTTCGAAAAAAATATATATCGCCGGAAACAACACAGTAAGGGCAACCAACTTTGGTACGCTGATTTCTGTGTAGAGTATCCTGTGTACCAAAATTCAGATCTCTATCTTAAAAGACAAAAAAGTTAGGGGTAAATTAATTTTTAATTAATTAAATCTGATTCAAGGAAATTAAAACGTCAAAACTGATTGAATACGAATGTGAGTGAAAAATTCCACAAAAAATGACTAACAAGCTCCTAGATATGTGTCTAAGTCATTATTTTCCTTGATTTCGTTAAAATATGAGCAAAAAATCCATTGTAAATCAAAACAGTTTTGTGTAAATTGTAAAACGTTGAACAATTAACATGTATTATGGGATATACCTGATAGTACATACATGTCGAGCGTAGCTCAGTGGGTTATGTCCCTGTACATCGGGATAATCGACTCCTACATGACGAGTTCTAATCCTAGTTAGTGACTTTACGTTTTATCAATTTTTTTAATCTCATATTACTTCAATCAGATTGTTGTTATTCCGATGAATTTTTTAGCGGGTTTTTGTATGAAAAGTAATTTGATAAAGAGGAGATGAAAGTTTTAAGACTTAATTTAATTTGAATAGCATATCTGGTTGTTTGTTCTTGCCCTAACTTAGTGAACCCGCTCCATATTTAATACAGTCGTAGACTTTTCCCGTGGCTTCACAAGTGCTTGTTTTAGTGACTTTTCTTTAAAAAAAAAAATTCACTAACGAGGAGATCTCAACTTTTGAATATAGAACAAATTTCTTCAAATGAGCGCGAACTAGACCCCCTAGAAACTATATCCAGGGTCAGTTTCAATTTAACGGCATTTAAAGAAAAAAAATGGGGTTTTCCTCAAAACGTAAAAAGTCGCGATTTGAAACGTCAAAATTGGCAACATTTACGCAAAGAACCTGAAATAAATACAGATTATGTAAGAAGTGTTCTACAAACCCTTAAGTTTCAGCTTGAATCATCATTGCCCTTCATTTTAATAAAATTTTTCCAGAAAACTCATTTGAAATAGACACTTTCTCTGATGCTTTGGAAGTAGTTGTAGTTAAATTTATGGTTTAACGGTCTATAATTTTTAGCTAATTTTTATAGAAAAAATTTGTTAATGAGGAGACCGCCGCTTTTGATTCTAAAAAGGTTTCGTCAAATGAGCGCAAACTAGGTCTTCTAGAATCCATATACGAGTTTACTTTATGTTTACATATATACAAGGTGATGCATTTCTACGGTAAAGCTGAATATAATTGTTATTATGCAAGATACGAGAAAAAAATTTATACGTTACCTATAGGGTGTCTTGAGCTGCATCTTATAAAATTATTTTGAAAATCACAGGATGACCCATAAGTCGTTGGTGATGCCTACAATTTGTTTTTTGAACATTCCTTATTGCATTTTTGCATTTTTCATCGAAATCTGAAGCATGTTTGTAAAAAAAAAATCGAGACGCAGTAAGTGCATTTTGGTAGCGAATTTTCATTAAACGCTTCAAAACTCGATAACGCAATTTGCTATTAACCTAAGGTTCGTCAGCTAGCAAACGAGTTTTCTCGTAAACGTTTTGATTTTATTTTCGGAAAATTTTTGTACATTGTTCCTATTATATAGGTTATACCGGTAACCAAATTGATGCCTGCTTGCATTAAACAGGCATATTTGCCATTAAAAACCATTTTTATGAAAATTTACTTCCATAACACATTTACTGCGTTCAGATTTTTATTTTATGCTATAAATCCTTATAAATGCAAATCTTCAAGAAAATTTAAAGTGACCATAGGAAACGAACTAGAGGCCACACTGCGCGTTTATTTGTCTTACATTAGTGATTTTTAAATACTGATTTTTTCCTACGGAAATTCCCTGCCAAAAATAAGGTTTTTTTTTGTATAGCAGTGAACTAATTGTATTTTTTGATACGGTTACCAGGATCAGTTATGATTTTTTTCATGAATATTAATAAAACGTTTTATCTTTATGTCCCACTTAACGTTAAGGTAAATAGGTTATTTAAATTTCGGCTAGCGTCCCCTTTTTACAGTCTGATAACGCAGTTTTACTACATGTTTATCAAGGGTTGTTAACGACTGCATAAATTTCACGTTTTAGTTGGAAGAACAAAATGTTCGCCACGCAGCAAGTGCATTACAGTATCGAATTTTCATAAGAATTGTACATATATTATTAAAACTAAATCTTTAAATTTAAATGGACCTGGGAGACCGGTTTTAGAGGTCCCAGTTAGCGATTATTTAAATAGGTTTCTATTTATTTTCCATGGAGCTAGAAAATTATAATTTGGTAGAGATATATGTAAGTACTGCAAGTCTCTTCAAAACAAATTAACATCACAAAAGTTTCCTAGAAAAAAATTATTATTTACAAAGGGAATGTACCTGCAAATAAATATGGCAGGTATTTTTTCTTTTCATTACTTGGATGGTTTTGTTTTTGTCAACCCAATCGAACTAACAAAACAACAAAAAATGTTTTTTAAAACCAACTTGTAGTTATCCGCGAAGCTCATTATGTTATTTTTCTTCAATTTAGTACCCAGGCTGCGTTTACATAGACATTACACTATGGTTCAAGATTGAAGATTCTAGCTTATTAGGAAATTGAGTTATCGGATTTCAAATATTTTTACAAAAACTCTCTACCATAATGTGTTTGCTACACCCAGACCTTATTCAACACTTATATACTGTTTCTGTATCTACATTTTTGAAAATGATGAAATATTGTAGCTCTCTATGTAAGACTGACAAACGGGGCAAACTAAATTTCAACTTTGGAAAATATTTTAAACAAATGAAAGGGGGTAACAATTTAAACATAAATTGAAAATCTGGGTTCGCTGCTTTGTCGCAGAGGTTCCTCTTCCCCTTCTGCATGCATACAACCACCCTCAATGCATAAACAAGAACAATGTAAACAAGAAAAATTTCTTGGGAGCAACCCGCATGAAAGTTACGGGACCTGCGGTAAATATAGGGGTTCTAGGCGGGATAAACAGAATCTTAAGGAGGTATAGCTGCAAAATAGGATAACGGCAGCTTATAGAGGTTCAACTAAGCTGTTTTTTTCGCTCACATTTACTTTTTATCTTCTTACCCGGCCAACATCCCTATTCACTCCTGGTCCCGTAACTTTCTTGGGGGCTGTTTGCAAGAAATATTTCTTGTGATTTGTGCATCCAGAAGGATATTTAACTATGTTTCTAAATTTTTTTTCTAAAAAGCCCCCGTGTGTAAATCTGCAAATTTACCAAAAATTTATTTTTTATTTAGAAAACGAATATATCTGCCAAATTATAAACGTGGCAGGTATTTTTATTATTAGTCGCTTGGATGATCCGTTTTAGTCCGTCCACTCAATCGAAACAGTTTCTGCAAACAAAATAACAACGTTTCTAATTGTGTTATTTTGTGGAGTTTAAGTTTCAATTTGTTATTGCCGGGTTTCGTTATTAAACTGTTTCACATAATATTACCTAGCATTACTACCTAATTAAGTATTGTAAATTAAATCACAATATTTTTTATCGTGAATGATTACAGACAATTATGTTAAAAGTAGATGTCTATTGTTAGACTCCATGGCCTACTGCTTTTTGAACACTTTTTTTTGTTGTCATTCGTTTTCTGGTATTGGATTTCATAGCCTACTATCCTCAAAATTGGTTTTCTCAAAATTGTCAGTGCAATTACGAGATTTCTCAAGCATGTTGTACACCATTGGAAAGCTCTTTTCCCAATCCAATATGGCTGCCATAATAAAAACAAATGTTGGTACATGTAGCTCAAAAACAAATGACAATCCAAAGTTGAGAATAGGACAAAAAGATTACTCTGTAAAAAGTGTCCTGATAATGTGCAAGTCTTAGACATGTCAGATCAACGCCTACTTAGATATTGAAGAAAAAATAAATCGATAAATTTTTTTTTCAAAATAACTCGAAAACTAAAAGTGGCAGGGCAAGTTATATTTGGAACGAGCATGAAATTCTACAAAACACTGCCAATTTAACCGTCTCCCTATCTCTAATAATAACGAAGTAGCAATACATTCCCATCCAGTTTGGGACACACTGTGTGTGTGTGTTTATATATATATATATATATATATATATATATATATATATATATATATATATATATATATATATATATATATATATATATATATATTATATTATATATATATATATATATATATATATATATATATATATATATATATATATATATATATATATATATATATATATATATATATATATATATATATATATATATATATATATAATTTTATTCAGTCCCTGAGAATCTCAAGTCTGTCATAATTTTTTTGGAAGTTTTATCAACTCGTTTAAAAATTATTCTCAGTTGAAGATGCAAAAACGCATGCCACTCATTCCGATAAGAAATGTGTTGATAGTCAATGTTTTGTTGGTTTGTAAACAAAAAATTGACTATCAGAACATTTATTACCGGAATGAGAGAAATGCGGTTTATTATTTCAGTTTGTCGGTCGGTTTGATACTTGATAGTACCACCGAAAATTAATTTCACAATGGTGTATTCTATAGAAGAAAGAGTTTAAATAATTACTCTTTTTTCTCAAAAACGATGACTGTGCCAACCGTACCGCAAATTTGTTTAATGAACGACATCCGAACAGACATGTTAATAGAAAATACATTTTGGAATTAGTTGCAAAGTTTCGACAAAGTTGTTCAGTAGCCAACAAAAAACTGGATCCTGAACGTGAATTTCCGGTTAGAAATGAGACTACTGAGATTGGAGTTTTAGGACAAATTGCTGCAGACCCAACTTTGAGCACGAGAAAATTGGCCACTGTTTCAGACATCAAAAGAAGAACTATTCAGCGAATATTGAAGCATCATACATTTTACCCGTATAAAATTCATCTTGTACAACAACTGAATGAAGATGATTTTGATCAGCGGCTGGAGTTTTATGAAGCTATGACTGCACGAATAGCTGATAACGGGAACTTTTTGTTCAATATCTGTTTTTCAGACGAGTGTACCTTTTCATTAAACTCTCTCACAGTCAATCGTCATAATTGTCGTTATTGGGCAGATAATAATCCAAGAAATTTTCACGAAGTCCACACTCAAACTCCACAGAAATTGAATGTCTGGACTGTCATTTTTGGAGACCGTTTAATCGGACCAATTTTTCTTGATGGCAATTTGAGAGGCGAAACGTATTTGGAGTTACTAGAAGATATCGTTTACCCTCTACTAATTGACATTGTTGAAAATGATGATCGCTAACAAGAAAATCAATGAGTGTTTCAACAAGATTGAACTCCTCCGCATGTTTCACAACGTGTTAGGGAGTTTTTGAACAGAGAGTTTCCAGGACAATGGATTGGGCGTAGAGGTGCTATTGAGTGGCCCCCTAGATCACCGAATTTAACTCCTTTAGACTTCTTTCTATGGGGCCATTTAAAGAGTAGAATTTTCGCAACAGAACCGAAGTCTCTGGAAGAATTACGACGATGCATTGTTGACGAATGCCGTCTAATAACTCCACAAATGCTCCAGAATGTCAGAGCTCGTTTTGAACAAAATTTGTAGTTTTGTATGGAAGCTGGTGGTAAACAATTTGAACACTTACTTAACTGAATAAACATTTTTGAACGTTTCGTTTTGTTTTATATTTTTTTTAACAAAAATGTGACTAATTAGTGCACTTCTTATCACAATGAATGAAATACCTTCTTGCAACTTCAACTGTGAATAATTTTTAAACGAGTTGATAAAACTTCCAAAAAAATTTGTGTGCTGAATTAAGAAAAGAAAGAGCTTTCAAATGATGTAACCCATGTTCCCTATTTAAAATATAAGGGTTGTTATCACCACCCTTAAGGGGTTGATGTGACAAAGTTGAGTTTTATGTCAAAACATGTCCCCAACAATATTAAAATTGACGTGTTTCAGCGTTTCTTAAAAAAAAATAATTCTCTGGGCGCAAATCGGTCTGTTTCGTTTTCAATGCGCCACCCTGTGTATATATATATATATATATATATATATATATATATATATATATATATATATATATATATATATATATATATATATATATATATATATATAATTGTAAAAAAGTTTAAATCAATTATATGAAAATTCGCTACTTGCTACGTTCCAACCTTTTCTTTTACATGCTACACCAGATTCGAGACAGATTTCTCTGCCTTAGAGGGTTGACTTGGTTGTGGTAGACTTAGCTCCTAGAATGATCTGATCACTTTCATTAGCTACGTTAAAAATCATTGCACTTTTTGTTTTACAGCAGTGGATTCTTTTATTTCCACACAACATTTTACATATTTTTTTTTACCTTGACGGTAACATTTTCCGGTAAAGGGCAACAACCATAAATTAAAAGTGTAATGTCGGGCCGGGCGACCACCCATATAAATGTCACGTTTATAAATCGATTGTGATGCGGACGTAATAGAACTTCTATAGGATTTCTTGTGCACATGCATCTTCCGAATGGTTTATTTTCGAACAATTTAACTCGGCGTATGCGTCGCTTTGGGACCTTTTCAGTCACCGCCGATGTCGGACCTTTTTCCTCTCTTCTTGCGTGACTACCCGATAGTGTGATGGTATTTTTACAGCAGCGTTGTTCCTTTATCCTGAAAGATGGCCATAGAATGCAGTCCAAGCATTTGTTCCAGAGATTTTTTATTGTAGATTTTTTGATTTGCAATTAAAACTGGCACTTTGTAATTTTAGAAACTGCTTAATGAAATGCCATACTGACCGAATGATTTTATAATAAATGCCCTAAATTGGTCTCTAAGCAGTTTTTTAAGCCCAAGTAAGGTCTAGTCAGATCGAGTCAGGTATCCGGAACATCCCTCATATTTATTTTCCAAGACATTCAAGGGAAAAGGCAAATAAAGTACAATACATTGCATTGAAAATTGATCAAGGGCGGCTCCTCAAAAAGTGCGCCCGTGCGCGCGCACTGCCGCCTGCCGTGGAAAAAATAATATTTTTGCTATGCTATATTTTAATAAATTTTTATTTACTTTTTTGCCTCCTGCATTTAGCAAACGAAATTAGTATATCGGGGATCTACAATCGCAGAGTCGACAGCCATTAATACAGAATCTGAAGAAGTATAGTGTTAATGGTTGCAGACGTTATATACATCCATATACATGAGTCGCGCGGCGGTGTGTATTTTTCGGCGCTCTAAGGAAATGCGATACTTCAATGCGAAATGATCGACTATCTTCGTCAAAAACGACCGTATAAGCAATCTGGTTGTGCTCTTTAAAATTCCACACGTTTGCAGTGCACTTTTCGCAGAGTGTGTGTTGTAATTTTCGTGTAGTGCTTCGCGTCGGATTGAATTACTACACAGTAAAATTCAACTTTCTACATTTTTAGAAAATTGAATTATTCAAATTTTGAGTTTTCTTTTGAAAAAAAATTTTTTCTCTGAAAATTACAAAGTTATTTTGATGAAATTTGGTGGATATGTTGCCCTGTTACTATACACCAAAATTAAAATTTTTAAGTTTGTAGAAACTTGACTTATTCAAATTTGAAGAATTTAATAAAAATTCACTACCATAACGCACTTGCTGCGTCCCGAACTTTTTTCTTGCGCACCCCCAATGCACTAAGGCACGAGCCGCTAATTGATATGTATTAGAAGCTACACGTATGTTTAGTTCAAATATTGCAAGTCAACCTTGAATTAGTTCACGTCATCGAATTCGGCTGAACTTTGATAGGCGTGTATAAGCCCGGTAAAACGTTAAATTGCAGAATTTAGTCAGATGGCCAGTAATGACAAATTTACAACTGACAACGAAGCATTATATTTCTAGGAAAGTGACGACCAACACAAACACCCACACAGTGTCGGAATCTTGGTGGACAGTAACACTAAAAAATCAATCACAAGCTTTGCCCCACTCTCGAAAAGCGGAATGATGTTACAACTGCAAACACCAAAAGTAAGAATGAATATTCTACAAGTCTACGCACCGACGTCAGTAAGCGAAGACAGAGAAATCGAAAAATTCTATGGGAAAATGGAATAGATACTGAAAAACGTTAAAAAACATGAATTTCTAATTATCATGGGAGATCTGAACGCCAAAATTGGTAAAGGAAAGTGTGGAGACCTGATTGGAGAACACGGACTTGGAGCGCGCAATAAGAGGAGAGAGACGCTAGTCAAATTTATACGAGAAAAAGAAATGGTAGTAAAAAATACACTATACAAATTGCCACCTAGATGACTGTACTCCTGGAAGCAGCACCAATCCATAGAAAATAAAGTAGTAAGAAATCAAACTGACTACATTATGATCGGAAGGAGCCACAGAAACAGCACACAATCAGCTAAAACAAACCCAGATGCAGACATTGCTTCCGACCATAATCCAGTAGTCGCAACGTTCATACTAACCCTAAAATGTACGAAACAAACCTACAAAGACAACAAGATTAACATCCTAAAACTGAAAAACCAAGAAATCAGGGATAAGGTTGAAGAGCGGGTAAATAACGAAGTACACACGGTGCAAAGAAAGTACGAAGACGAAGGCAACGTGAGCATTAAATGGAACAACATTAAGAACACAATGCTGAAGATAGGTAAAATAAGAGTCGTTTTTTTTCCACGGAAATTGCAAATTTATAAACATATAGTCTGAAACTTACACCGCATATGGATTCCTAAGGCTGTAATTCGCGCCTATTTAAAAAAAACATCGTTACCTTTCTTAAAGCAAAATTTTCTTTATGAAAATTCGCTGAAAGTCAATAAGCCCAGCTGTTAGTTTTATAAAGTAAATAATTATGCAATCAAGGAATATCTATTGCACTTATATATTTTTAGTTTATGCAACATTATGGCAAGATTTTCACAATTCATCAACTTTATCGTTTGGTTGTTATACAAAGTGTTTCAAAAATGCCTGACAAAATTTTTAGGATGTTTAGTACATCAAAAAATAAGTGTAGGTTACTCCACAAAACTATTTCCTAAAATAAATTACATTGATTACCTTCAAAAGGGAAGAACAATCATTGGCGAATCATATACCAACTTACTGGACCGATTCAATGACGATTTGAAGAAAAACGACCGCATTTGGCCAAGAAAAAAGTTATTTTCCACCAACACAATGCAAGGGTGCACACATGTGTAGTCTCCATGGCGAAATTGCATAAATTAGGATACTAATTTCTTCCTTATCCGCCATATCCTCCGGATTTAGCGCCGAGTGGCTATTTCTTGTTTCCAAACTTAAAGAAATGGCTCGGCCGAAAGAGATTTGACTCCAATGATGAAATCATCTCACAAACAAATACCTATTTTGAGGACCTCGACAAACCATGTTAGATGTTTGTCTAGGCAAACCCCGAGATATTTGAGGGAGTCTTACCAGGAGATCTGGGTGTTGTTTAGTGTTACGTGACTATGAGGTGTGTGTCTCCTCTTGGTGAATAGAATTGGTGTGCTTTTCTCTGGGTTTATGGTTGGGCACGATTTTCGTAACCAGTCGTGCAATTCGCCCACGGCAGCTTGCAGACGTGCCGTTATAATTTTCGGCTGTGTAGAATTACTGAGAATAGTAGTGTCATCAGCGTACAATGCGTATGACACATTTAGGGGTGGTGGTGGACGGTCTACTACCAGTATGTTGTATAGCAGGGGAGAGATGGCTGAGCCTTGTGGGATGCCTGCTGTGGTTGAGTGAATCGGTGATCTGGTGCCATTGTGCTTGACCTGGAACTTTTTCTCTTTCAGGTATGACCTGATGAGAAGTATCAGAGGTGTGGGGAAATTGAATTGTATCATTTTGTCTAGGAGGCCTGCATGCCAGACCCTGTCAAACGCCTGAGCAATGTCGAGGAATATTGCACCTGTGGATTTTTTCCAGTTGAATCCCTGGGTGATGTTTTCGACCACTCGGAGGAGTTGGTCGGTGGTGGAGTATTGGTGTCTGAAACCGAATTGCTCGTCTGAGAGAATTTGGTTGGCCAAAAAATAACCCACGTCCAATACGCCAGTAAAAAAGTTTCGATATTCATATCAAAGTTCTTCTCACCTCTTAACAGAAAATCAGTTCTGTCAATTGACAACAAACTGCCGTCCAGCCTTGACCTATGCGGCACCCGCATGGGCCACAGCTGCGAACACCCATATCAAAACCCTGCAAATCATCCAGAACAAAATTCTGAGAATGGTAACAGGCGCACCATGGTTTGTCAGAAATACCCAGATCCACGAAGATCTGATCATTCCCACTATTCTTGAGTTTATTACTCAATTAGCCAAAACTCAATACTCCAAAGCAGCCGCTCATCCAAATGCTCTTCTACGTAGGGCCACAGACTACGAAGAGCACCTTCCCTACAGACATAAGCGCCCCAAGCTTATTCTGACCCGGTAAAGCCCCCGCGGCAGAATGGTAACATTCTAACTCCAACATCTTGTGTGTTCCTAAACCGCCGGAGGTATGGACCCCAGGTCCGGTACTCCACAGGGAGTGGAGTTTAGTGGCATAAAAAAATGGAGAAACGTTGGACGGAGTGTATAGAGCTTAAAGAAGACTATGTTGAGAAATAAAATGATTTTTTGTTAAAAAACCTGTTTCAATAAAAAAAAGTCACGGACTTATTGACGCGCCCTCGTACCGACATTCTTCTCTCATCTCTTTACATACACACACCATCACCTTCCAGCTTATGTAAGTAGTGCATGACCTCACCCTCCCTGAGGTGATATTAGAGACATGGGCCCGTCAGGAATTAAGGTGGTTATATACTAAAATACAGCAGTGCTGGTTCCCACAGACACACATACACATATACAGTTCACAAATTAGTTTGTTCACTCTATGAGCGTATGGAGAACCGGCAGATGTTAATGGATGTTGAGGTGTATCCGATGATGGTTCAATTTAGGATAAAGTTGGATTAGCAGCCTGGCGTGGCTTGCCCTCTTGTTTTCTTCGACGTTTTCTGGATTAAAGGCAGTTACTAGTAAGTGTCGTTGATGATAAAGTTAATTAAAAGTTCATTGATAAAATAATGAATGAGTTGTGCTAGGGGAGAGAAATAGGGAGAGAGAGGTAGAGGGAGATAGAGAGAGAGGGGGAGAGAGGAAAATATTCAGTTCGTAGATATTAAACAAATTAACCGTTAAAATGAATTTTCATGAAAGTACTATCAAGAAATTCATTAAATTTCGTCAAATTTTTTATACAAAAATTCACTAAAAAAATTGTATGATTCGATTAAAAAATTATTTCTACAAAAAAGTAATAAAATTTAGGTAAAGTAAAGAATAACGAAAGTCGTTATGTCCTCAAAAGCGAATTTTTTCTACGAAAATTCGCTAAAAATGTGTTCCGATTTAAGTTACGAGGATTTCAACGTTATAAAAGTTATCTGAGGCAGCATTAGAATTAAAAGGCAAAAGCGTAGCGTTAAAGTAAAAAAATTAACCTGCTGTAAAGAAATCCAATGAGAATAATTTCCAATAAAATGAAACTCTTAATATTCGCGACACTTCTTATTTCCCACTAATCTGGGAATCTCAAATTCTTCCATAAAAACTGCCACTACCCAAACTTGTGATCGATATAAAACGATTGTAATGTAGAATGCTTCCAACAAAATTTTAAAAACTTAAATATTTTCAAATACAAATGAATTAAGTAAGTACACTTGGAGAACCCAAATCACCACAACACACATTTTTAAAGACCTTACGATTGTTTCTCTGACCAGGTGAGCATCATCAGAGGATGAGAAATTCTGAATTTTTCATCCTCTAATGATGCTGACGTGGTCAATGAAACGATCGTAAGGTCTTTAAAAAATATGTGTTGTGGTGATTTGGGTTCTCCCAGTGGACTTATCAGTGCTCATCACAGGTTCCAGTTTTCACATAGTGAAATGAATTAAATATTTTTACTTACTCTGAATCAGTGATATGAAATCTTGGAAAACATTACATACCTAAAAAGAAAAATACGAAATTAGACAATGGCAACTAAAACTTTTAAAATATATTGTTGAAAGTAATCTATATAAATCAAAATTTCCAGACGCAGCAAGTGGGTTATAGTAGTGAATTTTCATAAGAATTGTAGACTATTAGTAAGATATATTGTTAAAACTAAATCTTTAAATTTAAATGAACCTCGGAGATCGGTTTTAAAGCCCCAGTTAGCGACTATTTGAAAAAAATATATATTTTATATGGAGCTAAAAAATCAAAATTTGGTCTTAGATATAATATGTAAGTACTGCAAGTGTCTTTAAAAAATTGTGTTACAAATTTCATTAAAGTTACAAAAGTTTTTCAGAAAAGAATTAATTATTTACAAAGGGAATGTACCTGTCAAATTATAAATATGGCAGGTATTTTTCCTTATTAGTGAATTTTCTTTAAAAAATTCACTAATGAGGAGATCCCGACTTTCGAATTTTAAAAAAAAATTCTTCAAATGAGCGCTAATTAGGCCCCTCAGAATACATATCCGGGGTCAGTTTCAATTTTTATATGTTTATATATATATATATATATATATATATATATATATATATATATATATATATATATATATATATATATATATATATATATATATATATATATATATATATATATGTATCACACCGATAACTCAAAAAATAATGGACAGATTTTGATTACATTGGGTGAATAAATTCCTTTTGCAAATGGTTTTTATAAGTTCGTTAGGCAGGAAAATCTGCCCAGATTTTCCCGGAAAATTTTGTGTTTTCTTTCGAAAAAACGATTCTAGCTCCGGAATTAACAAAGTAAGGGCAACCAAATTTGGTACGCAGGTTTATTTACGTAAGTTACCTACCAAAATTTAGCTACATAGGTCAAAAGACAAAAAAGTTATGGGCGTTTAAAGAAAAATAAACTGGGGTTTTCCTCAAAACGTCAAAGTTGCGATTTAAAACGTCAAAATCGGCAACATTTAGGCAAATAACTTGAATCTAATACGGGCTATGGAAATCAAATGTCTCAAGGATGTTTTACAAACCCTGAAGTCCTAGTTTCAACCGTCATTGTCCTTCATTTTACTAAAATATTTCCAGAAAATTCATTTCAAATAGACCCTCTCTCTGATGCTTGGCAGTAGTCTTAGATATAGAGTTTATCGTTTAATGGTATATAATTTTTATCGAATTTTCGTAAAAAATCAATAAGGGTCAATATATCCGTTATTATAAAAATTGTATATATTAAATATAGGGTGTCTTGAGCTACATCTTAAAAAAATATTTCTACAATCACAGGGTGGCCCATAAGTCGTTGGTACTACAATTATTAATTTTTTTTTTAATCAAACACGCCTTATGTTATTGCATTTTTGCATTTTCCATCGAAATATAATGGATGTTTGTGAGAAAAGAAATTCTGGATGCAGCAAGTGCGTTATGGTAGCGAATTTTGAACAAATGCTTCATATTTGAATAGCCCAAATTGCTATTAACCTATAAGGTTGACCAAGAAACGAGTTTTTCCGGGAACACTTTAAGTTTACTTTTGGAAATTTTTATAGATTTTCACACAGTAAAGTTATTTTTATGAAACATGGCACATTGTTTTTACTATATAGGTTATACTGGTAACCAAATTTGATGCCTGCTTTCTTAAAAAGAAAACACACATATTTGCAATAAAAACATTTTTATGAAAATTCACTACCATAAGGCACTTGCTGCGTCCAGAGGTTTTTAGTTGCTTGGATGGTTTTGTTTTAGTCAACCCATCCAGTTTTTGCAAACAATAAACAAAAAAGATTTTCTCAAACATATTTATAGTTATCCAAGAAGCTCATTGTGTTATTTTTCTTTAATTTAGTACGCACGGTGCGTTTACATAGGTGTTACTATGGTTCAAGATTGAAGATTCTAGCTTAATGGGAAATTTATCGAGCTATTGAATTTGAGAGATTTTTACAAACATTTTCTACCATTTCTGCACCCAGACCCTTTCTAAAACTTATTTACGGTTGCTTTATCCATATTTTTTTAAAATGATAAAATATTGCAGCTTACTATGTAAGACTGACAAACAAGGCAGCCTCAAAATCGTTTTGGAAAAATATTTTTTAAAATGAAATGAGATAACAATTTAAGCATAAATTGGAAATCTTGGTTCGCTGCTTCGACCCGGGGGTTCTCCTTCCCCTACTGCATGCGTACAACCACCCTCAATGCAGAAACAAAAATAAAGTAAAATCCCTTGGAGCAACTCCTAAGAAAGTTACGAGACCTGCGGTGAATATAGAGGTTGTGCGCGCGGTAAACATGATTTTAAAGAGGTAAAGCTTCAAAAACAGGAGGAGGTTCTCAATTCGACTATATTTTTTTGTGTGTTACCTCAGAACTTTTTTCTAAGTTAACCGATTTTGATGATTTTTCTTTTATTTGGAAGCTGACGCTTCTCATGTGGTCCCATATAAATTTGATCAAGATCTGACTAGTAGTTTTTGAGTTACCTTAATTTATCTCTCGTTACACGTTTAACAAATGGTGGCAGCGCTATTAATTATATATTTGTGTTTCTAATATGTTCAAAAATACAAAAATGTCTACAGGCTTCTCATTTGGATTACTTAAAATCCACACCTGGTAGAACAGTGTTGTTGGTGCTTTTGGTTATATCGGCGTGTTATCAGGACCCGATTGAGTGAGCAATTTGCCTGCTTCTCATCTTTCTCAGCTGAAAAGAGGGTCGTAGCACAGAGAGGTGTTTAGGGGTAGATGGAGAGGAGGCAGTTTACTGCTCTCGCTATGCTGTTCTGCAGGAACTTGATGATGGTTGTTGGTTCATCGGCAGTTCCTACAGTTACTGACACTACATACTACATACGGCAGGAATGGCACTTTCAGCATACAATGAGTCTGCCATTGTAGCAGGAATGGCACCGTCTCTTTAACACCGGAACGATGAAGATGTCCAGTGGCGTGCTTATGTGAATATCTTGCAGCAAATATAATTATAGCAAAAACTTGCTGGTAGAATAAATAGGAGTCTGGACGCAGCAAGTGCGTTATAGTAGTGAATTTTCCTTAAAATGTTTTTAATAGCAAATATGTCTTTTTTAATTGAGGCATGCATCAAATTTGGTTACCGGTATAACCTATATAGTAAAAACATTGTGCCATATTTCATCAAAATAATCTTATTCTTTGAAAAAATACAACAATTTTCCAAAGATAAACTTAGGATGTTCGCCAAAAAACTGGTCCGATTTTTCTGGCTAACGAACCTGTTCATGGTATTTACCTACCTAGCTAGATATAATTATTCACAAAAAGCTTTCCGATGGACCTCCAAACAAAATTACAAGAAAATTTTCAAAAAATTTTTTCACGAAAATCCGATATAATTTTTTTTAATAATAACTTATTAAACATTTATTACGAAAATGTCACAACCAATGATTTCTACGTAAACACAAAAAATTATCTGCGAAAATAGACTTTTTTTTACAAAAAATTTGCCTAAAGAATACATAAAATTCAAATTATATACCTAATCTGTAACTAAGTTTAAAAAATTGATAAATGCAAAAAAAAATATTTCCAAAACTAGAGTCTGTAGGTATAGGGAGTTGTTCAATGTGAAAAAATTGAGTTACGACAAAATTTTTCAAAATTCAGTCACGATTTGAGAGCGCTCTGTATACGGCATCTCGATTTTTTCGACAAATAATATTAAACGAAAACCTCTCTGAATGCGTCACTTTCATGAGACTCCTATCTATTGGTAAATATAATTGAAAACCTCCCTAAATGCATCATTTTCATGGGATTTCCATTGGTAAAAGCACCGTATCACAATTTTTGATATGTTCCAAATGTAAAATGTTAAAAAACAATTGAAATAACTCGATGGACGATATAATGTTTTCTCCTTACAAGTATGCATTAAGATTTGATGGAAATGCAATAATGCAAGAATAAATGGGCTGTTTTATAAAATAAAAAAACTTGTACCATCACCGGACTTATGGGCCAGCCTGTGATTGCCAACATAATTTTATAAACACCTTATAAATAACGTTTATAATATTTTCTGTATCTCGTATAATAACCGATGTATTGAGCTTTATAGTAAAATGCCCCACTCTGTATATATCTAAACATGTAAAAACTGAAATTGACCCTGGGCCTCCAGGGTCAATTGCGAACTAAGCGCCTGCCTAGTTCGCAATCCTTTGGGAAAAAAATTTAAGTTTTAAAATGGCCGCTTCTCAATAACGATTTTTTTCTACAAAAATTCGCGAAGAAGTATAGACTATTAAACCACGAACTCTACAACTGAAACTACTGAAATCATCAGAAAGAGGGTCTATTTTAAATGAGTTTTCTGCAAATGATGAAAATGTTTTGTATCCTCCTACTATGTCGAAAATCATAACTACTGGACAATTGATAGTCCCTCTATTAATCTTATTTTTAAAGGGGTAGACATTGATCCAATCCAATCCATAGCAGGTGGTAGTGGAATTTTCCTTTATGTAACAGTAAAGGATTTTTTCACGCCCGAGGAGGTACCACCCCATGCATCAAGGGGCCGGTGAAGTCCCAACGGACGTTTCCGGTTCTGGTGTATGAGTCGGTTTCCCTTATAAGCAAAAATGATGATGGCTCCTCCTTGTATAAAATATTCCGGAGGCAAAATACCCCTCCATTCGGATCTCCGGGAGAGGGGTGTACAGGGGGCGCCAACATCAAGATTTAACATATCCTTTTCGAATATATGTGGCCTAAATTCTAACCTGAACTCCGTCCACCATTTCCTCCAGACTAACAGGCCCCAACTCCTCTTCCTCACCGAAACCCAAATCAGTGCCAAAACAGCCACTAATCACCTTAATTTCCCGGGGTATGAGCTCCTTACTGCCTTTAGATTGCATGGAGGCGTGTGCGCATACGTCCGTAGCAATCTACCCTGCACCAGACTTCCCAATTTAGAAGCTGGAAGAAAAGACATACTATGGATAAAACTCTCTCTCAGGGCTGCAACTAAATTCATCTGTTGCATTTACCGGTCACCTTCTGACAACAACTTTGTCCAGCTCTTTGACTACCTTTCTGAAAAAACCGACTATCTGATTTCTGAATATCCTTCCTCCGAGGTCACTATTCTTGGCGACTTCAATGTCCATAATAAGGAATGGCTAGGATCTTCAAAAACCGATCCACAAGGGAGAGCAGCGGAGGCCTTTGCAGTCAGCAATTCTTTGGCCAATATGGTTCAGCAACCTACTTACTTTCCTCGTATCCCAACACACAGCTCAAATCCCTTGGATCTCCTTCTTACTACAAATCCTGAATGCTATAAGATATCAGTCACCGCCCCCCTTGGTCGCTCAGACCACGGCATGGTCACTGCTTCCTGTGCAATGCAACCCGAGGTCACACAGTCATCACACCCACGTATCGTTTGGCACTACAACTCCGCAAACTGGGACGAAATGCGGGATTACTTTTCCTCATTTCCATGGGCGTCTGTCTGCTTCTCTCATCCTGACCCCTCTGATATCTCAGAAAACGTCACCGAAATTATCCAAGCTGGCATGGAATTATTTATTCCACGTACACAGAAAACCTCTTCAGCCACTCAAAAGCCCTGGTTCTCTAAATCCTGTGACAAGGCCAGACTTGAAAAGGTCAAAGCTCACAAAACGCTTCTACACAATCCCAGTCAAGAAAATCGTCAAGCATTCAACGACGCAAGAAACCGCTATGTCCGCATTCTTTCTGAGGCAAAAAACTTGTTTAATAACCACATCAAAAACAAAGTCCTCTCAAGCTCCAACGGCGGCAAACCCTTCTGGACTCTTGCTAAGTCTATTGGGAATAATTTCTGCAAGAGCACGTTCCCACCTCTCGTCTCCGGTGACGAAATTGTTTCTACCGCCCTGGGCAAGGCTGAACTTTTTGCTTCGTTGTTCGCCGGAAATTCTACTCTCAACCCACCTCCAAATGTTCAACCACCAACAGTCCCCAACGTCGCGCATAAAATGACTGATATCATTTTCAAAACTAAAAAGGTACGAAAGATGCTCTCTTCTCTTAATACCAGGAAAGCCTCTGGCCTTGACGAGATCCCAGCAATTGTTCTCAAAAAATGCGCACCAGAACTTGCTCCTGTCCTGACTCGTCTGTTTCAGATATCTTACAATAAAGGCATATTCCCTAGTAACTGGAAAACTGCTCGAGTACAACCCATCCCCAAGAAAGGATCCAAAGCGCTTCCTAGCAACTACAGGCCTATTTCTCTCCTTTCAGTCATCTCTAAAGTGATGGAAAAGTATATAAACACCGAACTACTAAAATTCCTTGAAAAACACAGTCTAATCCACGACAGGCAGTATGGATTCCGTCAGCGCAGATCGACTGCCGACCTCCTTTCCTTTGTCACCCATTCTTGGAACAAGTCTATGGAACAACACGGTGAATCCCAGATTGTTGCTCTAGACATATCCAAAGCATTCGACCAGGTCTGGCACGCAGCGCTGCTTAATAAACTTCCGGCCTATGGCCTACCACCAAAACTTTGTACCTGGACAGCAAATTTCCTCTCCAACAGGAGCATATCTGTTGTTGTGGATGGCCATTCCTCTAAACTGTATCCAATTAATGCAGGAGTTCCTCAAGGTTCAGCTTTAGCCCCTACTTTGTTTCTTCTCCACATCAATGACCTCCTCTCTAGCACATCCAACCCAGTTCACAGTTACGCGGACGACAGCACCCTCCACTCAAACATACAATATTCTAAGCCTGTCTCTTTAGCCCAATTAGATGAGGATCGCAGACTCATGGAGGGTTCTGTCTCCGTAGACCTCCAAAAAATATTAGACTGGGGAAGTAGAAATCTTGTACAATTCAACCCCACCAAAACTAAGTCTTGCTTTCTTTCTCACAAGAGATACAGCAGCCCTAGACCCATCACAATGAACAACCAAGTTATTCAAAGTAATGAGTCATTTTCTCTTGTTGGCATTTCTGTGGATCGAAATCTTAATTGGCACCAACATGTTACATCAATTGCAGAAGCGGCTGCTAAGAAATTGGGTTTCCTCTTCCGGGCTCGCAAATACTTTTCACCAACTAATCTCTATACCTTATACACTTCACAAATAAGGCTAAACCTCGAATACTGCTCCCACATCTGGGGTACAGCAGCCGCTTCTACACTCGCTATCCTGGACTCCATTCAAAAGAGAGCTATACGTCTCATCGGTGACCCTACCCTCACCCAAAGGCTTCCATCCCTTGCCCACCGACGTGCCGTTGGTGACCTCTCTCTCTTTTATAGATATCTGCACGGGCACTGCTCAGAGGAGCTTTCCTCCATAATTCCCCCACCTGCTGCCCCCAGCAGATCTACCAGGGGAACAGAGCGAATGCACCCTTTTACTGTCCAGGTCACCAGACATAGAACATCTTGTTATGCCCGCTCTTTTGTCCCGAGGACTTCCAAGTTGTGGAATTCCTTGCCGGCACATGTTTTTCCTTCTCCTCCGAACCTCCAAACCTTCAAGTCCAGAATTAACAAGTTGCCTCTTTCCTCCTTGTCAACACCCACGGTACGATAGTATTTAGGCTGTAAGCCCTCGTGGTGTGTTGTTGACATAAAAAAAAAATATTTTAGTAAAATGAAGGACAATGATAGTTGAAGCTGCAACTTCAGGCTTTACAAAACACATTTATTTTGACATTTGCTTTACATAGCCCGTATTTTGATTAAGGTTCTCCGTTTAAAAATTGCAAATTTTGACATTTTAAGAAGAAAAACTATAAAATTTGCAAAGTAATTCTTCTGTTATTTCTTGACCTTTTTGCATCAAGAAAACCTAATCTTTGTCGGTAATATACAATATATCTTGTTATCCACAGAACATATTTTGGTTTTGTGCATTTCTCTGGTCATCAGTGGCACCCAATTTTTTTAAATGTTTTTAATTGTTGTTCCTTTCCGCTTACAGATCTGAATTTTAGCACGTAGTTTGAGTTTAATAATGTAAACCTAAGTAGCAAATTTGGTTGCCATAGCTTTGTTATTTTCAGAGACAAAATTGCAAAAGGAAGGCACCTACCAAATTTTGTCAAAATCGGTGCATTATTTTCTGAATTATCGGTGTGATATATATATATATATATATATATATATATATATATATATATATATATATATATATATATATATATATATATATATATATATATATACAGATCTCCTCAATAGTTTTTTTTTTAAGAAAATTCACTAAAAACTGTTGGGACTATTACAACCCGAATTTTTGAAGTGATATTTTCTGACTCAGAATTGTCTTCAAATTTATGTGTTTTTGTTTTGTTTTGTTAAATGACTATATGTATAGCAAGGCGAAACAAAATCATACTCAGTAAATAAAAAATTTGGCACACCTGCCTTCTTCTTCTTTCGGTGCCGTGCCTGACCTCAGGCGTGGGCTATCTCCATGACGATTTAATTGAATTAGTCTCTATCTTTTGCTGTTCGGAATAGCTGTTCCACTTCCAGTCCTGTCCAATTTCTGATCTTCCGTAACCATGATATCTTTTTGCACCCTATCCATCTTCTGCCCTCAACCTTTCCCTGGATAATCAGGCGAGGGATGTGATATTTAGGGCCTCGTATTATGTGTCCTAAATAACTACCCTTTCTTATTTTTATGGTGTTCAGAAGTTCTAGACTCTTATTCAGCTGTCTGAGAGTCGCCTGCCTAATTGGTTAATTTCTTCTAATCCGCAAAAGGTATTTGACTAACTATTGGCTTTATTAAATGGTTCTGTTGTTGATCCTGCCTTAATTATGCTACATGCTATGTTAGTGAATGAGAACGAAGTTAACGTGCTTAAGAAATTTAAAAACTTAAAAAAACAACATTTATTTTATATTGTTAATTATGAATAAAAAGTGGACTACAAGTTAATTTTTTTTCAATTATCAACTTACTCGTATCGTTTTTAATAAATTTCTTAAAGCTGACAGTTTAATGGTGATTACAAAGTTAATTATTATTCTATTTTTAAATGGCATATTTTATTTGAACCTATATTGTTTTGAAATTCCACTTAGATTAATTTATGTTTGCGTTGCCATGGGACCCGCGCCTTTCTTCCTATTTGTAAATATGGTGATCAGAATCATAAAATGGAGGATATTAATTTCTAGAGCTTACATGAATTTGCCACGTGGTGCCCTCTATTGGTGTTCTTTTGTTCTTCTTATTTAACTTAGGTTTCACAGCGATATATATATATATATATATATATATATATATATATATATATATATATATATATATATATATATATATATATATATATATATATATATATATATATTGTTCTCAATATGACATTTCCACTCCAATTTGACAGTGTATTATATTATGAAGGTTATTTACCATTATTAACTGTAAACAAACTGATAATTTGTATTATTTAATATTGTACCTTGTTCCAAGCGTGTGGCGTCTGTTCGGATTTTCCACTATTTGCTTTTTTCTTATTTTACGAACTTATAGCATTGTTTGCACTTTCCTAGCAGGTAACTCTTGGTAAATATATTGATTTTACTCACTCTTTTGCTTCATTAGGTATATTTTATAACTTTTTTCGACGTTCTTAATGTTTTTCTTGCTGCTACCCTACTGATTGCTTTATGTTCTTCATTAACAGTCTCGTTCTTCTCTCACCGGATATTCTCAGTTGTTTTTTTTATCACCAATCAACTTTGACAATTAGCGTTTGACATATGCTTTAACTACTTGATTTGCCTTGTTTTCAGATAAGTCCCAATCACATGGCAGATTCACAAAATGAAAAAAAAATACTTCCTCTTAATCATATTGATTAAATGAATTGATTAAATTCAGGTTAGTCAAATATATACTTGTGTAAATTCAAATTCCTAACCTATACAGTTTTATTCAAATGTCAAACCTATTTACCACTATCATTAACAACTTATTTCCTTACTCACTAATATTTCTTTAAGTGGTACCTACTTAGTTTCCTGCTATTTCCCTATATCGACACATTATTTTCTACTTATAACTAACAAATCACCTCAAGTTTATGGACTTTTAATTTGTCAAACTCGGTTTTAATTTTTTCTTGGTTTAGAATTTTTTACATTGTTTTTGTCTTAAGAGATTATGTCACTTCACTTTATATGTATACTGTCCATCATCCTCTCTATTTTAATTGTCCGTTATAGGTGTAATACAAATTTTTATGACTTAACAGCTAACTTTAAAAATCTCATCACTCCTTTCACTAGCATATATATATATATATATATATATATATATATATATATATATATATATATATATATATATATATATATATATATATATATAGTTAATTATTCAAATTTCAGGTTCTGCTGGGCAATTGACTGTTATTTACTCCTGACTCTGAATGTAGCTGTCAAAAACATGGACAGTACAATTTTCATATGTATGGAATTATATATATATATATATATATATATATATATATATATATATATATATATATATATATATATATATATATATATATATATATATATATATATATATAATTAATAATAATTAAAATTCATCGCTTTACCTAAAATAAAGTGCCGATGGAACTGGTGTTTATTTACATTTACAAATAGCCTGCAGTAAAACACCAATTTGCTGGCAGCAAAATTGGTTTTTGCTAGTCTTAATCCCCGTACGCCACTGTTTTATTTCTCTACCGAATCCCTGACTCGTAAAACCTTGTATTATTTGTGTTGTCGTTTGTAGTGTTCGTTAAAGCCGTAAGTAACTCCCCGGTAGTTCCTGGCAGTGGCAGTATCCCGTCGCTGTAAAAGCGGACATCAAACCGATAACATTCACACAACTACGTATTACCAGAGATACCTTGTTTATTAACACCACTGATATACGATCTAACACTAAAATATACCTAAGAGATTGTATAACACCATCGAACAAAAGTGGACCTTACAATGTTAGAAACACCAGAATGCAAAATTTAAATGTATCTTTCTTCATAAACAGGTAATTAGAAAAACAAAATTATAGAACATAAAGTTATCTAAATAGGAAATAAAAGCGGCAGTAAAATAAATTCTTGAAAGGCATCGACGAAAATGCAAACGACGAGAAGAGAAATGAAAAAGTCTGGACGCAGGAAATACGTTATGGTAGTGAATTTTCATATAAATGATTTACGGTTTTTTTTTTCGAAAATTATATATGCGCCAAGAAGAATTAAAATTTAGCTGTAATATTTAATAGAACTTGTTTATCACACACAATATTTTGTTCGTGTGCAGTGCTGTGACCTGCAGCGACATTTTTTTAAAACTAAACGCGTTTAAGTTTTCATCGAATTTTTATTTTAAAAAAATCACTTTTAGAGAATTTTTATTTTAAAAAAATGCTATTAGAGAAGCATCGATGGTGAAATTTGCAATTTTTTTTTTCAAATGAGCACTAATTTCGGGCCCTGAAACCTGAAACCAATGTCCGTTTATATGTTTATAATAATAATAATAATAATAATAATAATAATACCTTTACTATCCATTTTGACAGCATACAAGCTACATTGGATTTGTCAGCCCTTTACAATAATTAATTGTTCACAACATTAAAATATTCATTTAACGTATAAAAACACTGGTCTGATAGAAAAGCAGAAACTTGACTTTTTAACACCTTAATATTTTGGATATTTTTTAAATTATTGGGAAAATGATTAAACATTTTTAATCCAATACAGTTTGGAGAGTCTTTTATCATCTTAGTTCTAGCATATGGAACATAAAAGTTACAAGCCTGTCTGGTACTAAAGGTATGAACATCACTGTTTAGTCTATTTATCACCATTTTTAAAAACATATATACACAACTCTAAAATATATAAACATATCACAGTTAAAATTTTATGACTAGAAAAGTAGACCCGAAATGACGTCATCTTTCCTATGTTGAAAATAGAGCGTATTATTCTTTTTTGAGCGATAAAGACATCATGCAGCAAGGTAGAATTACCCCACAGACATATACCGTACCTCAGTCTAGAATCAATATGACTGTAGTATAAGGATATTAATTGCTTTTCAGTCAAAACATTTCTTATATTTATAAATAAAAAATTAAGAGATGCAAGCCTTGAAACCAACGTCGTACAGTGCAACTTCCAGTTGAGATGTTCATCAACGTGTACTCCAAGAAACTTGTAGTAACTCTTTAAGTTATTAAAAACATGATGACACTTATTACTCAAAGCATCATCTGTCTTTTCAGAGACGATTAGAGACGTATCATCCGCATATAGAGTAAAATGCGCATCAGGAGATACTTTATCAAGCTCATTGACGTAAAGGGTAAAAAGAATAGGGCCCAGTACTGAGCCTTGAGGCACACCAGTAGGAACAACAACACGCTCAGAACACACCCTACTTATTCGTTCTGATGTCTTGCACTTTATCTCAGTATACTGTTCTCTGCCCGTCAAGTAAGAGTCTATATAGCCAAGCGCATTACCTCTCAAACCATAACAATAGAGCCTGTCACACAGCACCCTATGGTCAACACAATCGAAGGCCCTGCTGAGATCACAAAAAATCCCAACAGGGTACTCGCCAGCCTCCAAACAAGTGACTAAGCCCTGATAGAAGTCAATGAGAGCCGTTGTAGTGGAGTGACCCCCTCTAAAGCCATGCTGGCAGACAGACAATATACCACACGACTGCAAAAATTGTTCTAAGCGATTCAGATAGCTATATTCAAATACCTTTGAAAAAGTCGTAGATAATGTAATCAGCCGATAGTTGTTCAAAATAGTTGGATCATTCTTTTTTATTAAAGGAAAGCCCTTACCAACCTTTAGGTCACTAGGAAAGATACCCGATGTAAATGAAAGATTCACTAAGCAGGTAAGAGGCTTCATAATATGTCTTAAAACTTTCTTAACTAAAAAAGGTGGAATATGTTTACATGTTGACATGTTTACAGGTTTACATGTTTACATGTGTATATGTTTATATGTCCATATGTTCATATGCTCATATGTTCATATCTTTATCTGTTTATATGTTAAACAAAAAACAAAAATTTTTCGAAAATAAGCTTAAAATGTTCCCGGAAACACTAGTTTCCTGACCAGCGAACCTTATAGGTTAATAGCAAACTGAGCTATTTCAATTTGGGGCATTCAATAAAAATTCGCTAACATAACGCACTTGCTGAGTCCCGAATTTAGTTTCTTACAAATTTCATATATTTAAGGTCAGCTCAGAACCGACACTAACCGGGGAATCCGACTGTCTAATTTAAACAAATCATTGTTTAATCTATTTGAACTGACCAGATTTTCCTGGCTAACGAACTTATCCAAGCAACTTGCAAAAGGGAGGTACTCACCAAATTTGATCAAAATCGACCCATTTATTTTGAGGTATCGGTTTGATTCATATATTCATTTGAGGCATTCAATAAAAATTCGCTACCATAACGCACTTGCTGAGTCTCGAATTTATTTTCTTACAAATTTCATACATTTAAGAGCAGCTCAGAACCGACACTAACCGGGAATCCGACTGTCTAATTAAAACAAATCATTGTTTAATTGTTTAATTGAACTGACCAGATTTTCTTGGCTAATATATACAAATGGAAACTGGCCCCGGATATGTGTTCTCGGGGACGTAATGAGTACTCATTTGCAGGAATTTGTACAAAATTCAAAAGTCTAGATCTCCTCATTAGTTATTTTTTTAAAATAAAATTCACTAAAAATTTATTCCTAGAAAAGGCTCACCAAACACTGGAAAGTTTTTGTGACGGACAGGAATTTTATTGTGAAGATGAGTATGAAGAAGAGATGCGCAATATAAACCCAGCTGATCTAGGCCTACCCATATCAAGAAAACATTTTGAGAAAAAATGTAGTTAAGAAAAATCCCGCTGTAGATAAACGAAGGCGAACTTTTTAAAAACATGCTAGTGAATAAAAGAAGAATAATTTATTTCAACTGAGTATGAAATCTTTTAAATCGGGAGAATTACTCAGCATCAAGTTTATACGCAGTTTAAAAAACAGTAACAAGTAAAAGATACAGTTAAATAAATTGACATAAATATAGGCTGCCTTGATCTCATAGTACGTTGTGGGCGTTCAATTTTTTTACGTGCGGTATTTTCGTTGACGATAAGCTAAAGATAATATAATGTCACTTTACATGGAATATCAGTGAGAGGGCATAATAAATCCGTGGTCGTGAGTTCATTTTTTCGGAACAACAAAATATTCACTGTAAATAGTTTTTTCGATTAATTGATAAACCCATCTACTTGTCGAGAAAATAGCGTCTGTTAGTCAACGGTAGGATAAACGATTGGTGTGAGGGAGGGAACTTTGGAGGGTGCATCAGAGTGAACGAAAGAGAACTGCAGCCCTCGACTGGGAAGGAGCTTTAGAGCGTGTGAAAAGGAGCTTCAACTGCAGCCCTCGACTGGGAAGGAGCTTTAGAGCGTGTGAGGAGGAGCATCACCAGAGTTAACGAAAGAGAACTGCAGCCCTCGACTGGGAAGGAGCTTTAGAGCGTGTGAGGAGGAGCTTCAACTGCAACCCTCGACTGGGAAGGAGCTTTAGAGCGTGTGAGGAGGAACGGTCACTGAACATGTCACTTGTGACGTACCAGTGATGACAAAAAGTTGAACAACACCGCTTAACTCAGGAATCGTGCATGGTTCCCTTCTAAAGATTGTCATAGAATTACGTACGTTTAGCTAACTGAATTATCCAAGTTGACGATAGACAACGGCTATGGTTAGAATTCTCGTTTGAGTGGGCTGTGCTCTTGGTTTGATGCAACAGTCTCCGATTAATATATCTGCCGGTGTTTTCAATTAATTCAGGCTGTTCACGTTTTTTTCCCTCAGGGATCGTCCGCGGCCTTGCCGCCATGATAGCACTGCAACCTTTGGTTGATTGTGCATGCCCTTAGTTTTACTCCACCCATTCCAAAATCACTGTGCCTTGAACTAGTCTGCACAGCGATTAGTAAGTTTTATATTGCTCTGTCGCCGGTCTAGACTGACCGTAGATCAGTTGTCTTTTGCGGTCCAGAGCTTTACACTCGTACAAGAGGGCTGATTCATCCCCCTCGCCGCAGAGTCTGCATGCGAGGTCCCCCTCGAACCGCCCCATTTTATGCAGGTGTTTCGTGACGACCATGTGTCCCATCAAGAGACCTGTTATGTTTCTGAGCTGTCCTCTGCTAAGATTTAGAAGCTCCACAGCTCTCTTTGAACTGGGTTTGTCAATTATTGACTTCCCATGTCTGAGCCCTCGACAGTCTGCCCAGTACACCTTGCGTTGGTTTCTGACCCAGGACTTAATGGATCCCCTGGCAGTGCTCTTTGTCGCCCAGAGCCGGTTCTGGTCCCATAAATGGTTCTGCTGACCCTCTCTTCGCGAGACTGTCAGCTTCTTCATTGCCTTTGATCCCAGAGTGACCCGGCACCCAGATGAGGGTGACCTCATTCTGCCCAGCCAGGTCGCTCGTCTCGTCTCGGCACTCACTCACCAGCCAGGAATTTACCCGTGGGCCACTTAGGGACTTAAGGGCTGCCTGTGGCTATGAGGATCCGCTTGTTGGTGTAGCCCTCCTCTTGTTCTCCCGCACACAGTGCAGAATGGCGTACATTTCGAACTTTTCACATTGAGATTTAATTAAAGCTACATAATTTCCTTGGTCACTTGGCAGATTTACGATTGTATAAGTGACTGGAATCTTCTAGAAAAATTGGTAAAACTAATAAAGTGCGGGAACCACACTTAAATAAAGAGAGCTGCTAGGGATGGCCATGGTTGAGGCGACAACCACAAAGCCTTTAAACTATGATGGGTAATTTACAGGGGAAGACATCCCATTTTCAGTACATTATACATCTAGATTCATTTTACCAAATATTACCCTTTTGTATACATATCAGTCTTGATGGGCTATAATTTGGTAGGCATTCTAGCTGATAGCTCTGACAATCAAAGACATAAAAATTAACTCACGGGATACCTAGAAGAAGCATAATGATCAAATAGTGCTAAAAGCAACGCGAAACTACTCCCTTTATATGTACTTGTTTGACCAAAATAAATTCTTTAATAAAAGAATGAAGTGCACTTTACAGTTTACATACAGACCTGGACTTAGCGTGCTACATTCTGGGTTGTCGGTATTCGATGGCCCACTTTCATTTAGCTTGTATAAATGCGAATCAAGGCAGTAGAACCAGCTGGAGCGTCGGCCCCCACATTTAACTGTAAGCTTTTGATTTAGAGTGGTGCATTATTCAAACAAACTATTTGAATTTCTGAATAAAATTCTTTCGTCTAACTGAAACTGAATGGAGCTCATTCATTTGCTGCTGGCATACAGAGTGCAGTAAAATTTGATAATGGAGATTACTAGTCATGATATTTATTGCTGCCTATTCGTCAGTCTTTTGTATAATTTCTTGAATCAACATTTCCACTTTTAAATTATATACAAAGGATCAAAGGATCAAAACTGTTTTATCACTAGGCCTGCACTGAACGACTTGACTAAGTCTTGTAATTTAAAACAGTGGATAACCTCTTTGATTAGCTTAGACAGAAATATTTCTTGGGACTATTTGTTTTCTGGTATAGTACCTACCCTTCAATTAAAACTATTATAGTCAATTATGTACGCTGGCCACACCGCATCTCCCTAAAACGCAGCCGGTGGTGTTCCTTGAGGTTGCTGGTCCTGATGGTAGGAGGTGACAAGGGCAGCCCAGGCAGTGAGAGATGAGGTAGAGAGGGAACACATTCCAATAGACATAGATTCGCGGCACATGTACATAACTTCTCAGTCAAAGCAGGGAACAGCGGAGATGAAACAGTGCATCCTAAAGAGGCGGGATGACAGTTCTCAGGAGGCCTATGCGGACTGTGAATCCTCACCATCTCCGCTAGGGCCACACCGAGACAAAAGCCTCTTGATTACTTTAGCGAGCTGTGAATCCTCAGCGTCCTCACTAAAATAACACAGGAACTTATACTCTATGGGGCGGAAAGTCAGGAGCCCGACGAAGTATACAGGGCCAATTGGAAAGGAACGTATCACTTGGAGTGACCTAGATACAATCTTCAGCGCCCCTACCGGGCTCAATCTAAGATGAATATATCTCGACTATTTAAGTGAGCTGTTAATCATCAGTATCCCCACAAAAATAATGCAAGACAATCTAACATATGGGAATTGTCTAGGAAGGACCGAAATAACTCACTTGCGGAGATTTGGACTGAGAAGCGTGATAATTTTTCACCTATAGCAATATTTTCGGATACGGAAGTCGGTCAAACCTGATGTAGTCGGACGGCAAACGTAAGCGGAATCGGTACGGACTCACTGTTGTCGGCTTATTAGCTGAATTACCAATACTGCCTCTGCCCCGTATTGCTTCTCCTTATATGTGAATTTCACAACCGGTCAAAAACTCCGCGATGCTTGGAATTTAATCACCATATCACAACCGGATAAGATAATAAGTACGAAATACACGTCTAATTAAATATAAATCGCCTTAAAATATTTCATGGTGAAAAATATTTTAGCAAATATTTATATAGTTTTTATTTAATTATTTTCTATTTAATTAATTATATACTTAATAATTATGCGTTTTGTACCACAGACCAATAGAAAATAATAATTCATCACAAATTCTTCCTTCAGTCGTCTTCTGTGCAAGTTTCAGTCGATTTTCTTCGGGTTCCTGTATCTCCCAGACCTGGTCTTTCCAGTTTGATATCAAACTAAACAAACTTGTGATGGTTCCTTTGAAACATGCAACAAAGTCGCATGCTGGGGTTGTGCATATGGTGATATTGAACTCTTCTTAGTCTTATGCCGACCCAGACAGGTGCGTTATTATGGACTTGCTCAAAAAATGAATTAATAAATACTCTAAAATAAATCTTAAGTTATTGACTGCAACAACTAACGTTTTTGTGCTGTGTATCTAAGTTGTTTGTTACTTCAAACACCAAAAATGTTTCAGAATACCCGTGCTACTTCCTCGTCACGTACGTATTCAGTAATTCTTTGAACAAAAACCAAGTACGCCTTTGAAATATATCACAGGATTAACTAAACCGGATAAAACTAAAAGAAAAATCAGAAGCCAGTCTGTAATTTCCAACTTGTATCTTATAGATAAACCAACAACACAAATAAAAGTATCGGGAGCGTCGCCGGGTCCAAACAAAGCACATTCAATTAGATATGAAAGCTTCTTTCAACTTCTTTCCGTTCTCCGTCCAGTACATACTAGATCGCATTTGACGATGTCATTTATAGCAGATGCTAACAGTGAAACTTTTTTCATAAATATCACCGAAACTGGCACACATAGCAGTAACTTAAGGAAATAATAAAAATCATAAAAATCAAACCCAGTTCGACGGACGTCGTCACCGTCAATTCTTGTGGAAACTTTTAAGTCTGCTCGTTTATTGTTGTGGCCCGGTGAAAAGTTGGAGTAACAAGAGTAAAAACCGCCAAAGTCATGGCTTGTATCTCAATAAGCAGCAAGTTTGGCAAGCTGCAGTTCCAGCTCGGAGCTATATGTTTGTGTATTTCAGTTCCGAACCAGCGGCGATATTTCTTGCCCGGCGGTTTGTTTCAAAACGGAACGGCAGTCAAAAACACCAGCGCTAAATCATCGCAACACCGAGACTTGGAGGCTTCCTTGAACTCTCCCTTGTCTTCCTCCCTCTTATGTAGTTGCTCTGTTTGTCTCTCTATGTACGTCCTTTTAAGATACGGCTTAATTCTCGACTGTATGTGTGTGCTTGGCAAGCAAATAATTCTGATTTAACTTTGTTGCCATTCTCTGTTTACTTCAAATATAGCTATATTGGTAACGCTGAGTGATAGATCTATGTTAAACAGTTGCTAAAGAAAATATTCAGCGATTAAATATAACTTATACGTCATAGTAGTCTATATTACCTATTTCTGTAACAATATTTATGGGTTGCATAAAACAACTTCATAGTTAACGATGATTAGATTTCGTTTCTCGAGCTTCCAAACAACAATATCATTGACTGTGTAACTGTATACTTTCAACCATAGTACGCAGTGTGTGAGAATTGAAGATCACATAAGTGAATGTAAACCAGTTAAATACGGGGTTGCGCAAGGCACTGTGATCGGGCCCATTTTGTTTAGTATTTGCGTAAAGGAATTGTTTACACAGTCGCGTCGAGGAAATGTCGTGGGCTTTGCGGATGATAAAGTTATATTTTATAAGGGAGAAACGTGAGAGGATGTAAGAAGAAAAGAAGAAGAATACTTTAAAGACGTTTTAACTCTTTAAGTTGCAAGACTTTTTTTCGAGTAATGTTTTCTTTTTCGTTATTTCTGATTGTAGTGAATGCATACAGACATTTTTTCTATATAATATTTTTCTTAGTTTTTTTTCTGTAAGGGAAGGTCCCTATAGGAACCACTGATCATCTAGGTATATCCACAAATCATTAATGATTGGTGGTCACAATAATTGTGATAAGTTTTTTTATTGCACAAAATCACAATCTGTTGAATTACTTATTATGGAAATATTGAAAACAGCACATACATAAACCTACATTACATTTGGAACATTGAATTGTTCGTTTTACATTTTTCTTGGTTCTATAGTAAGCACATCTTCGCTTCGTTCCTTGAATTGGCAAAAGCTTGCCAACATTGTTGTTTGTTTTATTTTTCAATTTTGTTTGTTTTATTTTTAATAACTAGTAGAGTTGGTCCTGATAATTTGCGTCTGAAAAAATCCCCAATCATTTGGTTAACTAATACGCTACTGAAAGTCAAATTGACATTGGCTTCAGCTGGTTACCAGTTTGAGGTGTCTTCTGTTTATATAAAATATAGCTATTCACAATGGTTGCGTCTAAGCAATAACACAGGATTTTTAACCAATAAAGACGACTCTTCCATGATATGTTGTAAGTTTACATAAGTTGATTAAACTTGTCGACTCCAGGAATAAGGGACAGCTATAGGACATGGTATCTCCTCTTTCTCTCCTTCGATATTTCTTCTCGAAACTGTGGTTATCTGGGTGGGATCATGGAAAGAGCTAACAATGTTGAGACATTTAGTACCACGATCTTTCCACTTGCACAGTGATAAATCACTACACATGCAGAAATGCGATTCGCCTCTCTTGAGAGCTTTATCGGTTTTCAAGTCTTTTTTCGGACAGTACTTTCTATTTTGCCGGAAAGTGCCACATGCAAAAGTATTTCTATCCAATAGAGTTCTCAACAGCGGGGAACTACAGAAAAAATTATCGAACTAAAGGCAGCACGCTTTATCTAAAAATTGTTGTGCCATTTGTAAAACAGTTTTTTCACCCAATCCCCAATTTCCATCATCATCCACGACTATTTGTTGGCCCTCATGCATTTTGAAGCCTGATTTATATCCAGTTTTGCTGCAAGCTATTGCCCAAACTTTTATTCCCCTCTTCGTAGGCTTCATCTGCATATATTGCTTCCAAGAAGTTCGACCTTTGAAGCCCACTATGCCCCCGTCGATTGCCAGACATCGGTGAGGTTTATAGGAGTCTTAAAATGACTATTTTAAATGAGTATAGAAACTATTTGATTGCGATTGACTTTGTTTTAAGTGTGTAGTTGAACTTCTATCACGTTACTCACCACGTGACGTCATATGAGGGGGCGGGGCATATGCGCAATATCATATATCTTCTAAGTCATTATATCATGAGTATAATTTGGAGCTAGGGAGACGATGGAATCCCATTATAATCAAGATGCCAAAAAATTCTTGAAGTTCTGGTGTTTCTCATTCTAAATTTACTCCCTCATGTTTATTCGTTGCGTTGACTATTAGGTCGAATACACTCTCTGTGAAGTAGGTACGGAATAAATTTATCGGGGAATCTGAAGAAACATCGGCTAGGACCTCTTCCGGATTCTCAGTGAAAGTGAAATTCTTGAAGCGGTCTGGTACTGAGGAGATTTTATTCCACTTGAATATTTCAAGGACATCGAGGATATCTTCCTTCAGATCAGCTTCTGACAAAAGTTTGTTAATTAGTAGGATCTGCCACTGTTGCTTCTTCATCTGACTCCAAACTGCTATTCAGAATCTGAAGCCTGTTCTCAGTTTTTCTGCTTTTAAACTCTGGATTGAAATCGGGGTCTTCCATAGAGTCATCTGAAATTTCATTCGAGGAATTTGTATCAGAGTCCTAACTCTTACTCGAACCTGCCTGTTGGCTCAGATCTGATGATCTCGTATTTCTTTTGTCGTTAGTGACAGAAATTGGCATAGAATCTTCAGCATCACTATCACCCCCTATATCTGAGTTTGCAGCTTCATCGTCATCAATATTATAAAAGAAATTGGACATGAAATCTTCAGACGACATTTTCTCTAATTCGGCAAATGAGTTCTTCATTTCTTCTTTTCATTCATTTCATTCATTTCATTCATTTCATTCACTTCATTCACTTCATTCATTCACTTCATTCACTTCATTCACTTCATTCATTCACTTCATTCACTTCATTCACTTCATTCACTTCATTCACTTCATTCATTTCATTCATTTCATTCATTTCATTCATTTCATTCATTTCATTCATTTCATTCATTTCATTCATTTCATTCATTTCATTCATTTCATTCATTTCATTCATTTCATTCATTTCATTCATTTCATTCATTTCATTCATTTCATTCATTTCATTCATTTCATTCATTTCATTCATTTCATTCATTTCATTCATTTCATTCATTTCATTCATTTCATTCATTTCATTCATAACGCACTAGATATATGCCATTTTTTTACCTCAAAAATAATCATTAAAAAAAATTACTTTTCTAGGTTATAATCACAAAGGAAAGCATTTATGACTTAGTTCTAGAGATACCTCCAACAATTTATAGTAAAAATGCTTTCACTTACCTCCTAAAACATTACCTTTCGTATTATCATGCACAAGTTTTTCACAAACAATACAAACTAGATAAAACTCAAGTTTCATAGCTCACTAGTTATGTAGTTATGAAAACGCCAATTGTAATGTATTGGTGGTCCCACACAAGACCACTTTTCGTGTTATAACTTGTCATCAAGAAACATGCGCTGAAAGTTGTCCCGTATGGTACCACAGCAACTTATGGTATCACAAACAGACGCTATGGATCAAAATCGTATAACTGTTCAGCCAATTATCATCCTAACACCAGATGGTCCATATAGGGACCACCAACACTTAAAGGGTTAAATTGGTTTGACTCTAGGGTGCTAACAAAAAAATTTCAATGAGACAAAGTTTTTACTTTTTAGTAGTAAGCTAATGGTTTGGCCCGGATAAACAAGTGTGCGTAGTGGGTGATGATCGAAAATTGAGACAGATATATCTCGCTAAGAAATTAAAGGATCTGGGAGTAACAAAGTAGTAGTAGTAGCAGTGGTCGAGAGGACAACGCCAAGCAAGTAGGCCACAATAGGCCCTTTTTGCCAACCCCAGCAACCCAACAACCATGTTGTACACTTCCTTGGTTCCGTCGCCAAACCGCCTCGACCTCGAAATGAAGGCCGTGACGGTCTTCAATTGGATGGTACTTACCTGATTCCTCTGCAAAGTCCTCGAACCGAACAATTCTGCTCGAAAACTCTCAAAAGCCTCCCATTCACACAGGTAGTGGTAGGACGTTTCTTCATCCTCGCCGCATTCCTGGCAAATGGGATCCCTCTCTAGGCCTATCAACGTGAGGTGTCTTCTAAGGGCGCAGTGGCCTGTCAGCACCCCAAGGATGCGGCGAAGCGTAGGTCGACTTCTACCGAGTAGCCAGACAGTTTTATCTCTGTCCGACCCCTCCACGATGTCCCTCGCCTGCCTGCAGCCACCAACCGACCCCCAGTGCCTCCTCAGTCCACCTGAGGCGACAGATACAGTCTTCCTACTTACGCCTATCGCAGGCTCCAGGCCACAGAACGACCGCCGGGAACCAAGCCTTGTGAGATCATTCGCTGTCTCATTCCCCGCCAGGCCACAGTGTCCTGAAACGCACACCAGTTGCACCTCTTTTGCCCTGGCTAGTCCGTTAAGGTCGTCACCGCACTCCTGAATCAGTGTTGACCTGATTCTGGCGGCGCAAACTGCCCGGAGGACCGCCTAGCTATCCGAGCAAATACACATTTCTCGGTGCTCATCCTCACATCCTGTCTATTGGCCACAGACAGGATAGCGTACACCTCCGTTTCGAATGCCGTGGTATATGCGCCCAGAGCATAACTCTCGCGCACCCCCAGGCCCTCGATATATATTCCTGTCCCGGAGGAATGCTGATCCTCCAGCCGCGATCTGTCGGTAAAACAGACCAAGTTTGCGGGCTGGAATGCAACCTCTTTTCCCCTCCACTGATCCCTACTGGGGATCCTGAGGGTATATCGCCTAGTCAACCTAATATCGTCCTCTGCATTCCGTACCTTGATGGCGGAAATCGGAATTTCCTTTTCCACCTCCTTGGCGACTCTTGCATGTCCTATTATTGCTCCCTCTCCGCACCAGTTTCCAGAGTCTCGTATTCTAAGACGCGACGCCATAGCCTCCCTTCTGATACAGATGGGAAGCGGTGGCAGCATCAGCAAGACCTCTAGCGCGGCTGAGGGTGTCGTCCTCACAGCGCCTGTAATACCCAGGATTGCCAGCCATTGGAGATTGGCCAGCTTCCCGGTAGTGGTTTGGTTCACACCACACCACCAGACCAACGCTCCATAGAGGACCCTGGACTTGACGATCGCGGTGTAAATCCAATGAAGGATCCGAGGGTTAACTCCCCAGGTCCTCCCTATCACTCGACGCAGCTGCCAGAGGGTCGCTACTCCCTTCCTCACTACTCGTTCTATTTGCGACCCTATGTTAGTTTGGAGTCCAGGACCACCCCAGATATTTGACCTCCCGCACTAAAGCTAAAGGTTTTTCAAACATCACGGGCGCCAGCCTCCATATTCCTCTTCTTGATGAATATGATCATCTCCGTCTTCGCCGGGTTTACGGAGAGTCTCATGTCACCGCACCACGTTTCAATTATGCTACAGGCAGCTTGCATGCACTCACAGACGACGCCGAGGAATTTTCCGGTGACTAAGACCAGCCCATCATCAGCGTACGCCTGGGCGTAAAATCCATTCTCGGAGAGCCGCTCCAAGAGGCCGTCCATGACCAGACATTAGAGGTGGGGCGAAAGGCAGCTGCCCTGAGGACAGCCGCCCGTCTCTCCAACGTCCAGCCCCCGGCCCCTCAAGGTCAGCGAGACTCTCCTGTCCTCCAGCATGTTCTTCACCCAGCTTATTAGGGACCTTTTTGAAGAATACATAAAAAGACTAGAAATAGCCCAGAAATGGATTCTGAAGATAACGGAAAACAAGAATTATACTTGCCCAAGCGATTATCTTTTGCAGATATGCAAGTCCCAGATCTTTGTGAGATTTACCTTTCGTCCGTATGCATCTGGCAGTATAAAAATAGGGGAATACCGGTTCAGGTAGCTCATGGCTATCAGACACCTTCCGTTGGATGTGCCAATGTAATCCAGAGATTTGAATGAATTTCGGGAATGTGTTCCAAATGCTCTATTCCGCGCTTATTTTGTACTAATTTGCTTAAAGTCGTTACCTCTTCTTAGGCCAAATTTTCTTTGTGAAAATTCTCCAAAAATCGAGACAGCGATACTGGCATAACTGAGTGATTTCACCTGAAAGGGTTAAAACAAAATTCCAGGTAATTATCAGCCACATAGTTAGGAATCTGAATCTTGATTAAAACCTTTTCTTTTTCCTGCAGGCATATCTAACACAGAGCCTACTTAATATTCTGTCTGGAATTTGCTATATGCTCTAAACTAGGTTATATGCAAGCGAGTCTATCTAAGATATAATTCCCCTCCATGATATAGGATCTAGAGTCATCATGTATAACATGGTGGATTCGTGCATTGATGACGTAACTGTTCCACCCACGGCACACTAATACGTACTTTAGAATACTAAAATACAAAGATAATGCAATAAATTTCATGCCTAACTCAGCAATATATATATATATATATATATATATATATATATATATATATATATATATATATATATATATATATATATATATATATATATATATATATATATATATATATATGTATCACACCGATAACTCAAAAAATAATGGTCCCATTTTGATCAAATTTGGCAAGTACAAGTTCGTTGGATAGGCAAATCGGCCCAGGTTTTCCCGGAAAATTGTGTGTTTTCTTTCGAAAAAAAATTATATCTCTGGAAATAATAAAGTGAGGGCAACCAAATTTGGTACGCTGGTATCCCACGTACCAAAATTCAGATTTCTATCTCAGAAGACAAAAAAGTTAGAGGTAAATTACTTTTTAATTAATTAAATCTGATTGAAGAAAGATAAAAATGTAAAAATTTATTGATTCGAATGTGAGTGAAAAATTTTACAAGAAATGACTAACAAGCTCCTAGATATGTGTCTAAGTCGTTATTTTTCTAGATTTCGTTAAAATGTAACCAAAAAATCCATTGTAAATCAAAAAGGATTTATGTAAATTGTAAAACCTTGAACAATACGATATTCCTGCTGGTAAATGCATATAGTGCGTAGCTCAGTCGGCTAGGTGTACAGTGATCGTAATAATCGATTCCCAGAGGACGCGTTCTAATCCTGGTTAGTGACGTCGCTTTTGATCCCTTTGTTTAGTCTTATTTCATTTTACAGTTATCTAATATGATTGTTGTTATTCCGATGAATTTTTAGCAAGCTTTTATATAAAAAATAATTTGATGAAAGCTTTAAGACTTAATTCAATTTGAATAGCATATATGGTTGTTTGTTCTTGCGCTAACTTAGTGAAACGGTTCCATATTTAATACAGTCATAGACTTTTCCCGTGGCTTCACAAGTGCTTGTTTTAGGGAATTTTCTTTTAAAAAAAATCACTAACGAGGAGATCCCGACTTTTGATTTTAATAAAACTTTCTTCAAATGAGCGCGAACTAGTCCCCCTGAACCCATATCCAGGGTCAGTTTCAATTATATATATATATATATATATATATATATATATATATATATATATATATATATATATATATATATATATATATATATATAAGGGTAAATAATTTACCAAAATTTAGCTCTGTATGTTTTAAGAAAAAAAAAGTTAGACACATTTAAAAATGGGGGGTTTTCCTCAAAACTAACAAAGTCGCGATTTGAAACGTCAAAATTGATAACATTTAGGCAAAGAACCTGAAAGAAATACGGATTTTGTAAAGAGTGTTCTGCAAACCCTTAAGTTTCAGCTTAAACCATTATGGGCCTTTATTTTAATAAAATATTTGCAGAAAATTCATTTCAAATATACACTTTCTCTGATGCTTTGGAAGTAGTTTTAGTTAAATTTATGGTATAACGGTGTATAATTTTTAGCTAATTTTCGTAGAAAAAATTCGTTAACGAGGAGACCGCGGCTTTTAAATTCTAAAACAGATTTCTTAAAATGAGCAAAAACTAGGCCCCCTAGAATCCATATGCGGGTCTACTTTCTGTTGACATATAGAGGTGTTTCTAAATTGATGCGAAAAATTTCACAGGGTGATTCTTTGGCAAAAAATAAGGGGTGTCTTTTCTATAAAGTTTTTCTTGAAACCCCTTCTCCTCTAAGTTACAGCCCTTTGAAATTTTGGCAAAAATCAGTTTTCATTAAATTTCTCCGTTATGGAATAATTTCTAAAAAAACGAAATTTTGCAGATGCATAAGGCTAACAAAATGACAGTTTTAAAAGGATTTTATAGCCCTATAATGTTATCACAAGAGGGTGAAAAAACCTACCCTTACATTATTTTTTATCGTTACTTTTTATTGTGTGTACCAATTTCTATTTAAAAAAATGATTTAAAAAGAAGGATTCATTTAGAAACTTTTTTATGTCGACGGTTTCTCAGAAAATTGTTAGTTTCATCACAAAAAAATAAAATATTACTCAGATCGATGTCACATTAATTTACAGAGTTATTTTATTTTTTTGTGATGAAACTAACAATTTTATGAGAAAATGTCACGATATAAAAAAGTTGCTAAATTAATCCTTCTTTCGGACTCATATTCTTAAATAGAAAGCGGTACACACAATAAAAAGTACTGATAAAAAATAATGTAAGGGTAGTTTTTTTTTACCCTCTTGTGATAACATTATAGGGTTATAAAATCCGTTTGAAACTGTCATTTTGTTAGCCTTATGCATCTGCAATGAAATCTTTTTTTTTCCAAAATTTCAAAGGACTGTAACTTGGAGCAGAAGGGGTTTCAAGAAAAACTTTATAGAAAATACACCCCTTATTTTTCGCCATAAAACCACCCTGTTAAATTTTTCGCATCAATTTAGAAACATCCTGTATACAGTGTGACGCATTTCTACGGTAAAGCTCAATATAATTGTTATTATGCAAGATACGAGAAAAAATTATATACGTTACCTATAGTGGGTTTTGAGCTGCACCTTATAAAATCATTTTGACAACCACAGGATGGCCTATAAGTGGTTGGTGATACCTACTTTTTTTTTAACATTCCTTATTGCATTTTTGCATTTTTTATCGAAATATGATGCATGTTTGTAAAAAAAATCGAGACGCAGCAAGTGCGTTTTAGTAGCGAATTTCCATTAAACGATTCAAAATTCAATAACGCAATTTGCTATTAACCGAAGGTTCGTCAGCTAAGAAACGAGTTTTCTCGGAAATATTTTAAGTTTATTCTCGGAAAATTTTTGTAGATTTTCAAAAAAGTTATGTTGGTAAAATATGGTACATTGTTCCTACTATATAGGCCACACCGATGACCAAATTGATTCCTGCTTGCATTAAAGAGACATATTTTATATTAAAAACATTTTAAGAAAATTCACTTCCATAACGCACTTGCTGCGTCCAGACTTTTTTCCATCCTCTTCCTTTTTCACTAACACATCCACACCCATACAAACAAAACACTAATTCAGAGAAAGAAGTAAAAACTTTTCAAGAAAGCAGGCGAATAAGTTGGCCATATTAGAGAACGAGGTCGTAACTTTAATACGTGTCCTACGTGTTATATACAGTGTTTTCTGTTCTGGCAAGTAGATGGCGACGTTGTTGAGGGGCAAACAGTCGCTAATGCGGCCCTAAAAGAGTGATAAAGCTGAAATATGTCGCGCTAATGGGAATCTGACCAGCTAACAACAACACCACCTCGTACTAATAAAATGCTACTCAGCGAAAATTATAGCCGGAGAGTGGGTGTAGGAAAAAAAGAGAATAAAAAATAGCCGAGTGTGCTGCCATGCATGAATGCAAAACCGATACTAATTAATGGCACAATAAAACTGATAAAAGGGCACGGCTTGTACAGCAGGGAAATGTTGCTACAATTGGCATTTCCGTTGAACAAAAAGGTGTTTCACTAAAACGTGTATTTTATCAATAGCAACTTTTTTTTAGGAAACAGATTGTGAAGCCTATCTCCCTTAAAGACACCATGATTTATGTGGCACACGGCTTTCATTATGAAAAATTTGCTAATAGATGAAAAGCTTTCGGATAAATTTCTTCAGATGGTCGCGAATTTGGGTCCCTAGAATCCAAAACCAAGGTCCGTTAAAATTTTTCTGTTTCTGATTTCAATCAAACTTGGCAAAAATCTTGTTTGGCCGAAAACCGAGGTCGAGTTCGTTAATCAGCCTTTATACTCAAGTTTTTCCGGTGGAAAATCGGGAAAAAAAAATTGATATTTTTGTAAGTATCAGAGTAACTGGAATGAGACTTTACATGCGGCTGGAATTTTTTTTTTCAACAACGCACCACGAGGGCTTACAGCCTAAATACTATCGTACCGTGGGTGTCGACAAGGAGGAAAGAGGCAACTTGTTAATTCTGGACTTAAAGGTTTGGAGGTTCGGAGGAGAAGGAAAAGCATACGCCGGAAAGGAATTCCACAACTTCGAAGTCCTATGGACAAAAGAGCGGGCATAACAAGATGTTCTATGTCTGGTGACCTGGACAATAAAAGGGTGCATTCGCTTTATCCCCCTGGTAGATCTCTTGAGGGCAGCAGGTGGAGGAACTATGGAAGAAAGCACCTCTGAGCAGTGCCCGTGCAGATATCTATAGAAGAGAGAGAGAGAGAGAGAGAGAGAGAGAGGGCACCAACGGCACGTCGGTGAGCAAGGGATGGCACCCTTTGGGTGAGGGTAGGGTCACCAATAAGACGTATAGCTCTCTGCTGAATGGAGTCCAGGATAGAGAGTGTAGAAGCGGCAGCAGCACCCCAGATGTGGGAGCAGTATTCGAGGTTTGGCTTTATTTGCGAAGTATATATGTTATAGAGATTAGCTGGTGAAAAGTACTTGCGAGCCCGGAAGAGTAAACCTAATGCCATAGCACCCGCTTCTGCAATTGATGTGACATGTTGGTGCCAATTGGGATTTCGATCCACAGAAATGCCGAGTGAAAAGGACTCATTACTTTGAATAACTTGGTTGTTCATTGTGATGGGTCTAGGGCTGGTGTATCTTTTATGAGAAAGGAAGCAAGACTGAGATTTGGAGGGGTTGAATTGTACAAGATTTCTACTTCCCCAGTCTAATATTTTTTGGAGATCCAAGGAGACAGGATCCTCCATGAGTCTGCGATCCTCATCTAATTGGGACAAAGAGACAGGTTTAGAATATTGTATATTTGAGTGGAGGATGCTGTCGTCCGCGTAACTGTGAACTGGGTTGGATGTGCTAGAGAGGCGGTCATTGATGTGGAGAAGAAACAAAGTAGGGGCTAAAGCTGAACCTTGAGGAACTCCTGCATTAATTGGATATAGTTTAGAGGAATGGCCATCCACGACAACAGAAATGCTCCGGTTGGAGAGGAAGTTTGCAGTCCAGGTACATAGTTTTGGTGGTAGGCCATAGGCGGGAAGTTTATTAAGCAGTGCTGCGTGCCAGACCGGGTCGAATGCTTTGGATATGTCTAGAGCGACAATCTGGGATTCACCGTGTAGTTCCATAGACTTGTTCCAAGAATGGGGGACAAAGGAAAGGAGGTCAGCAGTTGATCTGCGCTGACGGAATCCATACTGCCTGTCGTGGATTAGACTGTTTTTCAAGAAATTTTAGTAATTCTGTGTTTATTAACTTTTCCATCACTTTAGAGATGACTGAAAGGAGAGAGATAGGCCTGTAGTTGCTAGGAAGCGCTTTGGATCCTTTCTTGGGGACGGGTTGTACTCGAGCAGTTCTCCAGTTACTAGTGTTACTCTATTGTAAGATGTCTAAAACAGACCAGTCAGGACAGGAGTTTGGGTTTTACTTCCAGTTTTTTTATGTAATTTTGATTATACACTAGTGATGGTTGTGAAGCTTGGTGTTCGCCTCGGTCTTAAAAGCAGTTCTCCTCGCTAATCGAAGATGCCGGATCTGACAAATTAATTATCAACCAATTACATTTGTGTTCTTCTCAAACTCGTAGATTGTTTTTTATATACTCCAATGGTTGCTGCTCATGCACAAATTAGTCAAAACAATCACTTCCTTGAAAGTTCATGATTTAAGAAACCACTGATATTTAAATAGCTGAGTACAATCACTATGTTCATACGCGCCAAGTTCAAATTTTTAACTGTTTACACTATACTAACCTAACATTTTGGTATGAGGTACAGGGCTATGCGGACGACATTGTCATCATAGTCCGAGGAAAGGTCACACAGGCAGTGTGGGAGCGTATGCAGACTGCACTGAAAGTGGTGGAAGGGTGGACGGTTGATCAAGGGCTCGGGGTGAGCCCCGAGAAAGCAACCGTCGTGCCGTTTACGAGGAGGAGGAAGTGTGAAAGCCACAGAACTCTCACTCTATACGGTAGGAGCGTTCCAATGGCCAGGGAGGTAAAATATCTTGGGGTCGTATTGGACTCTAAGCTAACCTGGAATGGTCACATTGGAAAAATACTGCGTAAGGCAGTCATGACCTTAGCCGTCACTAGGCGGCTATATGGAAAAACGTGGGGACTAAGACCTAGTATGGCCCACTGGCTGTACACAAGGGTGGTCAGACCATCGTTAACATATGCGGCACTGGTCTGGTGGCCTAAGGTGACACAATCCAGTGCCAAACAAAAACTAGGCAAGATCCAAAGGATGGCTTGCCTAGGCATCACAGGGGCCATGTCTTCAACCCCAACAGCCGCCATGGAGGTGTTGCTGGATCTACCCCCCCCTACACTTCGTTATTATGGGAGAGGCCAGGCTAGGACTATACAGACTAGCCTGCAATGGTAGACTGAAGATCAACCCAGGCTTCAGGGGCCACTGCAAAATTCAGGAGATCGTGAAGGAACCCATGCTTGAAATGAGGTCAGACTTCGCGAGCCCGCGAATGTGCAGGGAAAACAACTTCACAGTGGAAATCCCTGATCGCGGGGCATGGCGGGAGGAGACACCGGGCATACCACGGGACGCGCTCGTCTGGTTCACGGACGGATCTGGCGGGGAGCGTGGGACGGGGGCAGGTGTTTACTCGGAAGGACCGAGGGTAAGTCACAGTATTTCCCTCGGAGCCCATGCAACGGTGTTTCAGGCCGAGATGTACGCCATCCTGCACTGTGTGCGGGAGAACAAGAGGAGGGGCTACACCAACAAGCGGATCCTCATAGCCACAGACAGCCAGGCAGCCCTTAAGGCACTAAGTAGCCCACGGGTAAATTCCTGGCTGGTGAGTGAGTGCCGAGACGAGACGAGCGACCTGGCTGGGCAGAATGAGGTGACCCTCATCTGGGTGCCGGGTCACTCGGGGGTCAAAGGCAATGAAGAAGCTGACAGTCTCGCAAAGAGGGGGTCAGCAGAACCATTTATGGGACCAGAACCGGCTCTGGGCGTGTCAAAGAGCACTGCCAGGGGAGCCATTAAGTCCTGGGTCAGAAACCAACACAAGGTGTACTGGGCGGACTGTCCAGGGCTCAGACATGGGAAGTCAATAATTGACGGACCCAGTTCAAAGAGAGCTGTGGAGCTGCTAAACCTTAGCAGAGGACAGCTCAGAAACACAACAGGTCTCTTGACGGGACACATGGCCGTCAAGAAACACCTACATAAAATGGGGCGGTTCGAAGGGGACCTCGCATGCAGACTCTGCGGCGAGGGGGAGGAATCAGCCCAGCACATCTTGTGCGAGTGTATAGCTCTGGACCGGAAAAGACAACTGATCTACGGTCACTCTAGACCGGAGACAGAGCAATATAAAACTTCACCCTACCAATCGCTGTGCAGACTAGTTCAAGGCACAGTGATTTTGGAATGGGTGGAGTAAGACTAGGGGTATGCACAATCAACCAAGGGTTGCGGTGCTATCGGGGCGGCAAGGCCGCGGACGAGCCCTGAGGGAAAAAAAAAAAAAAACCTAACATTTTGAACTTTCTTATAATTACTTGTTGCTCACTTTTGCATTAAATTCTCAATACTTTTTAATTGTCTTTGTTTACATTTAATCTAATCTAATATAATTAATTTCTTATCATTAATTATCTCATTCTCACTACCAAAATACATAATTTTTAATTTTACTATTTTCAACATACCACTTTTAATTGATAAACTCAATATCAAAACTTGCATTAGGCTTCTTATCATAGTGTTACAAATAACTTCAATAGATGCAGGTGCGGTGTTGCCACATCTCCAAAATTTCCCCAGCATCTGGGAATTCTTGCACAATCTGGCAACACAGCCTCCCCATCCCCCTGGGGGTGCCTGGGGTGACCCACATCAGGCGAAGTCTCAACCCTCTAGGACCAGAAATAACGAAGTTACCAACTTGTACCCCGTCGGGACGGATAACTGAGGTCTGCACATTCCGAACACCTGTATACACACCCTGTATGCGCAGAGAACCCTTACACCCTGTATACGCAGAGAGATCTTATATTACGAGAAACACCTCTTGTGTAATATAGGAGTGATGACCACATTTGGATCATCCTGTATATGCATCCCCCTGTATACATACGGGGCCGATCTGTATTCACAAAACCTTCTAGCAAAAGAAGGTCCTGGAACATTCTGGAATAGAACGCTCAAGAACAAACTGGAAGGTGCGACGGCTATATAAAGATGGAAGTAAGCCAGCGCAGGCAGTTCAGTTAGAGAATGTTAAAGTGACTTGAAGAAGCAGTAACTAGTGTGAAGTGTTATAGAGTAGCGACTGTAGTTTCAGTGTATTAGTGACTTTTGTACAAATCAGTGATTGTAAGAACTTTTATTATATCCATATTTAGAGAGTAAATAAAGTTGTTTTGTTAAAATTAAAAGTCTCACTTATCCAGAACCCGGAGAAAACGCAACAATATCAATATATATATATATATATATATATATATATATATATATATATATATATATATATATATATATATATATATATATATATATATATATATATATAATATGTCCGTTGATTCGAACGCTTCAATATTACGAACAGGGTCTGACAATGCGGTCTTGCATTAACGAGGTTGCACTGTATTAAGTACTGTATAAGTACAGTCACAATTTTGTAACCTTTACGTAATATGTACTGTATAATTTTCCTGCATCCAAAATAAATAGGCAAACAAATAAATTCAACGATACAAAGCTTCGGTGCATACTTCAAAAGAAATATTTTCCGTTATATTTTATTTTGAAAATTAGCTTATTACATATACCATTTGTAACCTACTAGATTTGTGTCGTAAATTTTTTGGAAAAAACTACTGCCGACAATTTGTGGCCAAATAATAATTATAGAAAACAGGACGGTTTTGTAAAGTTTTCACCAAAAATTGATTACTAATCTCTTTAGATTTTATATCTTATTATTAATTTTGTAATCTACTTTCAACGAAAATGGAAAAGCGCATTTCTCACATAATTTGTTGGAAATGTATATACGTATAAAACTTTCCGGTAATTCTTTGTATTGTTAGAGTTTTGTACAGTTGAAGTTCCGGCATTAAAGTGCGGGTATATTTTAAAAGCTACATTCATATATTCTCGACTGTGTTAGTGGAATTTTAGTAGGAACTATCTGGGAAGAATTATGAATAAAATTCTTACAGCGGAAGCAGTATTTTTCTTCTGCTGAAGGCAGAGACTTTGCGAAAGTTTAAAGTGTGGAACGTTTTCAACACTTACGTGCACTAAAACTGAGAAGTTACTGAATCAGTTACGTCACATTGAATTTTTCATGTGTCATATAATATGTAAAATTGCTTTCTAGATTTTTTTATGGATTAAAGCTTTTAAAGCATCTAAAATATTGTGTATATATAACTTAGCAGTTGTAAAGTGGGAAAAGTTCTGTTTTAATTTCTTAGTAAAAATTTGCATGCGAGATCGCGACTGAGAGAATTTTTAAAAACTTCCTCAAGAGAACGTGAACTGGGACCGCTAGAACCCATATCCGGGGTTAGTTTTATTTCTATACAGGTCCCCAAAGGTTTTCAAAATATTGTTACATTGTGCAATTGGGTCACCAGACAGATGCAAGGAAATAACGGGGTCCTAGAGAATTTAATTTTTTCTGATGAAGCTACTTTGCATAACTGTCGGCCGGTAGGATTTTAAGTTATCCCTTATCAATATAATTTAAATTTTTTTAAAGGTAAATAGAGACAACCTGGGCTACTGAGTGACGCAAAATCCCCACTGGATAAGAACTCTGCCAAATCAACATCCATGGTCAATTAATGAAGAAATGTAAGAGGGCAGGTCAATAAGTCCGTGACTTTTGAATGAAATACAGTTTTTTTGACAAAAAAAAATATTAATTTTATTTCTCGACATAGTATCCTTTGAGCTCTATACACTTCGTCCAACGTTTCTCCAATTTTTTTATCCCTTCCAAAAAATAAGATTTGTCGATGTCCTCAAAATAGGTATTTGTGAGATGATTTCATCATTGGAGTCAAATCCCTTTCCGCCAAGCCATTTCTTTAAGTTTGGAAACAAGAAATAGTCACTCGGGGCTAAATCCGGAGAACAGGGTAGATGAGGGCGCAATTCGTAGCCCAATTTATGAAATTTCGGCATGGAGACTACACATGTGTGCAGCCTTGGATTGTCTTGGTGGAAAACAACTTTTTTCTTGGCCAAATGCAGTCGTTTTTTCTTAAAATCGTCATTGAGTCGGGCCAATAAGTTAGTATAATATTCGCCATTGATTGCTCTTCCTTCTGAAGGTAATCAATGTGGATTATACCGATTGCATCCAAAAAAAAAAAACGGTCGCCATGACTTTATTGGCTGACAAACCCACCTTGGCCTTCTTTGGCTACGATTCGCACGGAGAAACCCAGTTTTGACTGCTGCTTGGTCTCTGGTGTGTTGTGGTGAATCCATGTCTCGTCCACGGTTATGAAACGGCGCAAAAACTCGTCCCGATTGCGGTTGAACAACGTCAAGCACCCCTTCGAAGTTGTCACACGATTGCGTTTGTGGTCGATTGTAAGCAACCGCGGCACCCATCTTGCGGATAGCTTTCTCATATCCAAGTGATCATGCAATATCGAAACCACTGAGCCATGTGATATGCCTATGGCTTCCACAATCTCCCGCAATTTCAATCTCCGTTCGGCCAACACCACATCGTGAATTTTTTCAATTCTTTCGGGTGTAGCGACCTCAACTGGGCGTCCAGAACGTTCGGCATCATTTGTGCTTGTACGGCCGCAACGAAATTCGGTTAACCACTTTTTTACCATGGAAATTGATGGTGCAGAGTCCCCATAGTATTTATCAAGCTTAGCCTTGGTTTGAGTGATGGTTTTTTCCGCATAAAATAATGTTTAATGAGCACACGAAATTCACTTTTTTTCCATTTTCGTTATAACTCAAGAGGTTGTCTGCTTTCAATGGCTATCTAACACGAACTAAATGACACAGCTTGTTCAAAATTTGACAGGAGTCAACTGACATATGCCTGTTGGCAGGAGCAGTGTTGCCCTTCATTTGAAGAGGCGGGAAATTCAAAAAGTCACGGACTTATTGACGTGTCCTCGTACATTTTTTTAAAGAAACCCATCATCTCAAATACTAAATCAAAGCACAGACCCAGACATATGGTTTCGAGAAGAAGGAGCAATACAGGCTGGTAATCATTTGAATGAAATATTTGAAAACAGGTGGATTGGTCCAGCAGGTCCGGTTAATCGGTCTGCTAGGTCCCTGGATTTGAACTACCTTGATTATTTCTAGGGTTTTATACAGGACAAAGTGATGGCGACTGCACCCACAACTTTAGATGATATGAAAACCAGAATCCGCTTTGCCTGCTCATTGGTGACACCTGAAGTGTTGCAGAATGTATGGGATTCATTTAGAAAAAAGGTGTTTGGAAGTTGAAGGGGGGACATTTCGAACAATTCCTTATGTATGACAGACGATAAACAAGTTTAAATTTAATTGTTAATATTTTTTGTATTTTAACCTAATAAATCACAATCTCATAACGGTAAGAGCAAATCAAAGAATATTTTGCACACAAGCCTAGTTTTTACGTCGATCTCCCCCTCGAAATATAGGGTGAGGTAAATGTCAAAACTGTGTTTAAGTGCGTCCGTCACCCCATTACTTTACCAAAATTTCACAAAAAGAATTAAAGCGTTATCGAGATATCTCCTTGTAACACTTTAATAACCCCACACTGTATAAGTATAACTGAAAAATTATCAATCAATAAAAATCGTTCCCCTATAGGCAGTTCATTGTTCACCTAGATACCATCCTAATTCGGTTCCTCTTTCACACAAAGAGAGCGGACATTCGATAAACAAGGAAAGTTTGTTTCCATACATCTGTTAGTGGCGCTGCTTGTTATTAGCGAATTGTAAAAAAAATCGCTAATGAGGAGAGCTGTGTTTATATATATATATATATATATATATATATATATATATATATATATATATATATATATATATATATATATATATATATATATATATATATATATATATATTACCGATAACTCAAAAAATAATAGACCCATGTTGATAAAATTTGGTGAGTGCCTTCCTTTTGTGGCTTGGATAGGTTTGTTATCCCGAAAAATCGGACCAGGTTTTCCTGGAAAATTTTGTGTTTTCTTTCTAAAAAAAAATTCATACATCCGGAAATAACAAAGTAAGGGCAACCAAATAGGCGTGTTTCTATTATAAAGAGTGAACTCTGTACCAAAATTTGGGTCTCTAGCTTTAAAGACAAAGAAGTTATTGGCAGATAAAGCAAAAAAAATTGGAGCTTTCCTCAAAACGTCAACAGGCAATTTGAAACGTCAAAACTGGCAATGTTTAGGCAAAGAATGTGAAACAAATATGGATTGTGAAAAGAAAATGTTGCAAGAGGGGTGTTCTGCACACCCTTAAGTTTCAGATTCAACCGTCATTGCCCTTCTTTTTTTTTATTTTTAATTTTAACAACACACCACGAGGGCTTACAGCCTAAATACTATCGTACCGTGGGTGTTGACAAGGAGGAAAGAGGCAACTTGTTAATTCTGGACTTGAAGGTTTGGAGGTTCGGAGCAGAAGGAAAAACATGTGCCGGCAAGGAATTCCACAACTTGGAAGTCCTCGGGACAAAAGAGCGGGCATAACAAGATGTTCTATGTCTGGTGACCTGGACAGTAAAAGGGTGCATTCGCTCTGTTTCCCTGGTAGATCTGTTGGGGGCAGCAGGTGGGGGAACTATGGAGGAAAGCTCCTCTGAGCAGTGCCCGTGCAGATATCTATAAAAGAGAGAGAGGTCACCAACGGCACGTCGGTGGGCAAGGGATGGCAGCCTTTGGGTGAGGGTAGGGTCACCGATGAGACGTATAGCTCTCTTTTGAATGGAGTCCAGGATAGCGAGTGTAGAAGCGGCAGCTGCACCCCAGATGTGGGAGCAGTATTCGAGGTTTGGCCTTATTTGTGAAGTATATAAGGTATAGAGATTAGCTGGTGAAAAGTATTTGCGAGCCCGGAAGAGGAAACCTAATTTCTTAGCAGCCGCTTCTGCAATTGATGTGACATGGTGGTGCCAGTTAAGATTTCGATCCACAGAAATGCCAACAAGAGAAAAGGACTCATTACTTTGAATAACTTGGTTGTTCATTGTGATGGGTCTAGGGCTGGTGTATCTCTTATGAGAAAGAAAGCAAGACTGAGATTTGGTGGGGTTGAATTGTACAAGATTTCTACTTCCCCAGTCTAATATTTTTTGGAGATCCACGGAGACAGAACCTTCCATGAGTCTGCGATCCTCATCTAATTGGGCTAAAGAGACAGGCTTAGAATATTGTATATTTGAGTGGAGGGTGCTGTCGTCCGCGTAACTGTGAACTGGGTTGGATGTGCTAGAGAGGAGGTCATTGATGTGGAGAAGAAACAAAGTAGGGGCTAAAGCTGAACCTTGAGGAACTCCTGCATTAATTGGATACATTTTAGAGGAATGGCCATCCACAACAACAGAAATGTTCCTGTTGGAGAGGAAATTTGCTGTCCAGGTACAAAGTTTTGGTGGTAGGCCATAGGCCGGAAGTTTATTAAGCAGCGCTGCGTGCCAGACCTGGTCGAATGCTTTGGATATGTCTAGAGCAACAACCTGAGATTCACCGTGTAGTTCCATAGACTTGTTCCAAGAATGGGTGACAAAGGAAAGGAGGTCGGCAGTCGATCTGCGCTGACGGAATCCATACTGCCTGTCGTGGATTAGACTGTGTTTTTCAAGAAATTTCAGTAATTCGGTGTTTATATACTTTTCCATCACTTTAGAGACGACTGAAAGGAGAGAAATAGGCCTGTAGTTGCCTGGAAGCGCTTTGGATCCTTTCTTGGGGATGGGTTGTACTCGAGCAGTTTTCCAGTTACTAGGGAATATGCCTTTATTGTAAGATATCTGAAACAGACGAGTCAGAACAGGAGCAAGTTCTGGTGCGCAATTTTTGAGAACAATTGCTGGGATCTCGTCAAGGCCAGAGGCTTTCCTGGTATTAAGTGAAGAGAGCATCTTTCGTACCTTTTTAGTTTTGAAAATGATATCCGTCATTTTATGTGCGACATTTGGGACTGTTGGTGGTTGAACATTTGGAGGTGGGTTGAGAGTAGAATTGCTGGCGAACAACGAAGCAAAAAGTTGCCCAGGGCGGTAGAAACAATTTCATCCCCTGAGACAAGAGGTGGGAACGTGCTTTTGCAGAAATTATTCCCAATAGATTTAGCAAGAGTCCAGAAGGGTTTGCTGCCGTTGGAGCTTGAGAGGACTTTGTTTTTGATGTGGTTACTAAACGAGTTTTTTGCCTCAGAAAGAATGCGGACATAGCGGTCTCTTGCGTCGTTAAATGCTTGATGATTTTCTTGACTGGGATTGTGTAGAAGCGTTTTGTGAGCTTTGATCTTTTCAAGTCTGGCCTTGTCACAGGATTTAGAGAACCAGGGCTTTTGAGTGGCTGAAGAGGTTTTCTGTGTACGTGGAATAAATAATTCCATGCCAGCTTGGATAATTTCGGTGACGTTTTGTGAGATATCAGAGGGGTCAGGATGAGAGAAGCAGACAGACGCCCATGGAAATGAGGAAAAGTAATCCCGCATTTCGTCCCAGTTTGCGGAGTTGTAGTGCCAAACGATACGTGGGTGTGATGACTGTGTAACCTCGGGTTGCATTGCGCAGGAAGCAGTGACCATGCCATGGTCTAAGCGACCAAGGGGGGCGATGACTGATATGTTATAGCACTCAGGTTTTGTAGTAAGAAGGAGATCCAAGGGATTTGAGCTGTGTGTTGGGATACGAGGAAAGTAAGTAGGTTGCTGAACCATATTGGCTAAAGAATTGCTGATTGCAAAGGCCTCCGCTGCTCTCCCTTGTGGATCGGTTTTTGAAGATCCTAGCCATTCCTTATTATGGACATTAAAGTCACCAAGAATAGTGACCTCGGAGGAAGGATATTCAGAAATCAGATAGTTGGTTTTTTCAGAAAGGTAGTCAAAGAGCTGGACAAAGTTGTTGTCAGAAGGTGACCGGTAAATGCAACAGATGAATTTAGTTGCAGCCCTGAGAGAGAGTTTTATCCATAGTATGTCTTTTCTTCCAGCTTCTAAATTGGGGAGTCTGGTGCAGGGTAGATTGCTACGGACGTATGCGCACACGCCTCCATGCAATCTAAAGGAAGTAAGGAGCTCATACCCCGGGAAATTAAGGTGATTAGTGGCTGTTTTGGCACTGATTTGGGTTTCGGTGAGGAAGAGGAGTTGGGGCCTGTTAGCCTGGAGGAAATGGTGGACGGAGTTCAGGTTAGAATTTAGGCCACATATATTCGAAAAGGATATGTTAAATTTCGATGTTGGCGCCCCCTGTACACCCCTCTCCCGGAGATCCGAATGGAGGGGTATTTTGCCTCCGGAATATTTTGTACAAGGAGGAGCCATCATCATTTTTGTTTATAAGGGAAACCGACTCATACACCAGAACTGGAAACGTCCGTTGGGACTTCACCGGCCCCTTGATGTATGGGGTGGTACTTCCTCGGGCGTGAAAATAATCCTTTACTATTACGTAAAGGAAAATTCCACTACCACCTGCTATGGATTGAATTGGATCAATGTCTACCCCTTTAAAAATAAGATTAATAAAGGGACTATCAATTGTCCAATAGTTATGCTTTTCGACATAGTAGGGGGGATACAAAACATTATCATTTTGTATCCATGCCTATCGTCGGCATCATTTTACTAAAATGTTTACAGAAAATTCATTTCAAATAGACCCTTTCTCTGATGCTTTGGCTGTCGGTTTAGTTAAGTTGATGCTTTCACTGTAAGTTTAGTGAAGTTTATAGTTTAACGGTCTATAATTTTTTTAGCTAATTTTCGTAGAACAAATTCGTTAATGCATTTTTGTATTTTTTATCGAAATATGATGCGTTTGTAAGAAAAAAATCTGGACGCAGTAAGTGCGTTTTGGTAGCGAATTTTCGGTAAGTTTGCAGTTTATCTCCCGAACGCTTTTCAAAAAACTGTTTTCAGAAACCTGCCTAGGACCCACCTGGATCCACAAACCCCAAGAAAAATTTCTTGTTCAGACCCTCCCAAGGAAGTTACGGGACCAGTGGTGAGTAGTATGTAGTAAAAAGGAAATATGAGCAGAAGATGCGAATAAAACGGGCTTGAAAGCTGTCTTTTTTACATCTTGAAGCCATATCCCCCTTAAACCCTCCCTACCCCGCACAGCACCCCTACACCCCCAGGTGCCGTAACTTCCTTGGCAGGTATGGACAAGACATTGTTCTTGTGGTTTATGCAACGAGGGTGGTTGTATGCACGCGAGTGGGGACGGAAAATCACCATGGCGAAGCAGCCCCCTCCACCACCCACCCCTGCCGCAAGTAGAACCGGGGGGCGGGGTCCTGCTTTGTCGTAGGCATTTTCCTTCCCCACTCGTGTGCTACAACCACCCTCGTTGCATAAACCATAAGAAAAACTTCTTGTCCATACCCCCCAAGGAGGTTACGTGGCCTGGGGCGAATAGGGGTGCTGTGTGGAGTAGACAGGGTTTAATAGGGATATGGCTTCAAATAGACAGCTTTCAAGCAGTTTTCTTCGCATTTTATGCTCATATTTTCTTTTTACTACCTACCCCGCCCAGCACCCCTATTCACTCCCAGTCCCGTAACTTCCTTGGGGGGGGGGTTATGAACAAGAAACTTTTCTTGTGGTTTGTGCATCCAGGTGGGGTCCTAGTAATGTTTCTGAAAACAATTTTGTGAAAAGCGTTAGGGAGCTAATCTGCAAATTTACCGAATTTTCGTTAAATCCTTCAAATTTCAATAACTCAATTTGCTATTAACGTAAGCTTTGTTGGTTAGGAAACCAACATTTAAGTTTATTTTCGGAAAATTGTTGTATGTGTTCAAACCATAAGTAATTTTGATAAAATATAGTACATTGTTTCTACTACATAGGCTATACCGGTAATCAGATTGGGAACATTTTAATTTAGTCGGCAAATTTTTGTACATTTTCAAACAACAATGTTATTTCGATGAAATATGATACATTGTTTCTACTATATAGGCAACCAAGTTTGGTGCCTGCTTTGATCAAAGAACGACATTTGCTATTAAAAATATTTTAAAGAAAATTCGCTACCATAACGCACTTACTGCATCCAGACTTTTAGATTATGTGGACACCTTTAAATAGAATTTTCAGTCTACTTAATAGGCTCTTTCATATTACTTTGATTAAGATTTTCTGCAACACTCCATAAACTATTTTCAAAACTTAAGTCGACAAGCCAGAAGCTCGGCAAGAACTTACGACAGTGTTTTATTTGCACAACTTTCCATCGAAGTAGGCGACAAATGTGCCAGTGTTTTCGTTCAGGCCAGAACTGCATTACTAAATTGAATTCGGGAGAAAAATATAAGAGTCTTGGAGAATTAATATCGATAGTTGTGTGTGTGCGGGTTAGAGTGACCTTAACGTAACGCAGATGTTGCTAAGGGAATAAGGGGGGGCGAGAAGGGGGGTGTAAGGAGGCATTATATTGTACGGGGCTGTTGAAATTGCTTGTAGCTAACTTCAGGACGGTTTATGTACGTGAAATGCCGCCGCCACTACCGCGCGTCCTTATACACGTTATTATGTGCAACCCAAATCCCGCCGCCACCCTGCAAATTACCAACTCTAATAAATTATACACTAACATGCAATGTAGTATGACTTGATGATGGTAATAATTAAATGAAGATACAGCACATATCAAAATTGCACATTAGGTTTAAAAGTTGTTGGGAAACATGCATCTACTTAATTGTTTGGGGTTTTAATAATTGTATACAGAGAATTTTACTTTTAGGGAATTTTCGTAGAAAAAATATGCTAATGAAGAGATCTCGACTTTTGAAATTTGACAAAAAAAATTCAAATTAGCGCTAAGACCCCTTATTTCAAGAGTGCGCTTCGCACCACCACAGACACTAACATCCAGCCCGCTACTTACGAAAAAGTTTCCCAAATAAGAAGTTTCCCAAATAATCAATCCCTTGCCCACCGACGTGCCGTTGGTGAACTCTCTCTCTTTTATAGATATCTGTACGGGCACTGTTCAGAGGAGCTTTATTCCATAGTTCCTCCACCTGCTGCCCCTAACAGATCTACCAGGGGAACAGAGCGAATGCACCCTTTTACTGTCCAGGTCACCAGACATAGAACATCTTGTTATGCCTTCCAAGTTGTGGAATTCCTTGCCGGCACACGTTTTTTCGTCTCCTCCGAACCTCCAAACCTTCAAGTCCAGAATTAACGAGTTGCATCTTTCCTCCTTGTCGACACCCACGGTACGATAGCATTTAGGCTGTAAGCCCTCGTGGTGTGTTGTTGAAATATAAAAAAAGTCCTAAAAAAATAGGAAATAGATACGATGGAATCTCCAACGTAGCCCTAAAAAATCTACGTCGTAAAGCAGTACTGTCCATAGTCACGATTATGAATGCCATGATAGGATTTCAACATTTTTCATTCATGAGGAAACTTGCCAATAACATTAATCTTCCAAAGCCCAACAAAGATCCGCTGTTCCTCCAAGACTACCGGCCAATTAGTATGCTAGCCTCATACACATCTAGAACAAGTGCTCCGTGTGGTAAAAAACATCACCCAAGGATTTAACAAGAATAAGTCAACTAGTGTTGCCTTTCGCGACATTACTCAAGACTTCGACAGAGCCTCCTCAAGAAACTGGTATCATTTAATTACACGCTCCCTCTGATACTCAGATCTAGAACGTACCCAGCCACGGCTGGTCTCCCGCAGGGTTCTGCTATATCCCCTCTGCTGCGCAATGTATTTTCGCAGAGATACCGGTACCGCCTCAAAACGCACTATACGCAGACGATACTACCATCCTAAGCAACTCCACGTAGCTGAGGATAAGAGCCCAATGTCTACAAACTGCCGTAGACGAGCAGCAAGACTGGTACAAGAAATCATGTCTAGCCATAAACCCCGTACTGTAATTATGTACAAAATTTTTAGCCTTCTCATTTTCAATTTTTGATGACAAAGATTTTTCGTTGGAAAGCAGAAGATGACTATAGCAAAATAGAGAGGAAGAACATTTTGATGTAGGCGAGAGTGAACCTCAATCTGTTTCGAGACAAATAAACCAAAAATTGTTTCTTCCTTCTGACAAGGACTATAATATTGATTATAAGAAAATTTTTATATGCAAGCATGATTACAAAGGCATTTTGTAGAAAAACAGCAAGATGAAAAAGTAACCTTCTTGAAAACATATTTTAGCAACACTGAACCTAATTTAAATAACATTGAGGCCGGAGGTGGTGGGGGTGGAGTTATTTATGATGACTTGAGGACAGTTATTCCGTCAGCCACAGACTTTTGCTATTTTATATTTTCGATCATTGAGGGTAAAACAGCTTAACACTTTTGTGGGCATGTACCAGGAGAAGAGCTAGAGTATAACCGATTTATTTGGCAAAAAGGGCCCGACGTAACCTACTAGCCTGGCGATAGCTTCCCCACCAAGCTAATGGCTTGGATGAGTTCGCTCATCAAATTCAAATAACGGCCAATTTTTCTTAATAAAAAATGAAAAAATATTTTTGAAAACGCCATATCTCTCAAATTTTTTAAGTGATTGAAACATAAATTTACAGCTGAAAATAACACGGAGAGACGTGGTTGTGTACCAATTTTCAAGTTGTTTGATCTAAGGAAAATAAAGTTGTTCGAAATTAATAATAAAATAATCCTCGCCATCACTTCAGATTCTGCAATGCAATATCTACAATGTTGGACAAAGACAGATTACGTTATCTGTACCGCTATGTTCATGTTCACGGTATTTAAAATTAAAAGCCTTCTCTCTCTCTCTCTCTCTCTCTCTCTCTCCTAGTTTAATCTGATCACACTATTTGTCATAGAGAAGCGTGTACTCTTAACCTCTGCGCATCGCATAATCTGGAAATCGACTCCGCTAATGCTAATACTAGCGTTGTAAATATTCTGATTATTTTGATATTCGGATGACACGGATTCATATAAAATAATATTCGGATTAATCATCCGATTACGTTTTCACATTAAGAAGGGTATATTATATTTATATTTAGCGTGGTATGGGATGGAATCGTAGATGCCGTATAGTAATAAGTAATAATAACATACACGTGTTAAATATAATTTTGTTTTATTATTATTGTCCAGGGAATACAAATATATAGGATAAGTCCGTTTTTTGTAATTAATAAAGTATAACGGTGACCAACAACTAAACCAAAAAGATTCTGTGATTTTCACCTTTATTAATAAAAATTAATTTTATAACTGCACCAGCAGAAAACATTTGTTTTAAATTCAACTTCTCGTTTCAACAAACCCCTGTGAAATCTAATTGACACAATTAAAAATAGATAAGCATGATATAACGGAATACAATACATCCCATTCTAGGAATATAAGAAAAAGTTCGATTACAGTTATACAATATTGCGGGTACGGGGTACGTAGAGGTTAAGCAGGTTTAGATTAATATTTGTTATTGCGAATTACGAATACGAATACCAACCTCCGCGACGAAGCAGCGAACCAAGATTTTAAATTTATGTTTAAATTGTTCTCATTTCTTTTTTTTAAATATATTTTTCCAAAAATTATTTTGAGGTTGCCTTGTTTGTCAGTCGTACAAAGTAAGCTACAATATTTTATGATTTTGAAAAAGTATGGATACAGCAATCGTAAATAAGTGTTGGAAAGGGTCTGGGTGCAGCAAGTATGTTATGGTAGAAAACTTTCGTAAAAATATTTCAAATCCGATACCTCAATAAATTCCCCATCTAGAATCTTCAATCTTGAACCATCTAACACCTATGTAAACGCACCATGAGTACTTAATTAAAGAAAAATAATATAATGAGCTTCGCGGATAACTACAAATTTGTTTTAAAAAACCTGTTTGTTATTTATTATTTGCAAAAACTGGATGGGTTGACTAAAACAAAACCATCCAAGCAATTAATAAGGAAAAATACCTGCCATATTTATAGTTTGACAGGTACGTTCCCTTTGTAAGTAATTAATTTTTTTTCTGAAAAACTTTTGTAACTTTAATTAAATTTGTAACGCAATTTTTTCAAAGACACTTGCAGTACTTAGATATTATATCTAAGACCAAATTTTAATTTTTTAGCTCCATATAAAATATAAATTTTTTCAAATAATCGCTAACTGGGACTCTCAAACCGATCTCCAAGGTCCATTTAAATTTAAAGAATTAGTTTTAATAATATATCTTACTAATAGTGTACAATATTATGAAAATCCACTACTACAACGCAATTGCTGCGTCCCGAAATTTTCAATATGTTTGGTGCCTTTTTACGCCGTATTAGCAAAAAAAAACAATGTCGAAATTTCTGTCACCGATATTCCTCCCACACATTCAACCCCTAATTTAATTTCAGAACAGAATACGAGATGTTTGGTCCAGTCGAAAGTTTTCTAATAAACATACCCTAAAACGTTATATTACTCGAGTTTTAACGAAAAATGTCGATTTTACCCAAATCACCCCCATTCATCGCCTACCCATCGCCTACCCAATGAAGCGATTTTATCCAAAAACAGTCCGAACCGTTCGTTTATCGGGTGCTAACTGTGTACCAAATTTGAGTACGATATCTCAATTCGTTCTAAAGTTATCGTGGTCACAAATAGACAGACATACAGACCGACAGACACAAAAAATGTTCATTCCCAAGTCATGTTTTCTAGATTCCGTTGACATACTTCCACGCGTATTGACGATGTGGAAGTAAAAGTGATTTTACAGCTCTTTATGTACATAATTGATTAAATTACCATCCGATTGGTAACTGAACGTCCGTCCAGTCAATGACTAGAAGCAAAGGCGCCATCAGATATCTTTAAATGTGAATCGTTTATCCCTATCGCATTTTACCAAAATGGACAAGGCAAGTTTTGAAGAGGAACTCCTCATAAGATGTTACCTCCTCCAAAGAAAATCTTTAGAGAACGAAAACCGTGGTATATTGTGATGGACTTTAGGTGGATATAGATCTGCTCAATGGTGAGGTCACAATTGCCTATAACATCCTACCCTAAAGTAGCTATCTATCAGATTGTCAAATTTATTATGATTAGCAGCACTTTTTAGGAGGTTGACAGATCTGGATGTAGTTTGATACTCACGTTCTCTTCCTTTGTTTGCTTCGCACTGTCCAGAGTCCTATATTTGTGAGCTCTCCAGACTAGTGCCAGGTTACATGAAAATGTAGATATCTAGATAATAGTTAGTACGAATAATTGTTTGCGCCGACGTCAAAAGAAAAGTAGATACTAGGGAGGAATTTGTCTTCAATTAAACAGGCATGTTAATGTAAGAAAATATTGAATTTATTCATATAAATTAAATTTGGAATAGCGAACATCATGAAATAAAAAAATTGATAATTTTCAAATAAACATTAATTGCACACAAATAGAAATCAAATAAACAGCAAGACTTTCAAGAACAAGAAATTATTAATGTACATACATATGCCAAGACAATAAGATAAAGATAGTTGTGTATTACTAAAATGTTACTGTCAATTACTTAGGGTATCGCTCAAAAATAAACATAAATGATTAGGTAAATTACTTGACGTTTGTCAATCAAATGCTAGGTTTTCTAGTGAATTAACTGGCCAGTTCTTTGAGTGGGGCTCCAAAAAAAAAGAAGAAAGAAAATCTATTTTATATATACCTACGTGAAATTTCTATATTAATTATGAAAACAAAGAGATATTAAAGAGAATGTATAGGTTAGGTATCTTACAGATAAAATTTGCTACTTACAATTTAAAAGAAAATATAAACTGTGTGTTTAAATTTACAAAAATTGACAAAATCTTAAGAGGTTAAACAGGAAACATATGGTTTTGCTGACAGCACCTCTCTGACATTCTAGAAGCTCAAACCTGATTACGTGATTTGGAAAGTTCAGGTTATTAAAACTTCAGATGTTAGATTTCGGCATGAAAATTCTGCTGATTCCGAGAAAAGATTTGTTTAGACTCACAAGTCTTCTGGTATTAGGTTACCTAATGACCCTGCGAAGATGCTTTGATTGTTTGACACCTATGTCGATGTTCTGAATTCGCTTGAAGGACACTTTGCGAATCGCAATTAAAACGTGAATTTGCTTGAGTAAAATTTACTACCAATTGACTTAAGGTTCGATAATAACCAGGAATTCTTTCTGATTACGGCAAGAAATCAACAGTTCGTAACAAAGAACCACGAGTTAGCTCGCGTTTTTTATGCTGAATGCGATGTTTAATCAAACTCGAATATCACTTGAATTACTCCGAACAATCACTGACAATAATTACTAGGTGGTACAAATAACAGAAAGAACATTACAACCCCGTTTTAAGATAATTTAATAGCCACCGAAAACTGACGGTGTTCACTCTATGAAGGCTCAGCAGAGAGTTCCTGCTAATGTGTCGGGTTCGACAACTGCACGCAAAAATTCTTACTGTGGCGGTTGATGGCTGTGCGCGAGCTCTTTCTAGCCTCCATTTTTCGAATGAGATAAAGAGAGACCTCCAATCGGCGGCTTTGCCGGCAATTCTTTGCAACGTCTCAAACCGTCGTTGGGTGACATCACCGATTACGGAAAATTCCAAGAAAAACAGTATTTTGTTCTCGAACATTCCTAACGTACATTTTCAATGCTTATTTCGTTCCCGGAAATATTCGTTCAGTAATAATGCGAGGTACTTTTCCATGGCAAACATATAGTGAATCTTAACGTACAAATTAGAAATGCAGTAAAGGGATTTAAGATAGTTAAACATTGGCGACTTTTCATAAAAATAATTTTGAAATCATAACATGAATTGTCTTACAGATATTGGATTGTTGGCTATTAATTAAGTCTCTTGCGGGTTTATTTTGAATATTTAAAGCAGTAACGAAACGTAATCGTTACAAAGATTAATTCTTTAATATGATTGTTGCATAAAATATCTTCGTCTTATATCCGGTTTTAAAAAGTTCAAAGCCTCACCAGCTTAATTAGAATTGCATAAAGCGGGCTTAATAAATGTTCTTATCCATTACAAAAACAGTACTCTTGTTCTTGCATCAACACATTACATTTCTTGTAAATCAGTCTTTAAATGAAAAATTCCAATTTGCATTTGGAACTAAAACTATTTAAAAAAACGTAGACCAGACGCTCGTCCTCGTGAAAATTCAATTAGAATTAATTACAAGAAAGTTGATGATCTGTGAACGTCATTCTCAATAATTCCAAGACGAGGTGAATTAGTGAAGTGCAAAGATGTGTATGAGACATTTCCATTAGATCTTGGTCTCTCTCGTTCATTGTGAAAGCGGGTGTCACAGCCTTCAAGGCGTAGAGTCAGCGAAAACTATTCTGCACCCGGAGCTGTCATATTTCGTTATTGAACTGCATCCGTGACGCTTTCTTTGAGCTTTCACAGAATTACGTGAACTCGACAGTTCTCGAGCTTGCGGGTTAATTAAAAACGACCATTATCCTCATATAATCGTGGGGAATGATTTTCTAAGAATATTGGTTCTTTCTCGGTTAGATCGAGTTCAGAGTTAATTAAATAAGTAAAACTATTCTGTCAGATTCGCGTGAGATAAAGGATAAATCTAGGGCCAAATTATTTGTGACTACATTTATTTTCTAGTGCAAATATCCAATAAACAGAGCAAAAAAAAGTGGTAGCACCTATGGGGTGGATTGCGGTATCACGGTGATGCCTGATGAATTTACTAACAATTTATTTTACGAAAATAATATTTTTTACGAGAATTTGCTAAACAATTAGTTTTCACGAAAATGGGAAATAATTTTCTTTGCAAAAACTTATGGTGGTGGTCGTAAGTTAGCCTCGAAAGTTTCCTTTCATTAGTCACAGATTTGTGTTACTAGAAGGTCCTTAAACAGTCACAATACTTGCTTCGCCCCCCATTACAATACTTTTGTTTCTTTTTTTAAAATTTTGTTACATAATAATAGATCGCCACCCATAGCAATAGAACCCATTCATTACAAATTTATATGTTTTTACATACAGTTTGTTTGTATCTAAAAGTATTTACACATAAAAGCTTTAATTAATTGTTTTTGTTCCTTTTTTTTGTTTGTGTGTTTTTGTATATATATATATATATATATATATATATATATATATATATATATATATATATATATATATATATATAAATTTTTGTGCACAGACTGGACCACGGTTTAGAGAGGTTATAGAACAATATGGAAGGCAATAACTTATGCAACATTTATTATCACCAACACTTCACAAAAATCTTCCAAAAAATGATTTCTTCACAAACGCTAAAATATGTTTTCTTAATATTTTTTACACAAAAACTTGCATCTAAATTTTTGTGTGTAATTCACATTCTATAATATAATGCCGCGTACCAAATTTGGTTGACATAGCTTTGTCCGGAATTTTCCCGAAGAAAACCTAAAAGTCTCCCGAAAAAAGTGTTCTGATTTTCCTGACTAATGAACTTATCCACACCACTCGCAAAAGGAAGGTCCTCAACCAAATTTGATCAAAATCTGCCTATTATTTTTTTAATTTACAGCTGTGATACATACATATACATATATATATATATATATATATATATATATATATATATATATATATATATATATATATATATATATATATATATATATATATATATATAACTGTTCTGATTTTCCTGACTAATAAACTTATCCACGCCACTCGCAAAAGGAAGGTCCTCAACCAAATTTGATCCAAATCGGTCTATTATTTTTTGAGTTACAGGTGTGATCGAGTGGCGTGGATAAGTTCATTAGTCAGGAAAATCAGAACATTTTTTTCGGGAAACTTTTAGGTTTTCTTCGGAAAAATTCCGGATATATATATATATATATATATATATATATATATATATATATACGTATATGTATGTATGTATAAATGGTTTTAATACAAATGCGAGCAGGCATCAATCTGATTAGAGGTATGGCCTATGTAGTAGAAACAATGTACTATATTTTATCAAAATTACTTATTGTTTGAAAATGTACAAAAATTTTGCGAAAAGAAACTTAAGTGTTGGTTTCCTCGCCAACAAACCTTACGTTAATAGCAAATTAAGTTATTGAAATTGGAAGGATTAATGAAAATTCGCTACCAAAACGCACTTTTTTTTCTTACAAACATGCATCATATTTTGATTAAAAATGCAAAAATTAACAAAAATTAGCTAAAAATTATAGACCGTTAAACCACAAACTTAACTAAACCTACAGCGAAAGCATCAACTTAACTAAACCGACAGCAAAAGCATCAGAGAAGGGGTCTATTTGAAATACATTTTCTGAAAATATTTTAGTAAAATGAAGGGCAATGACGGTTGATGCTTAAACTTAAGGGTTCGCAGAACACTCTTCTTGCAACATATCCTTTTCACAATGCGTATTTGTTTCACGTTCTGGCAAACATTGCCAATTTTGACGTTTCAAATCGCGACGTTTTGAGGAAAACTCAAATTTTTTTTCTTTAACTGCCCATAACTTTTTCGTCTTTGAACCTAGATGCCTTAATTTTGGTACAGACTTCACCCTTTAGAATACAAACACGTGCACCAAATTTGGTTGCCCTTACTCTGTTATTTCCGAAGATATGATTTTTTTTTAGAAAGTAAACACGAAATTTTCCGGAAAGACCTATTCCGATTTTCCTGGCTAACGAACTTGTCGAAGCCACTAGCAAAAGGAAGGTTCTCACCAAATTTGATCAAGATCGGTCCATTATTTTTTGAGTTATCGGTACGATATATATATATATATATATATATATATATATATATATATATATATATATATATATATATATATATATATATATATATATATATATATATATATATATATAAACACGGAACCCCATTAGTGAATTTTTTTTAGAAAATTCACTAAAAGTTATAGGCATTAAAAAAATTGGTTTTCCTCAAAACGTCAAAACCGCGATTTGAAACGTCAAAATTCGCAACATATAGACAAAGAATCTGAAACAAATGAGGATTATGTAAAGAAAATGTCGCAAGAAGAGTGTTCTGCAAACATTCATTTGACTAAAATATTTACAAAAAATTCATTTCAAATAGACTGATGCTTTGGCTGTACGCTTAGTTAACTTGATGCTTTGGCTGTAGGTTTAGTTAAGTTTATGCTAATTTTCGTAGAAAAGATTCGTTAACGCGGAGATCGCGACTTTTTAATTTTAAAAGATTTCTTTAAATGATCGGAAACTAGGGCCCCTAGAATCCATATCCGGGTTTACTTTCAGTTTTAATCTGTTTGCATATATATATATATATATATATATATATATATATATATATATATATATATATATATATATATATATATATATATATATATATATATATATATATATATATAAGGTGATGCATTTCTACGCTAAAATCAATATAATTGTTATTATACAAGATACGGGAAAAAATTGTATACGTTAATTATAGGGTGTCTTAAGCTGCAACTGATAAAAATATTTTGAGATTCGCAAGTGGCCCATAATTGTCCTACAATTGTTTTTTTTTTTCGAACACCCTTATATTATTGCATTTTTGCATTTTTATCGAAATATGATGCATGTTTGTAAGAAAAAAATTGAGACGCAGTAAGTACGTTTTGGTAGCGAATTTTCATTAAATCCTTCAAATTTCAATAACTCAATTTGATATTAACCTAAGGTTTGTTGGCTGGCAAACCAGTTTTCTCGCAAACATTTTCGTTTATTTTTGGACAATTTTTGTACATTTTCAAACAATAAGCAATTTTCATAAAATATGGTACATTTTTTCTACTTTCTAGGCTATGCCGATAACCAGATTGAAGCCTGCTTGCATCAGAGACATATCGCCTTTAAAAGTATTTTTATGAAAATTCACCACCATAAGGCACTTGCTGAGTCCAGACTCTTATTATTAACTGATTTAGCTTTTAAATGTAAATTTAATTTAGAATACGTGTCATATTTTTTAATAACATTTATTTATGAGTGCGATGGAAACACTTTACAGAAACAGATTTAACCGAGCGTGAAGTGATTTCAATCGATCCAAACCAAAGTGGCACAATTAAATTATTTGCAGTTTTATGCGAAAGCTCCAAATATAGTGTATAATGGGTTCGACCTCAATAAAATTTAATGTAACAACAGCGGTAGGAAACGCAGTCCAAATCCACTAATGCTAAAATATAGATCACGGCCTATAAATTTTAAGGTCGTGGTATACAGTCGAGATATGCTCTAAGTAGTGTCGAAATCGATAATGTCTATATATAGTTCTCAAATGTGAAATTCGCAAATAAGTTTTATGGGGGTTTATATACAGGATGGACCATTGAAAACGAGCTAGCAGCCATAACTGCCAGGAAACGATTTTGTCTAAATAAACCTGAAACACGTTAAGTTTACTTGAGAGGGGGACTTTTGACGCAAAAAATATAGTCCAAACTCTACCCCACTAAGCGAGAGTGTCATCCCTCCAAATTTTAAAATTTTATTTCCTATATATTGTTTTGAAATATCTTTAATGAATTTCCCGAGAAATTAAAAAAACTAAATCGTTTCACGTAACTTATAATATTTCTGAAGTAAATGTTGAAAAGAATTAGGACCAATCATACTATTAAACCAACAAACCAACATACCAACGAATTGAACTTTAATCCAAAAAATGTTCAAATTGAGCACCACCAACTTCCATACTAATGTATATATTTTGTTCAAACTTTTGCCTAACATTTGCAAGCCCTGGAGTAATTCTCCAGCATTCATCAATAATGCGCTGATGCAACTTTTCTAACGAATCGCACGCGGTAGCATAAACTTTTGATTTTAAATGCCCTCCCAGAAAAAGAGTCTAAAGGGGGGACAGGTCTGAAAATCGGGCTGGCCATTCTACTTCCATCGGCCTATCCATTGACCGCGAAAGTGTGTATCCAAGAACTCCCTAACAGTAACGTCATAATGCGGTGGAGCACCATCTTATTGGAAAAATAAATGATGCTTCGAATATGTTTAATCGTTCTCAACAATGTCAGTTAGCACAGGGTAAACTAAGTCTTTCAATACTTCCAAATACCGTTCTCCTGGACTCATTACTTTGAATAACTTTGTTGTTCATTGTAGGGCTGGTGTATCTCTTATGAGACAGAAAGCAAGACTGAGATTTGGTGGAGTTGAATTGTACAATATTTCTACTTCCCTAGTCTAATATTTTTTGGAGATCCATAGAGACAGAACCCTCCATGAGTCTGCGATCCTCATCTAATCGGGCTAAAGAGACAGGCTTAGAATATTGTATATTTGAGTGAGGGTGCTGTTGTCCGCTTAACTGTGAACTGGGTTGGATGTGCTAGGGAGGAGGTCATTGATGATGAGAATAAACAAAGTAGTGGCTAAAGCTGAACCGTGAGCGACTCCTGCATTAATTGGATACAGTTTAGAGGAATGGCCAACCACGACAACAGAAATGCTTCGGTTGGAGAGGAGATTTGCTGTCCAGGTACAGAGTTTTGGTGGTAGGCCATAGGCCGAAAGTTTATTAAGCAGCGCTGCGTGCTAGACCTGGTCCAATGCTTTGGATATGTCTAGAGCGACAATCTGGGAATCACCGTGTAGTTCCATAAACTTGTTCCAAGAGTGGGTGACAAAGGAAAGAAGGTCGGCAGTTGATCTGCGCTGACGGAAACCATACTGCCTGTCGTGGATTACACTGTTTTTCAATAAATTTTAGTAATTCGGTGTTTATATACTTTTCCATCACTTTAGAGACGTCTGAAAGGAGAGAAATAGGCCTGTAGTTGCTATGAAGAGCTTTGGATCCTTTTTTAGGGACGAGTTGTACTCGAGCAATTTTCCAGTTACTAGGGAATATGCCTCTATTGTAAGATGTCTGAAATAGGAGCAAGTTCTGGTGCGCATTTTTTGAGAACAATTGCTGGGATCTCGTCAAGGCCAGAGGCTTTTCTGGTATAAAGAGAAGAGAGCATATTTCGTACCTTTTAGTGAATTTTCTTTAAAAAAAATCACTAATGAGGAGATCCCGACTTTTGAATTTTGAAAAAATTTCTTCACATGAGCGCTAATTAGGCCCCCCAGAAATAATATCTGGGATCAGTTTCAATTTTTATATGTTTATATATATATATATATATATATATATATATATATATATATATATATATATATATATATATATATATATATATATATATATATATATATATATATATATATATATATATATATATATATATATATATATATATATATATATATATATATATATATATATATATATATATATATATATATATATATATATATATATATATATATATATATATATATATATATATATATATATATATATATATATATATGTATGTATCACACCGATAACTCAAAAAATAATGGGCCGATTTTAATTAAATTTGGTGAAAAAATTCCTTTTGCAAATAGCTTGGATAAGTTCGTTAGCCAGGAAAATCTGCCTAGGTTTTCCCGGAAAATTTTGCGTTTTCTTTAGAAAAAAAATTATATCTCCGGAATCAACAACGTAAGGGCAACCAAATTTGGAACGCAGGTTTATATCCTTATAGGTAAGTTACCTACCAAAATTTAGCTATGTAGCTCAAAAGGCAAAAAAGTTATAGGCATTTAAAGAAAAATAAATTGGGGTTTTCCTCAAAACGTCAAAGTGGCGATTTAAAATGTCAAAATTGGCAACATTTAGGCAAATAACTTGAATCTAATATGGGCTATAGAAATAAAATGTTTCAGGAATGATGTTTTACAAACCCTAAAGTCTTAGTTTCAACCGTCATTGTCCTTCATTTTACTAAAATATTTGCAGAAAATTCATTTCAAATAGACCCTTTCTCTGATCCTTGACAAGTAGCCTTAGCTATACAGTTTATCATTTAATGGTATACAATTTTTGTCGAATTTTCGTAAAAAATCAATAAAGCTCAATATATCCGTTATTATATAAGAGACGAAAAAAATTTGTATATATTAATTATAGGGTGTCTTGAGCTACATCTTAAAATAATATTTCTACAATCACAGGCTGGCCCATAAGTCGTTGGTGATACAAATTTCCTTTTTTTTTTTAATCAAACACGCCTTATGTTATTGCATTTTTGCATTTTCCATCGAAATATAATGCATGTTTGTAAGAAAAGAAATTCTGAACGCAGCAAGTGCGTTATGGTAGCGAATTTTGATCAAATGTTTTATATTTTTTTTAATCAAACACGCCTTATGTTATTGCATTTTCCATCGAAATATAATGCATGTTTGTAAGAAAAGAAATTCTGAACGCAGCAAGTGCGTTATGGTAGCGAATTTTGATCAAATGTTTCATATTTGAACAGCTCAATTTGCTATTAACCTATAAGGTTGACCAAGAAACGTGTTTTTTCGGGAACACTTTAAGTTTACTTTTGGAAATTTTTGAATATTTTCACACAATAAAGTTATTTTGATGAAACATGGCACATTGTTTTTAGTATATAGGTTATACTGGTAACCAAATTTGATGCCTGCTTTCTTAAAAAAAACACACATATTTGTTATTAAAAACATTTTTATGAAAATTCACTACCATAACGCACTTGCTGCGTCCAGAATTTTTTAGTTTTGAAAATGATATCCGTCATTTTATGCGCGACATTGGGGACTGTTGGTGGATAAAGATTTAATTTGAACACGGAATACCAGATGTTTGATGAAATCGAATTTTTTTAATAAACAAACGCTAAAACGTTATATTACTCGTTTTAACGAAAAAATTTCCATTTTCACCAAATCCCCCCCGATTCATCCCCTACCCTGTGAAGGGAGTTTTCCCAAAAGAATCCGAACCGTTCGTTTGTCGGGTGCCAACCGAATACCGAATTTAAAGACGAATTCTCAATTTGTTCTAAATTTATCGTGGCTACAAACAGACAGACACACAGACAAAAAAAATCGTTCCCAAATCATGTTTTCCATATATTTTGACACTTTTTACGACGTTTAAGCGGAACAAATTTTTGAAATTGCCGATGCGACACGTATTGACGATGTGAAACTGTTGTTGTTTTTGTTTCTTTAACGTCGGCCTATTTTCGCGACTATGGCCAATCACCGACGGCGGGGAAAAGTCTCACCTCACTATCCTGCAAATTTTGCCGAACGCCTGCCTTTCTGTAAGGAGGGTAGGGATCTTTAACGTGCCCAACAGCGCATGGACACGGGACCGACGGCTTAACGCGCCCTCCAAAGGGCGGAACGTACAGACATTCGACTTGCTCAAATGCAATGCCAGAACCTCGGTTGATGTTACAGTTTGTACTGAAATAGTGAAAGGAGAGCCCTGGGGTCGAACCCGGTACCCTTCGGTTCAGGGCACACGTTCTTGCCATTGAATCACCGATGCTCTTAAGATGTAAAACTAAAAGATTTTATGTCTACAAGACACAGTACAATCCAGTTATTCTAGTTTTTGTCTTGTATTAGAATTATAGGTCATTAGTAAGGAAAGCCTTAGACAAATTAGTAAACGACTGTGAAAATATTTTAGTCTTGCATTGTGTCAGAATCATAGATAAAGATTAATAATGATGTCAGAGAATGTGAAAAAAGTGAGCTTTGGTGGTTACGTTTAATACAATTTAGGCACGCTAGTAAAAAGCTCATAAACGGCCACATTAAGCGACTCCTAGCGCTGGGAATATCCGATATATTTCTTTCAGTTTTTTCTCTTTTTAAATCCTGCGTCAGACCCATATCTATGGTGCCGCAGATTTATCGGCGAAATGGTTCTGATTTTCAACTTGTCGGATTTCTGTAAATATCTTCCGGGAATAGCAATAAAAAATGGTAGCTTTATACATTATAGTAATTGTCTCATGTATGCGGACGCGGCGTTTTCAGCAAATAAGAATATTAGTTCGTTATTGACGTTCGGAATTCGGAATTTATGGTTGCGCTTTTCAGTTTGTTTCATTCGGCACAGCCTATAAGACGGTTTCTGCTTGCGTATCACCGTTCTGCCTGATAATTTATCACTTTCCGATGCTGTCGTTAAGAAAACTCAACTCCATTAAAAAAGTAGCGAATACAAAAGAGGAGGGATGGAAGCATTTCTATTGAAAGTACGAAAATATAAAGCTACATCGAAAACAAAAAAGACAGGTGGTAGCAGAATACAAAACTATATTATTAGCGAATTTTTGCTAAAAAAAACAAAGTGCGTTATGGTAGTGAATTTCCATTTCATATTCTTAATAACAGATATGTCCTTTTCTAATGAAAGCAGGCATCAAATTTGGCTAAATATTTTTTTACACAAAATGCTGCTAAAAGCATACATAACATTCAACTTATATACCTAATCTGTAATTAAAATTGAAAATAAAATAATTTGTTTGCACGAAAATACATTAAAACCTTATTTTCGACGAATTTCATTTAAAAAAATGTTCCACCAATTGAATAATTTTTCATACAAAAATTCTCAAATGATTCTTGAAAGAAAATTCATTAGAGTCATTTATAAGAAAATTCGCTATTAAAAGAACATCTTGTACAAGAAAATTCGCTAATAAAAATAAAATAAATAAATAAAAAAACTGGTCCGATTTTCCTAGCCAACCAACCATTTCAAGTTATTTACCCACCTACCAAAATATAATATTTCACAAAAACTTTTTCTGCGACACAACAAAAATTTCATGAAAATTTGCAAACAATTTGTCAAGAAAATCCGTCAACATTTTTTTTATAATAACTTATTAAACATTTATCAGTAATTACCAAAATTTCACAAAAACAACTTGCAAAAAATGATTTCTTCGAGGCACAAAAAAATTTATGCGAAAACTTTCTGAATATCTTTTTACACAAAATGTTGCAAAAAGAATATATAAAATTCAAATTATATACCTAATCTGTAATTAAAATTGAAAATAAAAAAATTTGTTTGCGCGAAAATCCATTAAAACCTTATTTTCGATTAATTTCGTTCAAAAAATGTTGCATCAATTGAATAATTTTTCATACAAAAATTCGCAACAAACTTTTCTTCAAAGAAAATTCATTAAATTGATTTATAAGTAAATTCGCTATTAAAAGAACATTTTGTACAAAAAAAAATAACGAATAGAAATAGAAATAAATTAAATTTATTAAAAATTATTCAAAATCTGATCTAAATACAGAACTAGATATTTTTTCTGTGGCTTCACAGAGAAACTTCTTTTGCCTGTGGATGCTGCAAAAATTAAATCCGGTTCTAGACAAGAAAACAGCCTCTTCTCATGTCACAAATCTCTACGTCTATGTTAACTGTGGCACGGTTTTACCAACTAAGGGCAACAACAGCTACTATTAAATTTGAATTAAAAGTCTTAAAATTGCTTATCTTTCATTTTCAACATAAAGTAGCTAAAAAATATATTGTAATTACACTATCTGATAACATTAAAATGGTATCAAAGACGAAAAAAAGTTTAAAAAAAAGTGAAAAGAGAAATTCAGTCAACTGTGAGATTTGAACCCGCGTCCCGTCGCTCATCGGACAGTGAAACTAGCCAATACACCACGTAAGGCTTCTGAGCACTGCCCATGCAGATATCTATAAAAGAGAGAGAGAGGTCACCAACGGCACGTCGATGGGCAAGGGATGCCAGCCTTTGGGTGGGGGTAGGGTCACTAATGAGACGTATAGCTCTCTTCTGAATGGAGTCCAGGATAGCGAGTGTAGAAGGCGCAGCAGCACCCCAGATGTGGGAGCAGTATTCGAGGTTTGGCATTATTTGTGAAGTATATAAGGTATAGAGATTAACTCGTGAAAAGTATTTGCGAGCCCGGAAGAGGAAACCTAATTTCCTAGCAGTCGCTTCTGCAATTGATGTGACATGTTGGTGCCAATTGAGATTACAAAGAAATGCCAACAAGTGAAAAGGACTCATTACTTTGAATAACTTGGTTGTTAATTGTGGTGGTTCTAGGGCTGGTGTATCTTTTATGAGAAAGAAAGCAAGACTGAGATTTGGTGAGGTTGAATTGTACAAGATTTCTACCCCCAGTCTAATATTTTTTGGAGATCCACGGAGACTGAACCCTCCATGAGTCTGCGATCCTCATCTAATTGGGCTAAAAAGATGTAGTGGTTCCAGAAATGCGTACAATAATAAAAGAATAAGTGAGTGACGTGAAGTGAAACGCCGCTGTATATATCGGCCTAGCGCAAGGTAACAAGTGGCTGCCAGCAGGGTGAGGAAGAGGCATTAGAGTTTCGACCTGCAAACAGCAAGGACAAGGGGTAAAATCTCTGCTACGTAAGCCGGATTTACCACCTTTCCCATTGTTTGTCAACTGAATATTATAGTGCAAATAATAAGTGTAATATTTGTCTGTAATCTCTGTCTAGGAACCCATTATAAAAACCCTGAGATTAAGAAGTAAATTAGTTTGGCTGAATTTTTATTGATTTTATTTCACCTTCAAACGTACCACGACAAAGACAAGCTTAGAATATTGTATATTTAAGTGGAGGGTGCTGTCGTCCGCGTAACTGTGAACTGTGTTGGATGTGCTAGAGAGGCCTTATCTAAAGTATGAAGTAAAGTACATTTGGTGATGGGACACCTGCTTCATCTGGGAACCACCATTTAACAAGAAATTTGAAGAGATTCTCAAAGCCATTCAATATAATCCTCAAGTGAAGGCCAGGCAGAGGTCCTACAGAGTCTTCCAACGGTCTAGGCAGCCTTGAATCGCCCCCAGACCTTCACTGACGCGGTCAACTAATGGAACTTCGCCAATAAGACCAAAGTTAAGTACATTACTTATTTGCTATCAGTCTTTGAACTCTACTAATTTCATTTGAACTGCTTCCATCCATTACGGAACGAATAGTCATTTTATTTTATATAATTTCAGTATTTTTCTAATAAATTCACACTTATTCGCATTATATAAATTTATAATTTTCAATAAACAAATTTAAACGCACTTTGATTTTTCTTTGTACGTCTAACACCATACCAATGAGTGCGCGACCCCACACACTTCATGCTTAATTTACATTAAAACTGGTGCCCTCGACTGAACGGTTGTAAAAATTTTAGTAATCCACTTATATACATTTTTTATTCATCAAATAAATATATTTTTGATACAGCATACTTATAAACTTTCCAATAAATAAAATGAGACTAAAAACTAGCATGAAATACATGAAGACTAACGACGGTTGTGTTCTAAAAAGTGTTTGAGATATGCTCCATTTACTTACAAACGTTTACAAATTCTTTAAGGTTACTAACATACATGCTTGTCTAATCCGGTGTCTCATATTTTCTGACGTAGGATTGTGTTATTGCCATACATTTTTCATTTATAGAGCCTTAAAAAAATCTAAAGGCGTGAGATTGGAAGACCTTGCGGGCCAATTTACGGGGCCGGCACGAGCAATTCATCCATCCCCAAACATGTTATTTAGACTGTATCTGACTTGGCGCATAAAGTGTGGCGTCTTGCTGAAACTACACCTCTTTTTGTTGATTTTCTACGTTTTTCAGAAGTTGGGGTGAATTGTGCCATAAAAAGTCATCGTACATCTCCCAGTTTTCAGAAAAATGTGGCCAAATTTCATTTATTGGAAAATCCGTAATTTTTTAAGAAAGCAGGCATCAAATTTAGTTACCAGTATAATCTATATAGTAGAAAAAATGTGCCATGTTTCATTAAAATAACTTTATTGTTTGAAAATGTACAAAAATTTCCGAAAGTAAACTTAAAGTGTAACCGAAAAAACTGGTTTCTTAGTCAACCTTATAGGTTAATAGCAAATAGAGCTATTCAAATTTTAAGCATTTAATAAAAATTCGCTACCATAACGCACTTGCTGCGTCCCGAATTTCTTTCTTACAAAGAAGTATTATATTTCGATGAAAAATGCAAAAATGCAATAACATAAGACGTGTTTGATTAAAAAAAATTGAATCACCAACGACTTATGGGCCACCCTGCAATTATAGAAATATTGCTGTAGCTCAAGACACCCTATAATTAATGTATACATTTTTTTCGTATCTTGTATAATAACGGATATATTGCGCTTTAAAGATTTTTTACGAATATTCCACAAAAATGATATACTATTAACCTATAAACTCTATAGCCACCACTACTGCCAAATCATCAGGGAAAGGGTCTATTCGCAATACATTTTTGAGAACATTTTAGTAAAATGATGGACAATGACGATTGAAACTAAGACTTCAGACTTTCTTCTTGAGACATTTTCCTTTCATAGCTCATATTAGTTTCAGGTTCATTGCCTAAATATTACCAATTTTGTCGTTTTAAATCGCGAATTTGACGTTTTGAGGAAAAACATATAAAGTCTGACACCGACCTCGGATTTGGGTTTCAGAGGTCCTAAATAGCGCTCATTTGAATAAATTTTTTCAAAATTCAAAAGTCGGGATTCCCTCAAAAGTGATTTTTTTTATATAGAAAATTCACTAAAAAAAAAACCCCATCCCATTTGACATTTATAAAGTGACACCGGACCTTTAAAATAAGGAGGTGCGGTAAATGTCAAAACTATTTCAAAATGTGTCCCCCACTCTATTTATCACCGCACCAAATTTTAATTTAAATACTTCAAACGGATCTTCAGATATCCGATTGTAAACATTTTAAAATCCTCACCCTGTATAAATAATTTTTGTAAATAAAAATTTGCTACCATAACGACCTCTCGACGTCCACACTTTTAGCCATACTATTTAGGATCTAACTATAACTTAATCTACTGCATCCCTGTTTTTTATTCATCGTGTCACCGACACGAAATCTCTGCATGTAGCGTGAGATTTGATAAAAAGCGGGTTAGGTCCCGGACGGGCCATAGCAGGGGTCACGCATCGAGTGGTGCCCTGATGAGATGAGTCCCCGGCGTCAACCGGCAGAGGGCGCTTCACCACTTCATTTATTTACTGGGTTTATTAGCCAGAACCGAAAGACCTGATCACCGCCTGAGGAATTGTCTCTACTCGAAACACCCCCAGTACTAATCCTTACGAAATATTACCCAGATACAATGTGCTGCCCTGATTCGCCTCATGCTGAATAATAAAACGGATTCAATTTACTTTATGTAAGATGTGTTTATTTGTACGGTTTTGTTGGACTGTTTTTAGTTCTAAAACGATTTGGGTTGTCGTTCTCAAATGTAGAACAGGACGGCGAAAATGCTTTACGTTGTAAATGACGACGTGAATTATTTAGCATATCCTTTAGCATAAATCTGAAAGGATAGTACATGAACAGTTAAGTCCAAATAATGTCGGTTTTGTGGTAACTTATGATCTATCACTTTAAACTATCCATAGATATTTTATCTATGCTCACGGGGTCAGTTCATTTTATGTGGTATGCAGTAAATAACAGGGGTGTTGAGAATTATTCATCCACTGACGACGCTAACTTGCTTAATGAAACGATCGTCAGGCCATGATTTGGGTTCTCCAAGTGTGTTTATCAGTGCTCATCGCAGGTTCCAATCTTCAATGAATCAGAGAATGTAAAGGTGTTGAATAAAATATTTTTTAACTTCGGTCTATTTCTGCAACTATGGTCAACCACCGACGCCAGGGAGCAGTTTCACCTCACTATCCTGGAAATTTTGTGGTACCCATGCCTTTCTGTAAGGAAGGTAGGAATGCTTAACGTGCCCAACATCGCATAGACATGGAATTGATGGCTTTACGCTCCCTCCGAAGCGCGGAACGTGCAGCCATTTAGCGCTCAAATAAATAAAATAAAATTAATTGCACAGTATGTGCTGAAAAAGCGAAAGGGAAACCCTGGGAATCGAAGCCGGTACCCTTCGGTTCAGAGGTACACGTCCTTACCACTGAAGAACCGAGGCTGCTAAATAAAATGAAGCGTGTAAAAAAAGTGTGGAATATTGCCAATAGTTCGAAAACTACTAAATATATTTTTTGATACTTGGTATATTCATGTACCGGGTGATTCTTTATAATGTCGTCCCTCTTTAACTTTGTTATTTCAAGTGTCCCAAAAAAATTGAAAGTATGGTTATGTAGGTGCTAAAAATTCTTTTTTTACGTATAAAAAAAATTTGAAAAATGATCAGTATACAAGGAAAAACAAAAAGTTCATATTTTTTCAATGGATCACCCTACATATGAATGTATTTTTCGATTCATCGTAAAATTCTAAGCATAATTTATATAACATACCGTATACTTAAAATGAATAGTTTTTGAAATATTCCCATTTGAAACGTTATCATCAAATATTTTATTAAACAACTGTTACAAATCAAGAAGTCCTAGGATACCACGCTTTTAATTGAAAACAAATAACTGACAGTGACATTCTGTCAATATTGTTGTAGTTGTATTGTTTAGTACGTAAAAATGCCGTACTCAGACAGAGAAAGAAGAGTTATTTTAAGTTATTATATTAAAAATAATTTAAATTGTCGCGCTGCCATTATAAAGATGATAGAAGATAATCCCGGTATGCATGTCCCAACTCTAAAAACGTTCAATCTATATATAGGAAGTTTCAAGAAACGTCAAATTCACAAAGGAGGAAAAGAACTGCTGTGAACCTAGATGAAAATGCAGAATTGAATATTTTACTTGCTATAAAAGAGAATCCAAACAATTCCATAAGAAACATTTCAAAGACATTAAGAGCAACACAAGAAAATATTCAGCGAACTTCATACAGTAAAGTCCAAAGGACGCTAAGAAAATGTAATCTAAAGCCATATAAGATTAAACCCACTACAAAGCTTACCCAAGTGCAAAAAGATGATCGGGTCGCATTTTGTCAACTGATTCTAGGCAGAATAAACATAAATAACATTTTTTTGAAAACAGTTCTATGGATTGACGAGTCTACCTTTTATACTAGTGGCCTGTTTAACCGAAAAAAAATACCAGACAATGGGCAAAAAAGATAAGTACACTTGGAGAACATCCAAATCACCGCAACACATATTTCAGAGACCTTACGATCGTTTCGTTGACAATGTCAACATCTTCAGAGGAAGACAATTCTTTAGAATTCCTTAGAATTTTCTTCCTCTGAAGATGTTGACATTGTCAACGAAACGATCGTAAGGTCTCTGAAATATGTGTTGTGGTGATTTGGGTGTTCTCCAAGTGTACTTATTAGTGCTCATCACAGGTTCCAGTTTTCACATAGGGCAAAAGAGAATCCACATTCTTATAGGGAATTTAAGTTCCGAGGTCGACAATTCGTGAATGTGTGGTGTGGTATCCTGGGCGATCGATTTATCGGTCCGTATTTTTTTGATACTGTTTTAAATGGAGACCGCTATTTAGATTTCTTGGAAAACGAGTTCGAAGAATATTTAGACGATTTGTCTTTAAATATATTACAAAATATAATTTTTCAACAAGGATGGAGCACTCACTCACAACATTCGTGATGTGCTTAATTACCTAAATGAAAGGTTTCCTGAATGGATCGGAAGAAATGCGCCAATTAAATGGCCTGCAAACAGCCCCTATTTGACACCTATGGGTGCGTTTTTTTGGGGTTATATAAAAAACCGTGTATACGACTACCAAATTGAAAACCTAGATCATCTTAAAGATTTGATATGGAATGAAATTATTAATTTAAATGAAAATAACCCAGCATTCATAACATATTCATTAGAGAAAATGCGAAGAACCCTTATACAATGTGTTGAAGAAAATGGAGGCCCGGTAGAGTATCTTTATATTTAATTAGAAACTGTTTTTGTTATATTATTTATTGTAAGATTTCTTGATTTGTAATAGTTGTTTTGGTTTAATAAAATTTGTGATCATAACGTTTCAGATGCGAATATTTCAAAAACTATTCATTTTAAGTATACGGTATGTTATATAAATTATGCTTATAATTTTACTAGGAATCGAAAAATAAATTCATATATAGGGTGATCCATTGAAAAAAATGAACTTTTTGCTTTTCCCTGTATACTGATCATTTTTCAATTTTTTTTTATACGTAGAAAAAAATTATTTTTTAGCACCCACATAACCATACTTCAAATTTTTTTGGGACACTTAAAATAACAAAGTTAAAGGCGGGCGACATTATAAAGAATCACCCTTTACTTAAATTTAATACTCTGTTGACAAATAAAAAGGTATGTGTAACTTATACAGGCTGACGCAGAAATAACACCAACATTTTTATTTTAAATGGAACATCCAGTATATTTTTGCGTTTTCTGAATTGAAATCTCATTTAAGGTCTAATTGTATTTGAAGTTTTTGTCCTATATTCATTCTCTACTGAAAAAATTGTTGTTAAAGACAATTTTCAAAAATTGTTAATATTTCGAAAACTACGGAACATATTTTTTGATACTTGGTATATTGATGTATATAAGTTCAATACACTTTTGACAAGTAAGAAAGTAACTATACAGGGCGTCTGAGAAATAATACCAACTTTGTTATTTTGAATAGAATGCCATGTATATTTTGCAGATTCTAAAAAGCATTTAACAGATAAATTCAATGACGTAAGGTTTAAGTTGTTTACTTGTAACAATGAGACATTCATGTACTCAAACTGAATTCAATCACATGAATACACTGAAACTATAGGGATAAGTCGTCTCATTTATTTATCTGCAACGGTAAATTTGACAGTTTTTGTCAAATGTTTTTAGGCACTCAGATAAGCGTGCGCCTCAGCTAAGATAAATTAACATGGTAACTCTAACTAAAAAGAGTAAATTGAAGTGTTAATGATGGTTGGATATGGTGACCGGAAGAGAACACAAGCGATAGTTGTCGATTTACCCTAATCGGTCTGGGATTATCCAATCTTGTATAAGCAAACTTCTAAAGAAAGTCAAGGAAACAGGAAGTTTGCAATGTTGTTCCCAATTTCGTAAATCATATTATCTTTTCCGATGACGGTACATTTATGCTTAGTGGCACCGTCAATATTCTACTCCTGTAGATATCGGCCAGCAGACAATCCGCGTTGGGTGGCTGAAGCACACACGCAAAGACCATAAAAAGTTCACGTTTGGATAGGTATCATAAGCCATAATATCATTGGAGCATTTTTCATTACGAAAATCTTACGTCAGAGCTTTATTTGCAGCTGTGACGTAAACACATTATGCCACAATTAGAAACCATGTACCCAAACCGAAGAGACATTTGGTTTCAGCAGGGCGGTACTCCTACACATTTTGGTTTATAAGCTCGTCAATTTTTGGACCAGACATTTCCAAATCAGGTGCAATTGAGTAACCCACAAGATCCACAGACCTCACACCTCTGGAATTTTATTTGTGGGATGATCTAAAGAGTAAAGTTTACAACGTAGGCCGGATGATATTAAACATTTAAGGCTAGAATCAGGAATGAACTTCATGAAATTCATTTGAATACTTTGGATAACATCTTGCGGGAATTTCGACACAGACGTGGCTATTGTTTAGCAACTAATGGTCAACATCTTGAACACCGTATAAAGTATTTTTTTAAAACTTGTTTTGGCCTCGAGCAAAGCTCTTTTAGCCACGGCCACTCGAGGTCAACAACTAGTGCTACAGCTCCCTACTATAATATGATGTTTTACATTAAAAAAACAAACAAAAAGGATTCTCTATGCTATCGTCTACCAAGCTCAGCAAACAAACCCTCAAATTTCCTTTACTTCATGTAAACCAATAATAATTTACGAAGAGAGACTATGCCCATCATACTTTACATTTTGTTTTTGTGGGTAAGGTGTATGTGTTTAAGTCTTATAAACTAGGATTAAAATTAAGGAAAAAAAGACATGGGATCACAAACTTCACGCCTAGGGGTCCACCAAGGCGACTTTATTTGAGACAAACTAGACTGGACCACGGTAAAGATGGGTTAGACAAAGGGACAGACAAAAGGAATCTATAATTATATGACTATTAACTATAATGTCAATTTCTTCAAGAAAATTACTGTAAAAAAACAGAACAAAATTTTATATCTTTTTACGTTGAGCTAAATTACCTCATGTAATTTATTACATTTAATGAAGTTCAAAAGTATATGCATGATCTCTTTTTCAACATAGAACGTTACATGCAACAAATATGATATATTTAATGGTAGTGGAACTCCTTGATCAAGACATTTTTTAACTAGATTGTTACATGCATGGATGTGTTTCTTACAATTAAAAAAGATATGATTATTATCACACACACTTGTTCCATCACAACTACACAGTGAATTGTCTGCCAACCCCATTTTAAATAGTTGCTTTTTGGTAGCACCATGCCCTACGATGATTCTAGCAAGTGTTATGTATATTACTCTGTTAGTAGGGACTATTTCTGAGATCGATTTAGAAGGCAAGGTGGGAAATATTTGGTGAAATTTACTTTTTACTATGGCTTGTTGTTTGCTCCATTGGTCTGACCATTCTTTCCTCATGTGACGTTTACAGGTAGGAAGAAGATCTCTCGTTAAGAGTATATTGCAACTCTCTCCTATTATTGTTGCATTTTTTGCCAGTTTATCTGCTTCTTCATTGCCCTTGATATGTGCATGTGCTTTTATCCACATAAATAAAGCTGTTTTCCCAGCCCTCACTAAGTTCAGGTAATTGGATCTAATAATGCCTATAAGTGGGTCCTTGAATACCTTAGAGGGCTCCTTCAGAGCCAATAGTAACGACTTGCTGTCGGTTATTATTATAAATTTGGAATGGGATTCTATTCCCATGGCCATTTCAAGAGCTTTTATAACTGCTACTGTTTCTGCCGTATATATGCTGGTTTCTTTGTGTAGCTTAAAAACGCAACTGGATGTCGTCGATTCGTAGTATATACTACACCCTACGGAATCTGATGTTTTGGATCCATCGGTAAATATTAGGGCAGATCCTGGAAACTGCTGGATATTTTCACGGTAATAGCTTTAAACATCTATGTCTTCACTATGGCAATCTGGTAAAACAACAATTGGATTCAATAGTAAAATACCATATGACAACGTAAACACTTCTGACTCTTACAATATGGTTGGCGTTACTATTGTGGATGTGTAAGATAAAACTTTTGTCAATGGTGGTGAGTTTTTATTTCGCCAGTAGGTGTTATTTTGGTTATGCGACAAGATGGTGTTAGTTTGGATGCTGATTTTTCCTTGCAATAGTTGCTTTATCAAGAATGTGCTAGAAAGATATTCCCGTCTTAATTTGAGAGTTGGCTCATTGGCCAAGGCCAAGATTGATTCTGTGGGGGTTGATTTTATTAGCCCGTGTACTAATCTTAAAGCCCGTATAAAGTAAATAAATCTAATTTTTACTTGTTTATTATTATTAATTTGTTTTTTGTGTTATGTGATATTGAGTACACACTTTGAAATTGTAATATGAAAACCGTAATTCCGTTTATGTAGACGAATAAACAACTTAAAACTTACATCATTGAATTTATCTCGTAAATGCTTATTAGAATCTGTAAAATATGCAGGCTGTTCCATTTAAAATAACAAAGTTAACACAATTTTTCAGCCACCCTGTATAGTTACATATATTTTTTTACTTGTCAAAAATCGAAATTAAATACATCAATATACCAAGTGTGTATCAAATGTACCAAATATGTTCCGTAGTTTTCGAAACATTAACAATTTTTGAAAATTGTTTTTTACAAACATTTTTTTAGTAGTGAATGAAGATAAGAAAGAAAGCTTCAAATACATGTAGACCTTAAATTAGATGTAAATTCAGAAAACGCAAACAGGGTGTTCCATTTGAAATAAAAATATTGATATTATTTTTGAGCCACGCTGTATAGTTACACATACCTTTTTACCTGTACTAAATTGAAGTACATCAATATACCAAGAGTCAAAAAAATATGTTTAGTAGTTTTTGAAATATTGGTAATATTCCAGAGTTTTTTACACCCTCTATATTCACTCTTAGTCAATCCATATCGTAGTCTCAATCTATGAATTTATTTTAATGGTCCTTAATGTGACTCAATTATCTATTACACATACTCTATTGCATCTAATAACACTCTACAGTCTGTCAAACGTTAACCTAATCTCTAATATACCGGATTGAAAACTGTCTGCTTAAAATGGCTTATTTACTATTTTTAACGGGAACTTTTAATACAAACATGAGATCCATCCAAAAGTGCACGTGCAGTCTTGTTTAGACTGATTCAAACAAATTCTAATATTGTATGCGGTTATGATCAATTATACAGACGTTATGGTAAGTCCCCTTTAAACATTAGAAACTGCATAAGTTGAATGCACATTTACTTTACTTGATAACTTTATAACTTATCTGTCTTGTCACAGAATCCTTGTTCATTGGCCATTACGCAAATTACCAATTAAATAACTCCAATGTATGGGTACGCCGCTAACAGACCACCGCCAATAAAATTCCAGACTTTGGGTGCCCAAGGGAATGTGTTGAGCAGTGTATACTAAAAATTCCTTAACCAAAGCTTTAGAAAATAACCGACTTTGATTCCAGCCATAAAATTACAGGCTAAATCAACAGAAGACAGACCCAAAGAAAAAATCGACAAAGTGTTGAACTGCTATTAGCAACATGGTACTATTTAAAACTGCAGGGTTCTTCTTTATTCGACTAGAATACAAGATTGTAAAGATGTTTTCCAACAGTGATTAATTTTATTCACAACACATGCTTTAACCCAAAGACAATGAAATCGGCAACAACAATTAATTAAATTGGTTCAAAAGTGCTGGAATTTTAAATTTTACTTAGCCCTTGATAACACCGGGCAGATAATACAAAAATCTGGTCGTAGCAAGTGCGTTATAGTAGCGAATTTTCATAAGAATTGTACACTATTACTATATGGTATATTAGTAAAGTTAATACTTTAAATTTACACAGACCTTGAAGATCAGTTTTAGAGGTTCGAAAGTGTTACCATCGATATCTCTCTATTATCAAAAAAAATTATAATCTTGCGTTCTAACTCCTCTTAAGAAAAATGCCCAAAACTCAATTTTCTATGAAGCTAAAGAACTAAATATTGCTATATCTGTAGATAGTGTAGGTCTCTTTAAAAGAAACTTGTATTACAAATTTCATTAACGTTATACAGACGATTTCCAGAAGGAAACTTAATTCATATTTAGAAAAGTTAAGTATCTGCCAAATTATAAACGCAGCAGCTTTTTTCCTTGTGTGGTCCATATGCACAGGCTTACGCCATAACAAGAAATGTTAGAATTCGCTCGAATGTCACAGCCGCAATCTCTATGAGAATTAAGTATATGAATTGTTTTTTATATGGCCAGAGGCCGGTTGTAAAGTGTCTTGATAACAGTGAACACTCTGGAATTATATTTCTAGAAGGGACCAGAAGTGACAAGTGTAGAACAGTGTGGGAGGTCTAGAATCTCTATGGATAGTAGAAATAGGCGACCTGCAGACTGTCAGTTAGTTCAGTATTGAGTGAGTGTTGGTGCAAATAAGTGATCATAGAAGGCGAATAGTGAAATATAGTTCTATGGGCATTTACTAATAGAGAGAAGTATTTTATAGTGGTGTTGGAAAACAGTTGCTAATATTAAATTAGTAGTTTGAAAAGTTGTGTCTTGTTAGTCAACAAATCCAGAACCGTGAAGAACGTAACAGTATGTATTTCACACATCTTTCCCTACTTAGACTACAGGTATGACAACAAGTTGATGGCAACACATTTTTGCGATAAAAAGTAGAGCTTATGTATACAAAAGTTGGACACCCCTAGGCTAGACCATCGATAGTTCTCCATTCCTACCACAGAAGAGAATTAATATATTTTATTTAAAAACACATTATACAGCAAGATATCCTTACAAGTTTATAAAATATATAAATCAACCCCCCTACAATATCTTTTTGAATTGCGAATCCAAATCTAAATGCATGATGTTTGTGATGTGTTAAGTATTTTTCGCATTATAAACACGACACAGTCTGAAGTGACGAGTGCTGACAGAAATATATGCCGCTCCTTCTTCTTCAGCTTACGCCCTTTGCCCGCATATACAAACCCCAGCCGCCTCAGCAAAAACTTCTTTATAATCAACAAAGTTCTCCGACAGTTCGTCTGTCAGGCTTTATTTATGTGTTGGCACATCACCAGCGAGTGTAACAGAACCGCTGCCATAAAGAGCTGAGTTGGGCTAAGGGCAGTGGCGCAAATATCACTGGCGCGCTGTAAGGGGAAGTAAAAGTTGGACAGGGTGGGCCGCATAGGAACTATTGCATTGAAATGCTTGTTACACGTACATTAAATGAGTTCTAAAATTTAAATAATGTTTAAATTCTGCATCCAGAATGTTTTTCAATCGCAATAGTTTATTTTCAGATTTTTAATTGCCGTCATCGGTAACTAATGTCAATACCTCGATTTATATTTTTGCACATCCACAACCCTCGGCCGGGGACAATTTAACTGACTTATATTTCAACAAAACACCACGAGGGCTTGCAGCCTAAATACTATGGTACCGTGGGTGTCAACAAGGAGGAAAGAGGCAACTTGTAAAATCTGGACTGGAAGGTTTAGAGGTTCGGGGAAGGAAAAACATGTGCCGGCAAGGAATTCCACAACTTGGAAGTCCTCGGGACAAAATAGCGGGCATAACAAGATGTTCTATGTCTGGTGACCTGGACAGTAAAAGGGTGCATTCGCTCTGCTCCCCTGGTAGATCTGTTGGGGACAGCATGTGGAGGAACTATGGAAGAAAGCTCCTCTGAGCAGTGCCCGTGCAGATATCTACAAAAGAGAGAGAGAGAGGCCACCAACGGCACGTCGGTGGGCAAGGGATGGCAGCCTTTGGGTTAGGGTAGGGTCACCGATGAGACGTATAATTGTCTTCTAAATGGAGTCCAGGCTAGCAAGTGTAGAAGCGGCAGCGGCACCCCAGATGTGGCAGCAGTATTCGAGGTTTGGCCTTATTTGTGAAGTATATAAGGTATAGAGATTAGCTGGTGAAAAGTATATGCGAGCCCGGAAAAGGAAACCTAATTTCACAGCAGCCGCTTCGGCAATTGATGTGACATGTTGCTCCCAAATAAATTTCGATCCACAGAAATACCAACAAGTGTAAAGGACTCATTATTTTGAATAACTTGGTTGTTCATTGTGATGGGTCTAGGGCTGGTTTATCTCCTATGAGATAGAAAGCAAGACCGAGATTTGAAGGAGTAGAATTGTACAAGATTTCTACTTCCCCAGTCTAAGATTTTTTTTAAATCCACAGAGACAGAACTCTCCATGAGTCTGCGATCCTCATCTTATTGGGATAAAGAGACAGGCTTAGAATATTGTATATTTGAGTGGAGGGTGCTGTCGTCTGCGTAACTGTGAACTGGGTTGGATGTGCTAGACAGGAGGTCATTGATGTGGAGAAGAAACAAAGTAGGGCTAAGGCTGAATCTTGAGGGACTTCTGCATTAATTGTTAGTTTAGAGGAATGGCCATCCACGACAACAGAAATGCTTCGGTTGGAGAGGAAATTTGCTGTCCAGGTACACAGTTTTGGTGGTAGGCCATAGGCCGGAAGTTTATTAAACAGTGCTGCGTGCCAGACCTGGTCGAATGCTTTGGATATGTCTAGAGCGACAATCTAAGATTCACCGTGTAGTTCCATAGACTTGTTCCAAGAATGGGTGACAAAGGAAAGTAGATCGGCAGTTGATCCGCGCTGACGGAATCCATAGCGCATGTCGTGGATTAGACTGTGTTTTAAAAAAAAATTCGTAATTCGGTGTTTATATACTTTTCCATCACTTTAGAGACGACTGAAAGGGGAGTAATAGGCATGTAGTTGCTAGGAAGCGCTTTGGATACATATTTCAAGAACGAATGGGAAGTGACAAATGTGTGTGTGTGTTTTATTTCTTTAACGTCGGCCGCGAATATGGCCAATCACCGCCGCCAGGGAGCAGTTTCACCTCACTATCCTAGAAATTTTGCCGAACCCCTGCCTTTCTGTAAGGAGGATAGAGATCTTTAACGTGCCCAACATTGCATGGACACGGCGCCAACGGATTTGCGCTCCCTCCGAAGGGCGGAACGTGCAGACATGCGACTTGCTCAAATACAATGCCACAACCTCGGCTTATGTTAATTGTACAGTATGTACTGAAAATGTGAAAGGAGTACCCTGGGATCGAACCCAGTACCCTTCGCTTCAGGGGCACACGTTCTTACCACAGAACCACCAAGGCTCTAAGTGACAGATATGGAACAATATAGAAAGGTATAGAACTACTCTATGGACGGTATAAAGAAACAAGCCGCAGATAGAGCATTCAGTGTTAAAAGTAAACTATATACATTTAGTAATAAAGAGAAATATTTGATGGTATTGGAAAATAGTTGGTCATAATAAATTAGTAGTATGAAAAGCTGTGTTTAGAGTCAACAAATCCAAAGCTCCGAAGAACGTTACTATATTTTACACTGATACAAAAACAGTACTGTTTCACATCCATTACACTTGCCTCGTTATACAACGCGTCAGTGGATAGTCTTGGATCTTTGTGCAAAATCAGCTATATATTACAACATATCAAAGCTGCGCCACTGGCTAGCTAAGAAACAGAAAGTTTTATAAGGCCTACCCTGAATATTTACCAGTTTTATCTTACTGACGCTCTGTCATATTCCCTTCGTGTTATGTAACATATATCTGAACATCCCAATTCGTCATAAAATACACTGATATTATTCTCTGTGTGTTATTCTTGTCTGGTGCTAATGGAACGAATTTCGAATTCATGTATTTTGGATCAATACGATTTTATTAAGACAAACGCAATTCACATATATTCATCGTTTACAGGCGTAACAGTCTATTTATTACAAGACGCACAAAATTAGGACTTAAGGTAGAAAAGCACCCGTAATTTGCACTATAATGGAAGTAAAATGGGAAAAAATGCGTAGCTGAAAGATATTAATTGAGGAACATTGTAAATTGATTTACTAATAATAGCTCAATGTCTAAAACGAAACACACCGATTTTCGTCCAGATAATTATTTTTTTAAGAAACGCTGAAACACGTCAGTTTTAATATTGAGGGGGACATGCTTTGGCATAAAACTCAACTTTGTCACATCAACCCCTTAAGGGTGGGGATAACAACCCTTATATTTTAAATAGGGAACGTGGGTCGAGTGTTACATCATTTGAAAGCTCTCTCTTTTCTGAATTCAGCACACTAATTTTTTTTTAAGTTTTATCAACACGTTTAAAAAATATTCACAGATGAAGATGCAAAAACGCATTTCACTCATTCCTCTAAGAAATGTGCTGATAGTCAATGTTTTGTTGGTTTGTAAACAAAAAATTGACTATCAGAACATTTATTATCGAAATGGAAGAAATGCGGGTTATTATTTCAGTTTATCGGTCGGTTTGATACTTGATAGTACTACCGAAAATTAATTTCACAATGGTGTATTCTGTAGAAGAAAGAGTTGAAATAATTACTCTTTTTTTTTCAAAAACGATGACTGTGCCAACGATACCGCAAATTTGTTTAATGAACAACATCCGAACAGACATGTTAACAGAAAATACATTTTGGAGTTAGTTGCAAAGTTTCGACAAAGTGGTTCAGTAGCCAACAAAAAACGGGATCCTGAACGTTAATTTCCGGTTAGAAATGAGACTACTAAGATTGAAATTTTAGAACAAATTGCGGCAGACCCAACTTTAAGCACGAGAAAATTGGCCACTGTTTCAAACATCAAAAGAAGAACCATTCAGCGAATATTGAAGCATAATAAATTTCACCCGTATAAAATTCATCTTGTACAACAACTGAATGAAGATGATTTTGATCGGCGGCTGGAGTTTTGTGAAGTTATGACTGCACGAATAGCTGTCAACGGGAACTTTCTGTTCAATATCTGTTTTTCAGACGAGTGTAGGTTTTTATTAAACTCTACAGTCAATCGTCATAATTGTCGCTATTGGGCAGATAATAATCCAAGAAATTTTCACGAAGTCCACACTCAAACTCCACAGAAATTGAATGTCTGGACTGGCATATTTGGAGACCGTTTAATCGGACCAATTTTCACGAAGTCCACACTCAAACTCCACAAAAGGAGACCGCTTAATTGGACCAATTGTTCTTGATAGCAATTTGAGTGGAGAAACGTATTTGGAGTTACTAGAAGATATCGTTTACCCTCTACTAATTGACATTGTTGAAAATGATGATCGCTATCAAGAAAATCAATTAGTGTTTCAACAAGATGGAGCTCCTCCGCATTTTTCACAACGTGTTAGGGAGTTTTTGAATAGAAAGTTTCCAGAGCAATGGATTGGGCGTAAAGGTGCTATTGAGTGGCCCCATAGATCACCGGATTTAACTCCTTTAGACTTCTTTCTATGGGGCCATTTAAAGAGTAGAATTTTCGCAACAGAACCGGAGTCTCTGAAAGAATTACGACGACGCTATGTTGAAGAATTCCGTCTAATAACTTCACAAATGCTCCAGAATCTCAGAGCTCGTTTTGAGCAAAATTTGTACTTTTGTATAGAAGCTGGTGGTCAACAATCTGGACACTTACTTAACATAACATAAACATTTTTGAACGTTTGGTTTTGTTTTTAATTGTTTTAACGAAAAATTGACTAATTAGTGAATTTCTTATCACAATGAATGAAATACGTTCTTGCAACTCCAACTGTGAATAATTTTTAAACGAGTTGATAAAACTCCAAAAAAAAAAAAATAGTGTACTGAATTCAGAAAAGAAAGAGCTTTCAAATGATGTAACACTCGACCCATCTTCCCTATTTAAAATATAAGGGTTGTTATCACCACCCTTAAGGGGTTGATGTAACAAAGTTGTGTTTTATGTGAAAGCATGGCCCCCTCAATATTAAAATTGACGTGTTTCAGCGTTTCTTAAAAAAAAATTCTCTGGGTGCAAATCGGTGTGGTTCGTTTTCAATGCACCACCCTGTATGTATATATATATATATATATATATATATATATATATATATATATATATATATATATATATATATATATATATATATATATATATATATATTGTAAGCTGGCAACACCGTATCTCCTTAACATGCAGCCCGAGGTTGCTGCTTATGGTGGTAGTTGACAAGGGAGCTCAGGTGTACGAGATCGGCTAGACAATGGGACACATTTCAATAGGCGTCGGTCCACGGCACATGTACCTAATATACCTAAGAATTAGCATTGCTTTACAACGTCCAGACTACTTCAATAAACCTTTTAATTAGACGTTTCCCTATTTTCTTACAAATCAGAATAAGTGTAATAAGCCATAAGTTTGTTCAAAAATCACTTCTAACTGTATACACACAAAAATTAGCAAAACACATTTATAAAATCTAATAAAAAACAACAATTTTACTATATTATTTTAAATAAACCAATAGGAATACCTTTCACGGCGACTTCGCGAGTCGCGAGTGTATGAACCTAGCTTTTGTCCAAGAGTACACTGGACTGCTAGGTCTTGATACTTGCAAAGAACATTGACGCCCATGGTACTGAATTTAACACACCGAACCTAACAAATATTGTCTTTCGCACAGAGACACACTATAAAAAGTCTCACCGCCGATACCTCTCTAGTAGTGAAATTCACTAAAATTCCCATACTGCTGCTATTACTACATAATGCATTAGTAATTTCCCCAGGTTATATAATAATGTCTAAGGGGTCCTGTCGTGGCTCAATGAAGAAACATTAAAAACCAAGTGTTAACACTGGTCTTAGAATATTTACGCAAAATTGTATTGTTTTAAGTCATTACCTCACAATTTTCATTTATAACCATCTTCCAATATTTATTTTCAATATTTATATCCATGCTTTAAATATGTTAGGTTAATTAAAAGTAAAATGTCAAACGCTGTACACGTCTCCATCTATAACGTTTTGTGTCAACTAGAGCAGTCGCGACAACATACTACCTGGTTCCGCACCGAGATGGCGTCCCTGTCGTAAATCTCTCAATGTTCTACATGCGAGATGGCGTCCCTGTCGTAAATCTCTCAATGTTCTACATGCGAGATGGCGTCCCTGTCGTAAATCTCTCAATGTTCTACATGCGGACATGTCTCAATAATGCAACTTCCATTGTTTTCTGTCTACGATTTATTTAAATAGCAGAGCAGTACAGGTAACGTCATATGTCTTTGTCTAACATTGTAGATAATGCATTACAGAATCTGAAGTGATGTCGAGGATTATTTTAATATTAATTTAGAATTACTTTATTTTTATTTGATCAAAAGACTTGAAAATCGGTACGCAGCCACGTCTGTCTATGTTCTTTTATGTTGTACATTTTCGTTTCAATCACTTAAACATTTTGAGAGATATTGCGTCTTGAAAAATATTTTTTAATTTTTTGTTAAGAAAAATTTGGCGTCAAGATCTGATGAACGAACTCATCCAAGACCTCAACAACATAAAGGTCATGTCCCAATTTGGTCCAAATCAGTGCAGTATTTTTTGAGTTATCGGTAAGGTATATATATATATATATATATATATATATATATATATATATATATATATATATATATATATATATATATATATATATAAACATTTTAACTGATCTTGAAAATGGGTTCCAGGGACCCTAACTCGTGCTCATTTGAAGACATTTTCCGAAAGTCTCACCATCGATACCACTCTGTTCAATTTAAAGTATTAATTTTAGTATTATGCTGTAGTAATAGTGCAAAATTTTATGCAAATTCACTACTATAACGCACTTGCTGAAACGCGAAATTTTGTTGTTATTGTTCAAGGTTTATAGAATAGACAGGTTGTCTGGTAACAACGAGAGGGGAGAGACGCAAGAGGAGGGTAATACGTCATGTGAAGTCTAAATGCCAAAAGTTTAAGATTGGATTCGGTGCTTTAAATAATATTTATTAGAAATTTAGGTAACTTTTAATGTGTTTGCTAAAAAAAAATTTCGAATACCATCAGTTACAGACATATTTTAATGTTTATTTTGTACGAAATAGCAGTTAAATCGAAACTATTATCTTAAAGACTGTATTTTATTTTTTAAGGTGTTTTGTTGTAATGTTGTAAACATAAGTGTACAGTGAATCAACCTTAGGACTAATTGAACGTTATTTAATCAAGAATTAAATCGGTAATTCATCATATAGGTAGATATGTGTTTAATTTCAAAAAATAAATTATATACATATTTAAAAAAAGAAGCCAATAGATAACTTAACCTAAATATCTTTTTAGATGCCCAGTTTGTAACGTATCAACGTGCAAAAATAATGCTAAAACGGCAAAGGAAAGTAAAGAGACACTTTCCTTCTTTTTTTTCCTAAAGGGCCTAAGATGAGGATTTTGAGGATGAGTTGCTGGCTAGGATACTGAATACACAACCGACGCATCTAAAAAAAAATCAGGTACAAAGTTTGTGTTTGTTGATTTTGATTATTTATGTATTTTGTGTAAGAGTGTCTAGTACCTACATATTATTTGAAGTTTGCCTAAGACCTATTATACCTACTTGTGGTAATAAATTTATATTTGCAGCTGTTCCCTCATTATATCTGTTGAACGGGCAAGAAAAACATAATGAGAGTGAAAGGTCCAAGAGAATGATGCATAAAAATAGGAAAGCTATTATGGAAAGTTTAATTAGCAGGAATGAAGAACCATCATTAAACATCACAGAACCAGCTAATGGAATTAAGCGTCAAGAGGAAAATTTGAGCATAGGCTTGTCAGAAAGACCACCCCTTCAATATCAAGAATTGCAAATTGAAAACCTGTGTTTCAAGAAAAAAAAAAGATACTACGAAAATCACCAAAATTTTACTGCAGAAACATATTTCTGATCTAGAAAAAGGGCTAAAAGAAGCTGGCATTAATTTTGAGGATAGAGTGAAATAGCCTTTAAAGATCTTTTAACGTCTAATCAAATAGAAATTATATAATAGCACAATATAGTATTTTAATATCAAATATAAGATATATAAGTTTTTTTGCTTACAAAGTGATTGTAAAAATTATAAAGTTATGATTTTATATGTGTACAAATTGATACCTACCTAAATATTATATACTAAAATTATTTGCTTATTGTGCTAACCCTGTGTACTATTTTACTATGAGTTTTTTGCTTAGAAATTGATTGTAAAAATTATAAACCTACGACTTTGTATGTGTACAAATAAGTACCTACCTAACTATTATGTGCTAAAATTATTTACTTATTATATATAGTAGCCCAATGTATTATTATTTTACACTCCGTAACAAGATGTATGGTTTTTGGTTTTGAAATTGATTGTAAAAATTATAAACCTATTAATTTGTAAGTATACAAATAAATAACTCCTTAAATATTATAAACAAACATTATTTACTCATTGTGCTATCTCAGTGTACTATTTTACATCTCCAAAGATGTAGGAGTTTTGTGGATGTAAAATGATTGCAAAAATTATACATCTACTATTTTCTATGTGCAAAAATACATACCTACCTAAATATTATAAACTTAAAAAATTTTGTGAATGTTGCATGTTATTAAATGAAGCTTCTCAAGTAAAATAGGAAAATAATTAAGATAAAGAAACCAAAAAACCTAGATTGCAGTTCAGAAGACGAAAGTTATGTCCAATTTGGGGCATTATGAATTTATAATTTCATAAATATTATTTAATTTTTAATCCTTTTCAAGATAAACCAATCAACGGAATCCATTACTTTGAAATCGAATAATATCCTAAAACTTCAATACTTTCTGTTACTATGTGAACATAATCTTAATTTGAACTTATTATTAAATGTTTAATCTTGTAAAAGTTCATAAAGAACATAAATTTGTAAAGACGGACATATAAATGCCGGCTGGTTTCTATATTCAATGCGCCATTAATCCACTAGATTTAAATTCGTACTTCATGTGACGTATTCCCGAGTCACTTTCTGATTGGTCGAAAGTTACCAGACAACCTATCTAATCCATAACCCTTAGTTATTGTTAGAATGTTTGGAATGTTCATACATGGAATAAGGCGTTGGTGATTCGTTTGGTATTGTTATAAATTATTCTTAATATTATTACTATTATTATTGATTCTTTAATAACTAAAAGGAAAACATCGTCTTACATATGTTATAATTCTGATTGATACCGCATTCTTTTCGCATTTCTCTTTCTTTTGTTAACCCACATCGTCTGTACACAACTGTAAGAGGAGATAACTCCCATCTCTTATAATGTAATTTATTACTTGCGACCTTCTACGGCTATGATACAGTAGTAAGACGTTATCTCTACAGAGCGGCATCGTGAAACGCGAACTTGAGAAAACTCAACGTCCCGGAATAATTTATTTTACGACACCACTGCAGTGAAATAAAACAAGTATTAACTGTATAAAAGAAGAAGCACAAGCGCAAACAAATGTTCTGAAACATGATTATTGTTAAACTTGTTCCCTTTACTATCACGTAAAATTGTTTTCAAATGAGTAAATCTTTCAGATAAAGCCGGTATGCACTCGAGAGAGATATATCCCAGATCTATAACGCTACATAACGCAAACACGACAACTTTTCAAGAATTAATGTGGCTTTCAGAAGTGACGGCAGTACCAAACCAAAAGGAGATAGAACATAAACTCCCAGAGAAGTTTCTCAGAGAAGCTGAAGGAACCGCCGATGGGACGCTTCAGATTTTATTTTTAATGATAAATGCATGGATGTTTTGAAACTTTGAAACGTTAAAAATTATTGATAAGATAGTTTGGATGAGTTACGATGGCTCTGGGGGTTTTAGCGAACTAGTCCGCGAAGTGGTGCCGCACACACATACACATAGAGACAAACAACTCCATCTCAAGTTCTCCGCTGTGAGTTATACCCGTACTTCTTGAAGTTTCAGCTCAAACAGCTATTTATTCAGGCCTTGTTTCGACAGCGGGATAATTTATTTGGCTTTTAAGTGTTTATAACTGCACAATGGTCTGTGACATGTACGATAAGTTGGCGCGATTTGGAAAATGCTTCTAGTACTTCTTTCAAGAAAACTTACTTACTTGACGCTGAAAAATAAAGCCACTTGAAATAATTTACTTGTTGCGACTGGAATGTTACTTAAATTCTCCTAAAATAAGGCCTGTTTAGGTATAAATATATGATAATGAAGCCAAAATAAACGCAATGTACTGTGAAACTTATTTTTCTGCAAGATGTTAACGACACTGAAAAAAATTCCACAGAAATCCTTATGAAATCTGTTATTTTTTTTTTCATTTATATATATATATATATATATATATATATATATATATATATATATATATATATATATATATATATATATATATATATATATATTTCAGCAACACACCACTTGTGTGCTTATAGTCTAAATACTACCGTACCGTGGGTGTCGACAAGGAGGAAAGAGGCAACTTGTTAATTCTGGACTTGAAGGTTTTGAGGTTCGGACGAGAAGGAAAGACATGTGCCGGCAAGGAATTCCACAACTTTGAAGTCCTCGGGACAAAAGAGCGGGCATAACAAGATGTTCTATGCCTGGTGACCTGGACAGTAAAAGGGTGCATTCGCTCTGTTCCCCTGGTAGATCTGTTGGGGGCAGCAGGTGGAGGCACTATGGAATAAAGCTCCTCTGAACAGTGCCCGTGCAGATATCTATAAAAGAGAGAGAGGTCACCAACGGCACGTCGGTGGGCAAGGGATGGCAGCCTTTGGGTGAGGGTAGGGTCTTCTATAAGACGTATAGCTCTCTTCTGAATGGAATCCAGGATAGCGAGTATAGAAGCGGCAGCGGCACCCCAGATGTGGGAGCAGCATTCGAGGTCTGGCCTTATTTGTGAAGTATATAAGGTTTAGAGATTAGCTAGTGAAAAGTATTTGCGAGCCCGGAAGAGAAAACCTAATTTATTAGCAGCCGCTTCTGCAATTGATGTGACATGTTGATGCCAATTGAGATTTCGATCCACAGAAATGGCAACAAGTGAAAAGGACTCATTACTTCGAATAACTTGGTTGTTCATTGTGATTGTTCTAGGGCTGGTGTATCTCTTATGAGAAAGAAAGCAAGACTGAGATTTGGTGGGGTTGAATTGTACAAGATTTCTACTTCCCCAGTCTAATATTTTTTGGAGATCCACGGAGATATAACCCTCCATGAGTCTGCGATCCTCATCTAATTGGGCTAAAGAGACAGGCTTAGAATATTGTATATTAGAGTGGAGGGTGCTGTCGTCCGCGTAACTGTGAACTGGGTTGGATGTGCTAGAGAGGAGATCCTTGATGTTCAGAAGAAACAAAGTAATTTACCTGAAAAATTATATATTTTATGAAAACAAAAATGACATGTTGGGCACGTTAAAGATCGCTACTTTCCTTACAGAAAGGCAGGGGTTCGGCAAAATTCCCAGGATAGTGAGGTGAAACTGCTCCCTGACGCCGGTGATTGGCCATAGTCGCGAAAATAGACGTTAAAGAAACCAAAACAAACACATGAAAACAAAACAAAAAGTTCGGGACGCAGCAAGTGCGTTATGGTAGTGAATTTTCACAAAAATGTTTTTTATAGCAAATATGTGTGTGTGTTGTTTTTTTTTTTAAGAAAGCAAGCATCAAATTTGGTTACCAGTATAACCTATATTGTAGAAACAATGTGCCATGTTTCATCAAAATAACTGTATTGTTTAAAAACATTTCCGAAACATTACAAACATTTCCGAAAGAAACTTCAAGTGTTCCCGAAAAAACTGGTTTCTTGGTCAACCTTAAAGGTTAATAGAAAATTGAGCTATTCAAATTTGAAGCATTTAATGAAAATTCGATACCATAACGCAGTTGCTGCGTCCCGAATTTCTTTTCTTACAAACATGCATTATATTTCGATGAAAAATGCAAAAATGCAATAACATAAGGCGTGTTCGACTTTAAAAAAAAAGAAAATTTGTATCACCAACGACTTATGCGCCACCCTGTGATTGTAGAAATAATTTTTTAAGATGCATCTCAAGCCACCCTATAATCAATGTATACATTTTTTTTCTATCTTGTATAATAAAGGATATATTTAACTTTATTGATTTTTTACGAAAATTCGATAAAAATTATATAGCACGATAAACTTTATAGCTAAGACTACTGCCAAAGCGTCAGAGGAAGAGTCTATTTGAAATGAATTTCCTGGAAATATTTTTTAGAATGAAGGACAATGATGGTTGAAGCTAAGATTTCAGGGTTTGTAAAGCATTCTTCTTGAGACATTTCCTTTCCATAGCTTGTATCAGTTTCCGGTTCTTTGCGTAAATATTGCCAATTTTGAGGTTGTAAATCGCGACTTTAACGTTTTGAGGAAAACCCCAATTTATTTGTCTTTAAATGCCTATAACTTTTTTTCTTTTAACCTACATAGCTAAATTTTGGTACGTAACTTACCTACAACGGTATATACCCGTGTAACAAATTTGGTTGCCCTTACTTTGTTATTTCCGGAGATATATTTTTTTTTCGAAAGAAAACACAAAATTTTCCGGGAAAACCTGGTCCGATTTTCCTGGCTAACGAACTTCTCCAAGCCACTTGCGAAAGTATATAAACACGGATCTCGTCATTAGTGATTTTTTTTTAAAGAAAATTCACTAAAATTTCGGGACGCAGCAAGTGCGTTATGGTAGCGAATTTTCATTAAATGCTGCAAAGGGGTATGGTCATTTTGCGATTACCACTTTTTTTAGCGGCCACGAATAAAACTAGCATATTTTGATAGTATCTCATACAACATGTTTTTCCCCGAAGCTCTAGTTGTCATAGTTACCGAGATATGAATGTCGCTCACCTAATGTATATCTCGGCTGCGATGCAATATTGTAATCTTTTTTACCACTGTTACATATGGTGTATGAGGTCCTATCAAAATATTTTAGTATTATTCGTGGCCGCTAAAAAAAGTGGTGGTCCCAAAACCCAATGTAAAATGACCATACCCCTTTGCATAGCTCAATTTTCTATAAACCTAGAAAGTTGACGTTTGGTATTTAGTAAGGTATTTGCGAGGGCAATATACCAACCCAATTTCATAAAAATAGCTTCGCTATTTTTTGAGATACTTTTTTGCGGAATTTTTTTTAAATTAAATTTAAACTGGTCCGATAAGGCCGGCTAAGGAACTCATCCAAGCCATTAATAAAAGAAAGATTCTTGCAGAGTTTCATCAAAATCGGTAAATACTTTTTGAGTTATCGTGTGGATACATACATACATACATACATGTATATATATATATATATATATATATATATATATATATATATATATATATATATATATATATATATATATAAATTCAAGCGGACCTTGCTTTCGGGGTATCACCATCGATACCTCTCTAAAAGCTAAGAACATCACCAGTTCATCTGCAGACTTGAGCATCCACCATTTGTGCCCAGTTCTTTTCTTGTTTGTTTCACTACAAACAGCCAACAGTATTTTTAATTTTAAAATGTAACATTAATTTTAGTACATTTGTTTTAGTTGATGTTTTTTGTGAATTTTCGCAGAAACAATTCACTAATGAGGAGATCACGTGTTTCGCATTTTGAAAAGACATAATAGAGAAGAATTTTTACAGCATTTATTTTAGTTTTTCATCTTATATCTGTTGAACTTTTGCTCATCAAAATCAAATTATAAATACAAAAGTTACGGGAGTGTGTCAATCTTAAATGGGCCACTCTGTATGTATGTATGTGTGTATATAAGATATAAGATGAAAAACTAAAATAAATGCTGTGAAAATTCATCTCTATTATGTCACCTGATCAAGGCCTGCTAATGTAGTTTTTGTATGTGTTTGACGTTTGTCATTTAATGTATTTTGATTGAACTTGTTATCATAGTTGTCATGGCTATCTTTCTTTTTTGCATTAATGACATGATATTTATGATTATGATATTTAACAAAAGTTAAACTTCTGTGAAATAGGTGATAATAGTTATTTTTTGATGAAATTTGTTAAGTAACAGTTTTGAAGAATGGCGAATCCACTGGCATACTTATTTTTTCCTTACCAACCCTAAACATTTTTTATAATTTTTGACATATGAAAATATGTTTTAGTAAGCGGTGATTGAGGAGCACAGGAAACAATTTTCACATGATCTTATAGCCTTCCTTATTTTCTATATTTTAAAATATTGCTAAAAGAAATCGCGCTATAAATGCAAACGTTACAGGACTGTTTCCATATTAGAAGGGTTACACAAATACACTTGCTTGGAATGGTTAATAATTCTTATTTTTTGATGAAACTTGATATATATATATATATATATATATATATATATATATATATATATATATATATATATATATATATATATATATATATTGAGGGATACTGAATTCAGTGGCGTGCTTATTTTCTTTCTAAAATGGCCCTTAACGTTTTCCCGATTTTCGACATTAAAAAATTGGATTAGTAGGCCTTGCTCAGGTGACATGGAGAATAATTTTCACAGCATTCATGGAGCTTTTCATCTTATATCTTTTAATATTTTCTTCGTCAAAATCGAATTATAAATACAAAAGTTACAGTGGGGTTTCCGGTTTAAATGGGCCACACGCCACACTATATATATATATATATATATATATATATATATATATCACACAAATAACTAAAAAAATAATGTGCCGATTTTTATCAAATTTGGTGAGTACCTTCATTTTGCAAGTGGGTTGGATAAGTTCGTTATCCGGGAAAAGCATACTTGTTTTCCGGAAAAACTTTAGGTTTTCTTTCGAAAACTCTTTATGTGTCCAGAAATAACAAAGGTATGGCAATTAAAATTGGTACGCAGCTTTATATTATAAAATGTAAATTTCATATTAAAATCTAGATCCATATGTTAAAAGAATGAAACAATTATAATCGTGTAAATACAAAAGTGCCACTGGTGCTGAAAGAACGCCACAACATCTGGTTACGTTGTACGTTAACAAAATATACTTAATATTACAGACAAGGACTATCTTTTCTTCGTTTAAAAACGTCAAGAAATATAAGAAAGTTTAAAAGTTTTTCTTCTGAAAATATCAAAGTGGCGATTTAAAACTGTTGCGGAATACCTCTCGAAAACATGCGGTCGTCGATGGATTTGGTCGTGGTTGTCCAGTAACACTAACCACTATGAATCCCTAATTTGAATCCTTTAGATTTTATCTATGGCGGCACATAAATCTACTTAATATTACAGAAAATGGTTATCTTTTCTTGGTTCAAAAAGGTCAAGAAATATAAGAAAAATTACTTTGAAAACTTTATAGTTTTTCTTCTGAAAATAAATAACTTTCGCCTTCCAAATTTCATTCGCACTGTTACATTTGTTTTAGAGAAATTTGGAATAAATGATATGAAAAAAAGTCTTAGTTTTACGTGAAGAATCTAATCACAAGCAATGACACATGTTTTTCGAAACACGCTGTATATACTAACGTTACCTCTGCACTTGAATTTTTTTCTTACAAAAATTACCATAAGAACTGTACGCATAGTTGTCTAACTATAAAAACCTTCGCACAGTAAATTAATAATGGAGAAAAGTACGGTCTTTTTCTCAAGTGGAAAATATAAAAAGTAAAGGCTCACTGTGGACCTAGAGTTGCCCTTTTATGAGAAGTTTCCATCACATCTACATTATAATGAATTGTCATTGAAAACTCCAATGTCCCAACCTTTACCTAATTACGCCCCGGTCCCCATCAAAACTTCTAGCAGCAGCAGCAGTACTCATCTTACAGTAGTTATCGAGTTAAAAAAAAGCAGACAGCGTAAGGAATTATAAGATTAAAGTTTTAATTGGTACATTAAGCCGTGGATCCCGGGGACGGGAATATTTCAGAGACGTCTGCAGGTAGCTGAGAGCCATGAAAGAGCCAGAAACGTTCTGGACCAGTTTTTACAAAGCCCGGGGACAATTCAGACGAGATTTGTGGTGGGCTTTATCGTCTGGAACACGCTTTTATCTTTACCGAGAGAAAGAAATTTGTAAGATTACAGATCATGCATACCTGGCCACCAACGGAAATGGAAAAATTCTTATTACGATAAATTACGGTGACAGCGCACTCTGGCGGACTTGCAGTAATGGCGAAGGGCGATCCCTAATGCTTTTATGTACGGGGATAACTCAAATTTAAGCTGGACTACGAAGTTTTTAGGACAATTGAGGTATGCCAACTTTTTTTAAGGAAATAAAGTAACATTATTTTAGAAGAGATAAAAATTTAAGACGCAGCAATTGCTTTATGGTAGAGATTTTCATTAAATGCTTAAAATTTTAATAAATCAATGTTCTGTCAAGCTAGGAAGTTAAATTGCGGTACACAGTAAAGCCTCTATCAGGGTATGTCTGCAAAATTTCATTAAAGTAGCTTTCTTTTTTTTTAGACACATTTTTTCCAGATAACTTACAAAATGTTTGAAGATCTTGTCCGCTTGGGCTGGCTAACAAACTTAAAGCTATTAACAAAAGAAAGACATGTGCCAAGTTTCATCACAATCGGTTAATTATTTTTGAGTTATAGGTTGGATACATATAGGATGGTCCGACAGTGGGTCCAAGTTCAATATCTCCTATATTATTCAATAATTAAAAATAAAAAACTAACGGGATGCAGCAAGTGCGTTATGGTAGTGAATTTTTATTAAATGCTTCAAATTTCAATAACTCAATTTTCTATAAACTTAGAACGTTTAAATTTGGCGTGTAGTAAGTTCTTTCCTAAGGCAAGATATCCGCCAAATTTCAATAAAATAGATTTGTAATTTTCGGAGAAAATTTTTTTTTTCGAAAGAAAATTCAAAATTTGAATAACTCAATTTTCTGTAAACCTAGAAAGTTGAGTTTTCGTACGTAGTAAGGTATCTCCTAAGGCAATATATACCTTAAATTTGATTAAAACAGCTTTGTAATTTCCGGGAAAAAAAATTTTTTTTTGAAAGAAAACTCCAAATTTTCCCGGAAAACCCCGTCCGATTTTCCTGACTAAGGAACTCATCCAAGCCAGTAATAAAATAAAGGCACTTGCCAAGTTTCATCGAAATCGGTTAATTATTTCTTGAGATATCAGACATCTAAAAATTCAAACTGACCCCGGATATGGGTTCTAGGGGTCATAGTTCGCGCTCATTTGAAAAAAATTTGCAAAGTCTCACCATCGATACCTCTCTATTAGTGATTTTATTAAATAAAAATAGGTGTTATATCAGGACTTCGAGCACACACCAATGAACCGGCCCATTGTTACAATGACACGATTATAAAAATTTTGGTACAAAAATTCTTTGACGATCCTAGCATTGTGAGCTGGACAACCGTCTTGTTGGTACCAAATCTCGTCTAAATTATCATGAACTATTCTAATTGTTGGTAAGATATCATTTCTTAATAGATTAAGATACCTTTCCCCAGCTAAATTATTTTCAAAAAAGAACGGACCAACAATGAAGTTACCTGATTTTTTTTTAAACTAACTCTCTAATCTACAAATAAAAAGCACAGCTTTTTACCTGATAAGCGGCATCAAACACTAATACCAAATCTGTCTTGCAATCGTCTTTCTTCCTTTAGGTGGGGATTTTCATTTGGCCAATAATGCCTATTATGGCGATTATACACACCACAATTTGTAAATCTGGAATCATCAGTCCATATTATTTTCAAATGAAAATTTTATTCTTGCTGGCATTGTCCTTGATACCATCTGCAGAATTGAAGTCGCTTAGGGTAATCGTCAACATCTAAGCCTTGTACGATTGTAGGTTTGTATGGATGGTAATTACTTTGTTTTAATACACGGTGTACCGTACTTTTTGGAACGTCAATTTGTTCACCATAAAACCGAACAGATTGCCGAGGGTTTTCGTTTCAAACCTGTAAGACGGCATTATTTCTTTCTTCATCTCTAGGCATTGGTAGTTTCTTTGCGTGAAAGCTACCGTCGTTCAATAGATTGGTCACTATCCTGCGAAATATTTTGGTGTGTGGTTGTCGTCTTTCTGTGTAGTTGTTTTGTTACAAATCTGCAGCTGCCTCAGTATTTCGGCTAGAACGAATATAGCATTCCAACATGTCAAATTATTATTTATGACTGAACATATTGTTGAATAATATTTAAAATAAACAGGAAACAAACTATTTAGTACAAAGTTTTAAGCAACGTGTTAAATACACCTCAAATTGTTAAGATAATTAAGAATGACAGTATTTTTAATTGTCGCGATAGTGTTATATCCATAGCAACCTTTCTTCTGTTGTTTTTCAGTTGACTTACGTTTAAAAATCAAACAATTTTCAAAGGCGTCTTTGTAAATCATTAGTCCGCTTTTTATTGAGTTATGTTAGTAAATTTAGTTGTTTACTAGGTTTACCTATTTAATTAAATTATAACAATTTTTTTAGGATAATGTTGTAATGTAAAATATCATTTGTAATAATGGGTCGATTCATTGGTGTGCTCAAAGTTCGTATTTTTTATCGTGAATCATTACGGCAAATTATGTTAAAAGTAGTTTTTTTGTCATGTGTTTTCTGGTATTGGATTTCATAGCCTACTATCCTCAACACGGTTTTTCTCAAAATTTTCAGTGCAATTATAAGATTCCTCAAGCATGTTGTACATCATTGGAAATCTCTTTTCACAGGCTACATGAGCAAAAAATCCAGTATGGCTGCCATAGTAAAAGCAAACTGTAGCTCAAAAACAAATGACAATCCAAAGTTGAGAACAGCACAAGAAGATTACTCTGTAAAAAGTGTATTGATAATGTGCAAGTCTTAGGCGTGTCAGATCAACGCCTACTTAGATAGTGAAGAAAAAAATCGACAAACTTTGTTTTTTCAAAATAACTCAAAAACGAAAAGAGGAAGGGCAAAGTACAAGTCATATTTGGAACGAGCATGAAATTATACAAAGCATTGCTAATTTTACCGTCTCCCTATCTCTAATAATAACGGATATAGCAATACATTCCCATCCAGTCTGGAACACACTGTATATATATATATATATATATATATATATATATATATATATATATATATATATATAATATATATATAGAACATATAAAATTTTTACCGGACCTTAGTTATGGGTTCCAGGGACCCAAATTCACGCTCATCTGAAGAATATGTGTCAAAAGCTTTTCATCGTGACCTCTCTATTAGCGAATTTATCTTAATGAAAATTCGCTAATAAAGTTGCAGATATAAGATATTTAAAATTATTCATTTTCTGATGACGCTAACTTGGTTAGTGAAACGATCTCCAGGCTTTTTAAAATATATTGTGGTGATTTGGGTACTCCAAATGTGTTTATTAGCTATTTTTTAATTTGCAAATATTTTGAAGACTGTTGATTTCAGCGTCATTCAACAGGTTGCCTTTTTTTTGTTAAGAAGGAAATATCCCCTACTGGTTAGAAAATATCATCTTTCTCTCTTAATAACCATTGAATTGTTATTTGATAAGGAAACCTTGATTAGTTTTAAAATATTACTGCATTGGAACTTGGAAGTTTCTTGTTACCGTTTTAACATTTGTATATGTATTACTAAAATTTGAGAACAACAAAAAAGTGTGAATCTTTTAAGGCTTGAAGGAACGCAAGCAGCGTCTTTTATCTGCTAGGGCTAAATTGCAAACGAATTATTTTTTTATCACTATGAGAAACTCATATATGCTAGTTTTCAAGATAATACTTCAAATACTTTTCTAGGCATAAAAAAATTGAATTCTTTTTTTTATAATTTAAGTGCCTTAACAACTAAGGTCATTGACACTAACGACACTTTAAATAACTACATAACATAATTATATATAAAAAGAGGAACTAATAAATACACTTAAATACTATTATATAAATTAGACTGTCTTAAAAATCTAAGTAAACAGATTACATTCGTAAAATTTAGACCTAAAATTTCAGACAAGTTTCTTTCACTAAAATTTTCCAATCGTGGACAGGCATATAAGGGACATTCCAATATAATGTGAAAAATTGAAGTTGGTCGGTCACAGAGCTCACAATAAGGGCGTTGTTGTTAATTTAAGAGATAACCATGTGTATGTAGAGAGTGACCAATTCGGAGTCTTCTAATAATCACTTCTTCCCTGCGAGATAAATCTGGAAGTTTCTTTATTGCCACAGTTGGTTCAATTTCTCGCAGTTTGTTGCTTAGCGAAGACCAATGGATTTGCCATTTCTGTCTATAAAAATTTGCTATCTGTGCAGAAACGTCGGAGTAAAGTTAAAGAGGAATTACAGTATCGATTAAGACAGCATTTCTGGCACATTCGTCTGCATCTGCATTTCCGGTAATGCCACAGTGTGATGGGACAAATATAAGTCTGATAGATTTGCCAGATTGCAAGGCACAATGAATAGATTATTGTACTTGGATTACAAGATGGTCCTTTGCGTAAAGGTTTGTGAGTGATATAATCGACGAAAGAGAATCGGTGCATATTAAGGCGTTATTGAAATGAGAGTTGACGAATGTGTTAGTTGCTTTCATTATGGCGTATAATTCTGCTGTATAGTTACTACATATTGACGGTAAGTGATATGCTTCACTCACTGCATCTCTTTTGATTTTGAATCTGGGTCTAAGTAACTAGTCGAAATCGTCATATTTTCAAGTCAATAATCTACCGTTGCTCCGTGGATCGTTACTTTTAGATCACCCTGTATATGTAATACCAAACATACATGAAATTTATATATGATGGTAGTAGTAGCGGTACTTGCGGCTACTTTAAACGAAAAAACTTTAAGAGTTATGTATCAGATATAAAATCCAAAAATTTACCAACTAATTTAGCACAGACTGCGGTTAACTCACCCCTCGGAGCAATTTTCCAAACTTGTTAATTTTTCAAGAGAAAGGACTAATATTGGGTCGGAAAACGGAATTTATAGCAACGGCGTGGGCGTTGCTAATAAATAAGGAGATAAGAATCTGCTGCTGAGAGCCTGAAGAGATTTATCTTGTAGAAAGTATATCGCTTTAATAATCAAACTAGGTATATCGATGATATGAAATTACGTTCTCTGATTAATTTTTTGATGTTAATTTTTTCATGTTAAATTATATCGGCAATCGAGTTTTCCGTAAACAGAACATGTAATTTATTTTCCAATTAATATTACCTCCGTAGGGAAACCTTTTCGAATGCACAATTTTATGATTCGAGATACTTTAATTATTCAAATGAAAATTTCAAGAACGTGGTTTTTCTAATGCGCTGTTTGATCATTATCATTGGAGCCTCGGTGGTCCAGGGGAAAGAACGTGTGCCTCCGAACCTAAGAGTACTGGATTCGATCCCCTTCACTTTTCCAGGACAAACTGAAATAAATTAACATTAACCGAGCTTCATTGTATTGGAGCAACTTGAATGTCTGCACGACCCGCCCTTTGAAGGGGATGTAAAGCTGTCTGTCCCGTATCCATGCGTTAGACATCCCTACCCTCCTTACATAAAGGCAGGGGTTCGACAAAATTTCCAGGACAGTGAGGTGAAACTGCTCCCTGGCGTCGGGGATTGGCCATAGTCGCGGAAATAGGCCGGTGTTAAAAAAAATATCATTAATATCATCACAGTCTAAGCTATGACTTGCTGTCTCCAACAGTTGTTTCCACTTCTTTATAGCTTTTTTTATTTCAACAACACACCACTAGTGCTTACAGCCTAAATACTATCGTACCGTGGGTGTCGACAAGGAGGAAAGAGGCAACTTGTTAATTCTGGACGTGATGGTTTGGAGGTTCGGGACAAAAGAGCGGGCATAACAAGATGTTCTATGTCTGGTGACCTGGACAGTAAAAGGGTGCATTCGCTCTGTTCCCTTGGTAGATCTGTTGGGGGCAGCAGGTGGAGGAACTATGGAAGAAAGCTCCTCTGAGCAGTGCCCGTGCAGATATCTATAAAAGAGAGAGAGAGAGAGAGAGGTCGCCAACGGCACGTCAGTGGGTGAGGGATGGCATTCTTTGGGTGAGGGTAGGGTCACCGATGAGACGTACAGCTCTCTTCTGAATGGAGTCCAGGATAGCGAGTGTAGAAGCGGCAGCGGCACTCCAGATGTGGTAGCAGTATTCGAGGTTTGGCCTTATTTGTGAAGTATATAAGGTACAGAGATTAGCTGGTGAAAAGTATTTGCGAGCCCGGAAAAGGAAACCTAATTTCTTAGCAGCCGCTTCTGCAATTGATGTGACATGTTGACGCCAATTTAGATTTCGATCCACAGAAATGCCAACAAGAGAAAAGGACTCATTACTTTTAATAACTTGGTTGTTCATTGTGATGGGCCTAGGGCTGGTCTATCTCTTATTAGAAAGAAGGCAAGACTGAGATTTGGTGGGCTTGAATTCTACAAGATTTCTTTTCCCAAGTCTAATATTTTTTGGAGCTCCACGGAGACAGAACCCTCCATGACTCTGCGATCCTCATCTAATTGGGCTAAAGAGACAGGCTTATAATATTGTATATTTGACTGGAGGGTGCTGTCGTCCGCGTAACTGTAAACTGGGTTGGATGTGCTAGAGAGGAGGTCATTGATGTGGAGATGAAACAAAGTAGGGGCTAAAGCTGAACCTTGAGAAACTCCTGCATTAATTGGATACAGTTTAGAGGAATGGCTATTCACGACAACAGAAATGCTCCGGTTGGAGAGGAAATTTGCTGTCCAGATACAGAGTTTTGGTGGTAGGGCATAGGAAGTTTATATATATATATATATATATATATATATATATATATATATATATATATATATATATATATATATATATATATATATATATATATATATATATATATATATATATATATATATATATATATATATATATATATATATGTATGCGTTATGATATCGATTTATGATATCCATGTTTTTTTTAAATTTTAATAACTGAATTTCCTGTAAACATATAAAATTCAAAATTGGTTTATAACATAATCTTTCTAATGAGAACATGCGTACAAAATTTCATCGAACAAACTTTATTACTTTAGGTGATAATTTTTTTAATTTTTTTTTGTGACAGACTGGCACTTGCTGCGCTCAGACTTTCTATTTGATTTTAAAATATCCATAATTTTCGTAAAGCAGTAAACATAAATAACTTACCAATGGGATTTTTTAAATCTAATGAAGACACACCACATTGATTCTTACCTGTAAAAAATAATATAATAATAAGTAATAATATTATTTGAGAAACAAATATATGTTACAAAGAATTTACAAATTACAAACGCCCTATCACAATTTGTGATATGTGTTTGTGATATGGGCCAAAAACGTGAAAAGTTGCAAAACAATTGAAATAACTCTAAAACGATGAACGATATATTTTTTTACCTTACAAGCATTCATTATAATTCGATGAAAACTACAAAAATGCAATAACACAAGGCGTGTTCTATTAAAAAAAGTAAGTGTGTATCGTCAACGACTTATGGGTCACCATATGATTATCAAAATAGGTTTATAAGATGCAGCTCAAGACACCCTATAATTAACGTATATAATTTTTTCTCATATCTTACATAATAACGAATATATTGAGTTTTACCGTAGAAATGCGTCACCCTGTGTCTGTTTAAACAGACAAAAATTGAAACTGACCCCGTATATGGATTTTAGGGGTTCTAGTTCGCGCTCATTTGAAGAAATCTTTTTAAAATGCATAAGTCGCGATCCTCTCAATAACGAATTTCTTCTACGAATTTTTTTTTAAATATAGACTATTAAACCATCTCTATAGCTGAAACTACTGCCAAAGTATCAGAAAAGGGGTCTATTTGAAATGGATTATCGGAAAGTATTTTAGTAAAATGAAGGACAATGATGGTTGAAGCTGAAACTTAAGGCTTTGTAAAACACACTTATTACTACATTTTTTATGCATAACTCGTATTTGTTTCAGATTTGTTGTCTGAAAATGGCAAATTCACATTTTCAAAATATTTTTTCTGATACTTCTTGACCTTTTTGCGTCAAGAAAACATAACCGTTGTATGTATTATTAAATTGACTTTGTTAGACAGACAAAATATTTTGTTCCTGTGCTGTCCTCTGATCACCAGTGGCAGCCAAAATGTTTTTCTTTAAATGCCTATAACATTTTTTTTATTTTCACTTAGAAATCTGAATTTTAGCGTGTAGGGAAAGTTTCATAGTAAAAACGCACATGCCAAATCTGGTTGTCATGGCTCCGTTATTTTAGGAGATACAAAAATGTTTCGAAAGAAAAACCAAAATTTTCCCGGAAAATATCATCCGATTTTCCTGGCTAACGAACTTATCCAAGCCATTTACAAAAGGAAGGTACGCGCCAAATTTTATCAAAATCGGACCATTATTTTTTAAGTTATCTGTGTGATACATACATATATACAGTGTCTACACGGATTGAGTGTGGGTAAGGTATAAGTGACAAAAAAAAATTCGAATTAGATTATGATATTCTGGGAATCGCTCCTGCTTTGTCTTAAACTGAGATGTTGAGAAAATGAACAAAATCTAGGGTGGTTTAGAACTGATTCAATTAAATGTGTTAGGAGTAAACTACCTTCGTTTATGAAGATACCGCAAAAAGTTATTAACAAAACTTGTTTATAATTAAAATTTTTGACAGGCTCTCAATTTTCAGCCAGATCAGCCTACTTTGAATCAAGTAAATTATTAACATTTTTCCCTATCAACATGGAGCTTTCTACCTGTGGTTTTCTGAGCGCATGTGCGCAAAGTAAGTAACCATGCAATGTTAAATAATAATTTATTAGTAAAATACAAAACGCTTATTGCTAACAAGAATCAAAACGAAAAATAAAGAAATTATTCAAATGTGCTGCCACCAACCGATACACATAACTCAGCCCGTTTAGTAAATGCTTTGTAGGCATTTTGAATATGTTGAATTGGAATACCGTCAATTCCTTCTCTCAACCTCAGTTCCAACAAATCAAGATCGTTGTTAAGTGGAGCCGCGTAGACTTTCTGTTTGAGATAGCCCCATAAATAAAAGTCCATTAAGGTAAGATCGGGACTTCTGGGAGGCCAAGGTATTGGCCCATATCGACCAATCCACCGCCCAGGAAATTTGCGATCTAACCATTCTCGAACGATTCCTGTTGCATGTGCTGGGTGGTCGTCATGCTGAAAGTATGCTGTTTGTCTATCTTCTAGTGACATGTTATGCAAATGGTTTTGAAGAACATTGTCCTGCATTTACAAATAACTGTACTGGTTCATATTCCGTTCAAAAAAATATGGCCCAATTATCCCAGTGTAAGAAACAGCACAACACACATTTACTTTTTATGGCATTGTCTTCTGCAAATAACTCTATAATTTGGATTCTCCATAGACCAGTGCCGTGCATTTTGGGAATTTACTATCCCATTAGTGGTGAAAGTGGATTCGTACGAAAAAATAATACTTCTGCCAAAATTGCAATTTTGTAGATATTGCTCGCCGTACCATAAACAAAAATCTAATCGTTTTGACTCGTCATTTTCTTCCGAAGTGTGTATAAGTTTTGCTTTGAAAGGTTTCACCTTGTTGGTACGATAAATTTGTTGCAAGTGCGATTTGCTAATATTGCCAATTTCTAATGCCCTTCTTCTTAATGATAATTTCGGAAAACGCCTTGACAGAATCCATAGCTGATGCAGCTGCAGCATTGTCTTCTTCATTTAGGTCGGATTTTCTCTTCTTAACATTTAAAACACTCCCAGTACGCATACATTTTGTAACAGCTTTTTTTACACCAGTAGCGGAAACCGAATAATTTGGCCAGCGTTCAAGGAATTTTCTTATCACTCCCTGATAAGAATGTTCTTCACCCAAACCATAGCATTGCACAATAAACACTTTTTGTTCTGTTGTTCACATTTTTAAATACAGAAGCTTGCCGTTCGTGACAAATAAAATTGACGTTTCAATTTTCCAAATAAGTAGTATCCCGGGAAACGAACGACAAAGCAGAGCTCAAATAGCCATGCAACTCGCCAATTATTGCCTCGAATGTCCAATTGTGCGTTTACTTTACTTTTTTTATTGGTTGAGATGAAAGCAAACCTACCCCAAGTTTAATTACGGTAAAGACTTTTTTTAATAGAAATACAGTTGCAACAATTTTTAAAGTACACCTAATCACAGAAGCCGTCGAACGTCATTTAATTAAAGTCGCAGCTAAAAAAAAATTCATAGTAGGCTGATGTATTTGAAAATTGAAAGCCTGTTATATATTTTAATCTAAACAATTTTTCATTCATAAACGTTATAAACCAGCCTGTATATTAATTGATTTTGTTCTTTTTCTCAACATCTCAGTTTAAGACAGAGAAGGAGCGATTCCCAGAATATCATAATCTAATTCGATATTTTTTTGTGACTTATACCTTACCCACACTCAATCCATGGACACACTGTGTATATATATATATATATATATATATATATATATATATATATATATATATATATATATATATATATATATATATATATATAAATTCGCTAAAACATAATGTTATTAAGGAATGTGTGACAATACTGCAAGACTGCAAAGAAAACTGTTGCATTTAGTCTGTACAATATTGAAAACGTGTCAGCTCAAACGTATTGTCTCAGATAAAATACAAGCGCATGTGTGTAAGTTCGTACAGATATTTGTAATCGTCTATGTGTTAGTGTATTTCTATGCTGTAAGATGAAAGCGTGCAGTCCTAGATACGGGCAAGTAAGATCAAACAGCTGCCACTGTCTACTCTAAGGGACTATATTGGGATAAAACTGAAACAAAACGGAGCAAAAAGAGGAACGCGCGCGAGAGAAGGACCAGGATATGATGAAAAGAGATGACGAAATGCACTGGTGCAGTGCCAAAGCACAGTCGTTCATCTTTGAGGTGCAATCAAGGACCCTAGAGTTTTACCCGGTTGGCCCAGTTAGGTTGCCCCCCATTATTAGAACTGTATCCTTGGGTTTGCTCTACTGCTTTGTGTCTGCTTTTATGTGGACACAATCGGCCTCCGCCTGTAGTTTTAAAACTCAGCTAAAACACGTACCACCCTTGTCTTGCAATTAGGGAACGGGGACGTCTGAAAAAGACATACGCTCATCTCCTTATGGAGTAAATGTCCTTGTTTTAGATTCTGGCGCTCAGTTCCAAATATGCTTGAGTTTTTTTGATGCAATATTAGACTTGTTCTCTAATACATATATATATATATATATATATATATATATATATATATATATATATATATATATATATATATATATATATATATAAAATCAGCCGAATTTTCCGAACCCATAATATCAAAACCGTATTCACAACAGACCAAAAACTGTCAAATCTTATAAAAACTCCCAAGGATACGATTCCAAACGAATCCCACGGAGTCTACGAAATTCCTTGTTCCGACTGTTCCCGAACTTACGTAGGACAAACAAACAGACGCATCCACAATAGAATATACGAACACACCCTCGCAGTTAGAAAATCCGACCCCTCATCGGCGCTGGCCATGCATCATATTCATACAGGGCACAAAATAGACTTCGATAATGCCAAAACAATAGCACCGGTTTACAATTTCAAAACGAGAATTATCCGCGAAGCAATCGAGATTGAAAAACGTCCCGATTCTTTAAATAAGAGAGATGATGGTCTTCGCCTTCCGACTACTTAGAAACCTATTATATCTTCTTTACAAACACACAAAAAGGAAATAAATTCCGCAGACAATTTTATTGCATCATTATCTGCCGTAACAAATGCCGGTGACCCTCTTAATCTTCCTCTAGATACCGTGACCAAAGCCCCCCACTTAATTGACGGTGACCCCACTACTTTCACTGATGACGCAACAGGTAGACGGAACGACATATATAAGACAATACTTGCAACGAACTGCCAGACCTCTCTGAGGCCTAGGGTTGAACACACTGAGACCTCACAGACGATCTCCGGCGAGATTTGGGGAGTAGGCAGATTGAGGCCCCGTAATCGAGCTACAACAACCCAACCTACCTTTGTCCACCGCTCTAAGGAGTAGGCAGATTGAGACCTTAGAGTGTCCTTACATATTTCCTTTACCTACATTTGTCCACCACTCTAAGTAGTAGGCAGATTGAGGCCTTAGAGTGTCCTTACATATTTCCTTTACCCACTTTTGTCCATCACTCTAAGGAGTAGGCAGATTGAGGCCTTAGAGTGTCCTTACATATTTCCTTTACCCACCTTTGTCCACCACTCTAAGGAGTAGGCAGATTGAGGCCTTAGAGTGTCCTTACATATTTTCTTTACCCACCTTTGTCCATCACTCTAAGGAGTAGGCAGATTGAGGCCTTAGAGTGTCCTTACATATTTCCTTTACCTCTTGAAAATGGCTCCAAAACAGGAGCCGAAACGTCGAGTTTCCATAAATTCTGGACGCGGTTTAACCCGAGAACCAAGCATGTCTCATATATATATATATATATATATATATATATATATATATATATATATATATATATATATATATATATATATATAATAGAGTTTATTTCATTATTTCAAGAGAAGAATACACAAAATACAATACATCTGTTGCTAATTAACCTTTAACTTAAATTAGTATGCACATAAATGTATAAGGTTGAAACAACGAAATAATGAAGTAAACAATGAAACAAACATATGTATAACCCACGAACGTATTCACTAGTTTGTGGGCACATGAAAAAAAAACATACATAAACTTTGAAAATCAACCTAATTCAATTAAATGTGTAGGAACTATCCGCTCAGTCAAAACAGAACTATCCGCTCAGTCAAAACAACAACAGCAAAGCAAAAAAACGCACAAAACACCACACAGCCCAGCAAACCCAAAATGTAAAACAATTAGGCCCGCAGCAAACATCCGTTCAACCAACGCACACAACACCACACAGTCAACCAAATATACGACCCGTTCAATGCCTATCTGTGTACTAAACTATGAATCACGTGTCTAGACTTCGAAACCCATGCCTTCACCATCTTCACATAAGAACGTAAAGTTAGTGCAGTTCTGATACTGACTAGAAGAGTATTCTTGGTGCAATATAAGTATAACTACGATGGCCCACAGTCTTAATCGCTCTGTTCGTTTGAGCGGCCGCTGCTGCGTTTAACCTGGTTACGTACGAATGCTCCACTCTAGAGACGCGATCATACCATCTCACGTACGTCAACACAGCCAATGAAAAAAGTTGCCTAATATCATTAGCTCCTGATTCAGCGTAAGTAGGTATAGAAGAGCGGTTCTGGAACCACCACCCACCACACACCACCGGTGGTGGTGGTGGTGGAACTGATCAGACCCGACGACCCCCGACCAGACCCGAGCATAAGGTGGTGGAGCTACTGACCAGACCCGAGCACCTCCACCACCTGACTTCGTATTTAACCCGAACAAGTAGCGAACTAACCTGAGATGACGTGAGCACCTCCACCACCTGACTTCGTATTTAACCCGAACAAGTAGCGAACTAACCTGAGATGACGTAATCAAAAGCCAACTAACCTGTATTAAGCAAACGAGGAGTCACCAGTTAAACATGGCGGCTAGCGCATGCGTACACGTAATTTGTTATTTGTGCATTAAAGTCCTACGTGTCATATCGCTCGTCTAGGTAAGCAGAATCCAAATTTAACATATGTACATGTGTACAAGAAAAAATTTATATTCTTAAGTCTTATTGGAATCGGTTTGATTTAAAGAATCTGTTGAAAGTAGAGCCGGCAACAATACATCTAGTGGTAGCCGCGATATCGCTTCCAACTATGACTATATTTAGCATTTCCCGAAATTGACCTTGTTAGCCAACATATTTTCCTTGCAGCTGTTGAAATAACCTTGTGAGCAGTTCATATTTCCTGTTTGTGGTTTTATTTCCGTTGAATGACCTTAAAGTCATATGAAATAGATAAAACTCCAGAAGTTTAAACAAAGGTGGGGATATAATTATAAAACCGCCGAGTGGCATGCAAACACATCAGTCTGCAATTTGCTCGTAGTAGTTATTCTTAGTAGTTATAGTAGTGTACTTGTTCTGTTCAATATGTATGGTATCGATGTTAACGATGGACCTGAGTCCTTCAGACCTGCTAATAACAGTGTTTGTGAAAATTGGTATTGGGGTCAAGTTGATGCAGCTATGCGCCAGAATATTATTGAGATTAAGCAAGAAAGTAGAATGCTGTTGGAAACAAGGTATACTGTTAACCCCTCTCTAAGTGTTGCAATTGGTATATCAAACGCTGCTGGATTGATTCCAATAATTAAGATTGTAAATAATAGTCCGTATCCGCCAAATCCAAATATAACAATCTCATCTGGCTCCTGGGAGTGGGACTATTTTATTTCAACACTAACAAAAGCAGCTAAAGAATACTTTACCAAAGGTAATACGATTGAACCTGAAAATATTGGAGTATGTACTGTCAAACCTATTAAAATTTTAGACAGTAAAGGTATATCAATCTCAGATGATTCTACTACTTTTTATTTAACCGAAGATGCGGTTCAACAACTACTAGATCTGGTTGAAATCATCAACGAAAAGGTGAAGTTTCTAACTAATTTTAACTTTGATATTCGGCTTAGTGATTTCCTCTATTGTGTCGCAGATGTTCTCAAATGTGTTAATAAGAAGGAGCTACCACGTGACGATGAAATAGTAAAGCTTATAAATATTATGTTGAAAGATCAGGACCCATCATTCCGAGTTTGCATGTTAGAGTGTTTACACTTTGCAGAGAAACAAATACTTAAGCGTTTTAAAGAAATACATACGATATACAATGGGCCATTTTAAAGCAAGTTTTATCATCCTGACAGCACTATGTCAAAATGTATTTTATATCTACAAACCACCAAATGTGAAAGAAGTGCGAATCTGTTTCGACTGCGACGGCTGCATGAAATGGTCTGGACTTTCAAGAACACATCTACACAACGATGAGGTGATTGAAGTTTCAACATATAACATGTCCAAAATTAGGAGTGATATGGTGCGCTATAAACTTATGTTCTTGTTTGATAATGGTACCCGTAATGAGACATCTGATTGGAGAACTCTCATATTAACCGATTCTTATCTGTTCACTTCAAAGTATATTTCTATGTTTATGTCAACTGGTTTTCTTATATGTCTTGCTATATTTATGCTGATGTACTTTTGTTTTAAATATAACACTATACTTAAAGGTATCTATCGTAAACATTTTTGTTAATAAAGATATATAAGCTGAAGATTTGTGTTTTTATTCATTAGTTAAGCACCTATAGTTAAGATGAGATACTGTGAATCGTGCTCGTTACAAGTGAAAAAGAGTGCTTTCTCTGGGCATTTACGTAGTGAAATTCATAAATCAAAAGTATGTGAACCATGGCAAGTTGAACAAGTGCAGATGTTAACTCAAGCTTTTAAAAACAGAATGGCTACCTATCGTATATACGAAAAAGGTATTGATATTAAACAGTTTATGGAAACAATAAGACATAAAGTGTTTCATCTGATGGAAGCTGCTTTAGCTAAGCATAATGAAATTAAAATGAATTTAGAATTGTTTGGTTTGTATGTACTCCAAAGTCGAAATAAAAAAGAAATGAAGTCATTTAATACTAAAAATAAAAATGTTACACTGTCAACTAATTTTGAAAGTATATATCAAGAATTCATCGACGAAATTTACCCCAAAGCTTTGGAGTTTGCAGAAGCTGAAAGCGGATGGATGTTGGAACAGTTAATGTGGTTGGAAATAAATATTAATAAATACAGCTTCAAACGATAGTGGTATCAACATCTATAAATTGTTCGCTACACACTGTTAAACTCATTCAAAATTTAGTTATCGTAGAGGTAAGACGTGCTTCAGTTAACTCTAACGTATCCAAGTGCTCAGTAGTGTGTTTAAAATGGCTACATTAAGTGATGTGTGTTACCAGCAAATCAAAGATAACTTCTGGTATGGTTTATTTGGAGACTTTCAACTAATTATCGATAAGAACACTGGTTATTTTAATGCGACTAAGCTGTGTAAAGATGGTGAGAAAAGATTCAGACATTGGCTGGAAAATAAGAAAACTAAAGAGTTGATTGTCTATTACAACGGTCGGCTAAAGAAACAGTTAGGTAGCCGGAATACCGATACCCTAAATATTTCAACCAAAGGAGTTCACTCAGAGTCACATCTAGGGGGCCGGAATACCGGCCCCCTAGATGTGCCGGAAGCAACATCTCAACTAACACCTACAACCGCTACATACTTAGTGGACTTTGGTGGAACACAGACTGAAAACAACTTGATATCTGGTACATATGTCTGTAAAGATTTAATATTAAATTTGGCTTGTTGGATATCCAATAGTTTCTATGAAAAGTGCAACCAAATTATTTTTGATTTTTTCGTAAGTGAATTTAATCAAAAATACAAGGATAACCTCAAAGAAATTGAAGTGAAATTAATGGAGATAGATGATGAAGTGCAGCGTATGCGAGAAACAAATGCTAAAATCACAGAACATTTAGAAGATATATCTCCAAAACCAAGCAACCCTGGAAAACTTTGTGTTTTTGGTTTGCTTTCAAGAAATGAGAAGGATGCTACCTATCCATATCATGCTGTAAGGACTCAGAAGAAAAGTTTTAAAAGAGCTGTCAAGAACTTTAAAAATAAACACCCTGATTCCGAAGTAGTTTTAAACATGTTGTATGATCCAAATTCTGTAAATCTCTTTAACAGAATAAAGACCGAAGTCGAATACCTCAAGGCGAAGAGAAACGATCTACAGATAGCAGATGTACCTCAGGAGAAGTTTATTCAGGATATTATTGATTTACGACATAAATTGTAATTGTTCACTTAGCTTAATTGTATGTAACCAGATGAAAAAATAAAATAACATTATTTTAATAAAGACTTTTATTTTATTCTAAGTACATTAATACATTAAATATATAAGCTTATTTAACATCATCTGAATGTATCCAAGAATTATGAGATTTATCGAAACCAAGCCATTTCACATACGACTTGGCGCCTTTCTTTCTGATCACTCTTTCAACTAAATAATAATCAGGGGTTGCAGTCTTTTGTAGCTCCTCTTCATAAAATCCACCACTGATTGGTTTACCTTGCATGTCTTCTATTAAATAGGTGGTTGGATTTGTGAAATGAATACTAACAATCTTGAATAATTCTGTTGACCAGCGAGGTGTATACCCCTTTTCAAATTGAGCTTTTGCTTTACTTATACGTACAACATCACCCACTTTAAATTTATTTTTGTTAAACACTTTCAGATTTGAGTAAACTTGTTTCAGAATAGCTTTTTCATTTTTCTTGTTAACATCTTGAGGTTTTACACCAGTTGTTCGATGAACAGTAGCGTTGTAAGTAGCAGTGACATCAGGTAGTGTATTAACCCACTTGTAGGAGCCAATCAAGTTGAAATTTTTATATATCTTCTCTTTCAAGGTACGTATGACTCTTTCCACCATTGCAGCCTTCTTCACACTATAAGTGCTGTAGTGATTGATGTTATATTTTTTCATTAAGGCGTTAAATTTTGAGTTATAGAACTCGCGACCAAGATCAGACTGGATGTTAGAGGGTGCTGTACTAGTAGATAAAATATCAGCCATAGCTTTAGTCACCTCTTCAGCAGTTTTAGATTTAAGAGGGCGAGTCCACACATACTTTGAAAAACAATTAATAACCACTAAAATATACTTGTAACCAGAGTTTGCTTTGTAGTAGTCTGTAAATTCTGCTAAATCAATCTGCCACAAATCATTTAAACCTTTGATTATTGTACGTCTACGTTTAAAATTGATTCTTGCTGGTTTATATAACTCAGTAATTATTTGTTTTTTAGCATCAGATGGTTCAACAGTTTTGCGTCTCATGGCGATGTTGGATTTAAAAGTATCCACTTATCATGTAAATCTTTTAGTTTGCTGTCTATTTCTCCCAGCTTATTCTTTAGCTTCTTATTCTTTAACACATCAATATCTTTTAAAACTTGAGCAGTTATGTTCTTAACTAAAATTTTCAATTTATTTTCAAATTCGTTTTTTAAATCTTCCAACTCAGGTTTGTGTACAGCTTCAAGTAGTATGGCAATGATTCTTTGTTTTACCTCATCTTTGTTCTTCTGATAGTCGTCTATCCATACATCAACAAATTTTTTATTTACACCATCTGTTGCATCGACTGGATCAGCGATGTTACACAATCTATGGCTTTGCAAATCAAAATCACCACTATCAGTTCTTGGGAAAATCTCTCTTTCAATAATTTTAAACTTAGAACCTTTATTGGATTGGGAACGTCCGAACTTATCGATAGACATTTTTATACTAAGCACTAAGGTAGGTATATCTGTGATATATGTAGGTATATTAGGCGATAACACCAACCTCCTTCAGTTCTTCAATGATTGACTGAATTTCATTGTTATGAGCATTATTACCAGCAGCTTGGGAAGCTACTAAAAGTCTAAGTCTATCAACCAACTCATTTATGTCATCCCAATAGACATATTCTATTTGTTTGTTATTTTGTAGCATATAGTTGTTAGTGTTGCTGCTTACATTCTGAGCTCTAGGTTCAGTTTTTTGTTCTGCGTTATGATGTGTGTCGTAACCAAAACCTTGAGGAGTTGAGGATCTTCGTCCTCTTCGGTTTATAACTGGTTTTATTAGAGTCAGATACTTTTCCGAGGAACAACCCTTGGTTCGTGCGTTGGGATCGTAGTTCATTTTATGAACACTAGTTGCTTCTAGAATATCTCTATAGTGTTGAAGATCGTCATAGGTATACCCTCTAGGTGTTTTCATAAATATCAATTCTAGCAGACCTTGTGTTTGCGGATATCTCCTTTGACCTAGTCGAATGTCATTATCAGTAAAGTCCAAGTGTTTATTGCCAAGACTCCAACTACCAGTATCTTTAGCGTAGCGAGCACCATACGTTTGATCAATAGTAGCAAGCCTCGGTGGTTCAGTAAAATACTTGTCTACATAATATCGAACTCGTTCAGGATATTGCTCCAAAAATTCTTGATATGCTGGGTTGTTTGTGACAGTTTGTAGATCTGCCTCAAGCTCTTCAAATGTTGGGATATCCTCATCAAAACTTGTCTCTACTTCTGGTTCGGCTTCAAAAACTTCATGGTCTTTAAGGAACTCAACTTTGGGTTTCTTTTCTGGTACCGCTTCTTCTTTGATTTGTTCAACCGTTGGCTGCAGTTTAAGCGTTGATGTATTTTTAGATATTTCACTCAGTGGGTCAACAAGTGGTTTATATAAACGCTGCAGGGCTTCATCATTCTCAGCTCTACCAAGCTTAAGCATTAAATGTTTTTTTCGAATGTTTTCAGCAAGTTGTAAAATCTTTTTCTTAATTTTTCTCTCTTGTTTACCCATCACCTCCATCTTGCTAAAGTTATTTGTTTCGTGTTAAGAGATGCAAACAGTTCGGTGGTTTAAGGTGTACTAGCTTTGAATTGGTTGTATGTCTGCCTATCTAGTGTTAGGTATCTAACACAACAGGTAGACCCGGTTGTTAGACAGGTTGTTAGACAGCTGTATTAGACAGCTGTGTTAGACAGCTGTGTTAGACAGGTTGTTTTAGACAGGTTGTTTTAGACAGGTTGTTTTAGACAGGTTGTTTTAGACAGGTTGTTTTAGACAGGTTGTTTTAGACAGGTTGTTTTAGACAGGTTGTTTTAGACAGGTTGTTTTAGACAGGTTGTTTTAGACAGGTTGTTTTAGACAGGTTGTCTGTCTTGTTAGCTGGTTGGTTGTCCTGCTAGACATCTCTTTGTTGTTGTTGGTTGTAGACCATTAGATTAATATGTAGCTATCGAATCCTTTTCTATATCTCCCTCTGTGGACTTCGTTTTCTTTTACAATCACCAACACACCATACTTATTACCATTCCAGCATTGACAACATATATTTTTAAATTGTTTAAAGTCCATATCAGTGGTCACATGATCGTCATAGATGTGTTTTAAGTTCGTTTCATCTTGTTTAAAGAGAATCAAAACGTTAGCGTTATCACGTATCAGATGTTTGGGTATTCGAGTATATGTTTGACAGAGATAGAATGAATCAATATTCTTATGTCTCCCCATACTAAAGTATGCTCTCATTTTATCTTGTTTGTCACAAGCCACATCATCGAATATAAACACCGAGTTCTCCTGGGCTTCTGCTGGATCTAATATTTCATCGTTTTCACTATATGGATAATAACCAACACTTTTTGTAGCATCCAACACCCTTTGTAACATCTTATATTTAGGTTGATACAGAGACTTTGAATACACATACACGTTATCAAACTTTAAACCGTTCGGTTCAAACAATAAACTTAACATAACATTTGTTTTACCACACCCACTAGGACCACATATGATACCTCTAACTGTGTTTGGGAAGAGAGGACCATGCCTTAGTTGTTGTTCTGCTGTATCAACAACATCGTCTATATTTGTAATAGGTAAGACAGAAGCGTGTTTGATGGTGTGCATCTTGACTGGAACTAAACTATATTTTTCGAGTATGTATATAAATATAGACATGTAAGCGGATCACACAGTTAGTATCAATGTTGGTGTCACAGGGTGAAGGTCTTGTAAACACAGCCATTAACAAGCTACCTGTTGAGCTGCACGTTCCTGGTTATCAATTTTGTGGCCCGGGTACTAAACTTAAAGAACGTCTTGCTAGAGGTGATCAAGGTATCAATCCTTTAGATCGTGCTTGTCGAGACCACGACATCGCTTACTCTCAATCAAAAGAGTTAAGTGATAGGCATCGAGCCGACGAAGTGTTGGAGAATCGGGTTTGGGAGAGAGTCAAGTCAAAGGACGCAAGTTTTGGTGAAAAGTTAGCTGCTTGGGGTGTTACAAACACTATGAAAGTTAAAAGAAAGCTTGGTATGGGTCTTGATGTAATCAACTCAAAACCGAGGAAAAAAGTTCCCTTTAAAAACATTCTTAGTCTGATTGGAGAAGTTATAAAAGACAGAAATCTTATTCCATCAGAGAATGCCGTGTTTGATATCGCTCACGCAATTGTTAAACAGATTGGTGGGCGTAAGAATGTGCTGAAACCGCGAGTTATTCCAATACCTAAAAGCGGAGGCTTCCTTCCACTACTACCTTTAATTTTTGGTGGCCTGTCAGCGCTAGGTGCTCTGGGTGGCGGTGCTGCAGGCATTGCTAAAGCAGTTAACGATGCCAAATCAGCCAAACAAAAACTAGAAGAAGAAGAACGTCATAACAAAACGATGGAGGCTATTGCTATGGGTAAGAGAGGTAATGGTTTGAAATTAAAACCAAAGTATAAGAGACTCGGTAAAGGATTATATCTGAAGAAGCAGCGTAGCGGTTATGGGTTGTATTTGCAGAAACCAAAAAACGAGTAAGATGTTTACCAGCAAGACCTCTAACAAATGAAGACCTTGTGAAATTTGCTGGTAAAATGAAAATTCCATATTTTAGAGGTGTATACATGCGAGATACTTTGCCATCGAATGGGCCACGCAAGAATGAATCACTTATCATGAATTTGCAAACAAACAAGGAACCTGGCAGTCATTGGGTTGCAGTTAAGAAACGTGGTGACACAGCCGTGTACTTTGACTCATATGGAAACTTGAAGCCACCAGTTGAGCTGCAGCGTTACCTTAAAGACTCTACTCTAATGTACAATCATGATGTGTATCAGAAATATAATACTTATAATTGTGGTCATTTATGTTTAAAATTTTTAAATAAAAGCCTTAAACGGTAGTATCTGTGTTTCAGTCATGTCGCAAACCTTCACGTTGAAAGATCGAAGTTGTCATCTGTCAACAGACTACGATCCTCCAATTGAATTGGATCCAGGTGGTAGTTATGCAGTTGCTTTGATAGGTTTTCACACATACAACAACATACCTAACATATATAAAGGTAAAAATAAATTTTATGTAAAAGAAGGAGCTGCTTGGAGAATCATCACGATACCTACTGGTGCATATGAAATAACACATTTGGAAAACTTGCTTCAAAATGAACTTGTTGGTGCTACAGCAACACGTGAACAAAAGCAGCTAGCTTTGATTCTAAGACCTAATCCCAACACCATTAGATGTGAAATAAAGTGTTTCACAAGTATCAGTTTTGAATCTGATGATTCGATTGGGCGAATGCTGGGATTTTCAAAGCAAGTTCTTCAACCAGGTGTCTTCCATGAATCTGATTTACCTGTTGAAATAGTGGATGTTAAACAGATTCGTATAGAAACTAATATTGTGTCTGGTTCTTACTATAATGGAAAACCTTCACATACGTTATATGAGTTTGCACCGATGGTCGATCCTGGTTATGCAATCGATATAGAACCTAAGAATCTAATTTATTTACCAGTAAACAAACGAGAGATTTCAAATATAAGCATCGACATCGTGAATCAAGATTCAGTTCCTGTAAACTTTCAAGGTGAAGAGGTGTCTGTTCGCTTAGAGCTTAAAAAGATTGCCTAGAATGCTAGTCTTTAAAGATATAAAAGCAAGCGAATCTACCAAAACAAATTTAGTACAACCAGCTCCTTTGAAGCATACACTTCGTTCCGATAATATTGAATTCCTTAAAAGTCTTGGTTATCATGTCATCAAAACTAGAAATATTCAAAGACCCCAAGTTTGACGACTCCATTGATCGAGAAGAACTTAGGTCTTACTATTCATCAACTAAATCGTTTGGTAACAGCGATGAAGTTGAAATAAACATCAATCAGCAAGATGCATTCGTATGTCTAGCAGAGTCAGCTCTAATCATCGAAGGTGCTCTGGAACCTCTAGCAGTACAAAATGCTACTGGTGTCTGCCACATGTCAAATAACGGAGGAGTAGCTCTGTTTGAATCAATGATATATGAATTAAATAACAAGGAAGTGGAGCGAGTACGAGATCCATACACCACAACAAACATCAAAACTCTGCTTTCGTTTAGTAAGAATGAAGCAAAATCTCTTAGCAATGCTGGGTTGAATGTATCATCAGATCACATCACCTTAAACGATAACAAGTTTCACTTGCTCCTACCTCTTTGGTTCCTCTTCAGTTTCTTTCATCACTTTAAAGGAGTTCTCTGTGGTAAACATACTTTCCGATTTACAAGAGCTCGAAATGATTCCAACTGCTATTACAGCACAGGTACAGCAAGATCTAAGATAACTGTAACCAACATGTTTTTAAAAGCAAAACATGTATTTCCAAATGATCAAATGAAGCTGGAACTGATGGATAAAATAGCAAAAGACACATCTATATTTCTCGCATATCGGAAATGGGATATATATGAGCTACCATCACTCAGAGATATAAACAGAGATGTGTGGGCTGTTAAAACTGCAACCAACTTGGAAAGACCTAGATATGTGATTATAGCGTTTCAAACAGATCGGAAAGATAACATAAGCAAAAAAGGTGACTTCTTCGATAACATCGGTATGGTAGATCTACGAGTGTTCCTAAATTCAGAATGCTACCCTTATGAAGCTATGAATATGGATTTCGAAAGATCAAAATACGTTGAAGCCTACCAGATGTATACAGATTTTCAAAAAAGTTTTTACTATAAAAACATGTCGGAGCCTCTTTTAAATTATGATGAGTTTAAAGATCGAGCTCTATTTGTAATTGATTGTCAACACCAGAATGAATCAATCAAGTCTTCAACAGTCGACATCAAAGTGGAGTTTATGAGTAAAGACAATTTTGCTCCGAGAACTAGGGCCTACTGTTTAATTATTCATGATTGTGTATTTGAATATAAACCTCTAACTGGTATTGTAAGAGCCATTATGTAATATTTTGTATGTAAATCTTGTTACTCCTAATAAATTAATTGTATTCCAATCGAGTGTTTTATTTCTAACCTTAAACCGTTGTCTAAGAAACAAATTTGGTGGGTTTACGATATAAAAAACATGTATTTCAATTTTCTAATAAAATAATTTACACCAAATAACTTATATAAAAATTCGCTACCGATTCTCTATTTAAACTAAAGCCGTCATATGATCTGGGAAGCGAAATAAAACGTTATGATTTTATTCCACACACATTAGGATATCAGCTGAGTAGCCGTTATCACAAGTGTTTCCGCTTTAGGTGAATAGCCTGCTATTAACAGTTTAAATCGTCAGTCAGGCGCGATCATGACAATTATGTGTTTAATAATTTTTGGAATCTTACCTAATAAGCCATAGGTGTGTTTTCATCACAGGTGTTTAGGTTTAACGAAGCGAGAAGTTGTGTTTATTTGTAGAAAGTTCTGTGTATATATAGCTATGGTTTGTTGGTGACTTTGTATCAATATGTGTCTAGTTTTTTTGTGAAAAATCAGAACTAAAACGTTTTACGAAAATAAGCTAAGTCTGGAGGCAATGACTAAGTCTGGTGAGTTGGTCTACTAATTTTTTGAGATAGAAATGAGCTTAAAACCTGGGTACAGCAAGTGTGTTATGATAGCGAATTTCCAGATAAAGTTAAATAGAAGTAAATACCTTTTGATACTTTATCCAATACCAGCAGCTTTAATATTATGAGACGACTGTTTCACATTTTTTGATATAGAAATGAGCTTAAAACCTGGGTACAGCAATTAAATGGCGGTTCCTCGTTTGCTTAATACAGGTTAGTTGGCTTTTGATTACGTCATCTCAGGTTAGTTCGCTACTTGTTCGGGTTAAATACGAAGTCAGGTGGTGGAGGTGCTCACGTCATCTCAGGTTAGTTCGCTACTTGTTCGGGTTAAATACGAAGTCAGGTGGTGGAGGTGCTCGGGTCTGGTCAGTAGCTCCACCACCTTATGCTCGGGTCTGGTCGGGGGTCGTCGGGTCTGATCAGTTCCACCACCACCACCACCGGTGGTGTGTGGTGGGTGGTGGTTCCAGAACCGCTCTTCTATACCTACTAGCGTAAAACTCTTCGGACGGGTAAGTGTAGCACTTATTATATTTTGTATTAATTTATCAAGAATGTCTATTTGTTTTAGGACACTCACTACATATATCTTTATAGCAAAACTAATATTTCCTTCAAATGTCAAATTATATTCTTCTTATAGCTCTTAATCTATGGAATTTCCTTTATGGTATTATTGGATGTATATATTTTAAATATATGTATATTATCCAGAGATGTGTGTGTGTGTTTTTGTTTCTTTAACGTCGGCCTATTTCCGCGACTATGACCAATCACCGACGAACCCAGTATCCTTCGGTTCAGAGGCACACGTTCTTACCCCTGAACCACCGAGGTTCCCTATTATCCAGAGATATTCTAATGAAATAAATATTTACCTGTTCCTTTTTTTTGGCTTATTTACCACGGCTATCTTTGAGTCTCCTTTTTTCCACACGGAATATTTTATAGAAACCGCTATGTCCGCTTTCTTTCTGCGGCAAAAAACTCGTTTAATAACCACATCAAAAAGAAAGTCCTCTTAAGCTCCAACGGCGGCAAACCCTTCTGGACTCTTGCTAAATCTATTGGGAATAATTTCTGCAAAAGCACGTTCCCACCTCTTGTCTCAGGGGATGAAATTGTTTCTACAGCCCTGGGCAAGGCTGAACTTTTTGCTTCGTTGTTCGCCGGCAATTCTACTCTCAACCCACCTCCAAATGTTCAACCACCAACAGTCCCCAATGTCGCGTATACAATGACGGATATCATTTTCAAAACTAAAAAGGTACGAAAGATGCTCTCTTCTCTTAATACCAGGAAAGCCTTTGGCCTTGACGAGATCCCAGCAATTGTTCTCAAAAAATGCGCACCAGAGCTTGCTCCTGTCCTGACTCGTTTGTTTCAGATATCTTATAATAAAGGCATATTCCCTAGTAACTGGAAAACTGATCGAGTACAACCCATCCCCAAGAAAGGATCCAAAGCGCTTCCCAGCAACTACAGGCCTATTTCTCTCCTCTCAGTCGTCTCTAAAGTGATGAAAAAGTATATAAACACCGAATTACTAAAATTTCTTGAAAAACACAGTCTAATCCACGACAGGCAGTATGGATTCCGTCAGCGCAGATCGACTGCCGACCTCCTTTCCTTTGTCACCCATTCTTGGAACAAGTCTATGGAACAACACGGTGAATCCCAGATTGTTGCTCTAGACATATCCAAAGCATTCGACCAGGTCTGGCACGCAGCGCTGCTTAATAAACTTCCGGCCTATGGCCTACCACCAAAACCCTGTATGTGGACAGCCAATTTCCTCTCCAACAGGAGCATATCTGTTGTTGTGGATGGCCTTTCTTCTAAACTGTATCCAATTAATGCAGGAGTTTCTTAAGGTTCAGCTTTAGCCCCTACTTTGTTTCTTCTCCACATCAATGACCTCCTCTCGAGCACATCCAACCCAGTTCACAGCTACGCGGACGACAGCACCCTCCATTCAAATATACAATATTCTAAGCCTGTCTCTTTATCCAAATTAGATGAGGATCGCAGACTCATGGAGGGTTCTGTCTCCGTGGATCTCCAAAAAATATTAGACTGGGGAAGTAGAAATCTTGTACAATTCAACCCCACCAAAACTAAGTCTTGCTTTCTTTCTCACAAGAAAAACACCAGCCCTAGATCCATCACAATGAACAACCAAGTTATTCAAAGTAATGAGTCCTTTTCTCTTGTCGGCATTTCTGTGGATCGAAATCTTAATTGGCACCAACATGTCACATCAATTGCAGAAGCGGCTGCTAAGAAATTAGGTTTCCTCTTCCGGGCTCGCAAATACTTTTCACCAGCTAATCTCTATACCTTATATACTTCACAAATAAGGCCAAACCTCGAATACTGCTCCCACATCTGGGGTGCAGCTGCCGCTCCTACACTCACTATCCTGGACTCCATTCAAAAGAGAGCTATAGTCTCATCGGTCACCCTACCCTTACCCAAAGGCTGCCATCCCTTGCCCACCGACGTGCCGTTGGTGACCTCTCTCTCTTTTATAGATATCTGCACGGGCACTGCTCAGAGGAGCTTTCCTCCACAGTTCCCCCACCTGCTGCCACCAACAGATCTACCAGGGGCACAGAGCGAATGCACCCTTTTACTGTCCAGGTCACCAGACATAGAACATCTTGTTATGCCCGCTCTTTTGTCCCGAGGACTTCCAAGTTGTGGAATTCCTTGCCGGCACATGTTTTTCCTTCTCCTCCGAACCTTCAAGTCCAGAACTAACAAGCTGCCTCTTTCCTCCTTGTCAACACCCACGGTACGATAGTATTTAGGCTGTAAGCCCTCGTGGTGTGTTGTTGAAATTAAAAAAAAAAAAAAAACTTTAACTGAATAAGCCTAATTTTTCACACACAAATTTGAAATTTTATTACACTAAAATGCATGTTTTTAATCATTATAGAATGAAACAGTACACCAAAATTTAGCATTAACCTTTTTTCTCTTCAGCTTAACATATCAAAAACAAAAAAATGGAAAAAATAAATGTGACAACAACGCAGAAAATCCGTCAGACTTTAGTCCCTTCGGTCCTTGCCCTGTATTTCGCTTCTGATGTTGGTGGTGGTTCTCTCTCTCTCTCATTTTCCTCATTGTCCTTCCAGGTCAGTGGACCGCAAACTCTCGGAAATTGGATAGTTGTTGCATTATGAGCCACTTGCACAACGCAATTTTCCCAACTCAAATGTTTTAAGAACTAAAACATCGTTATTGTTGGCAAAACTGGAGTTATTAGATATTGTACGGTTCCGTCGGCTCTACCACAATATTCTCTGTCTTTGTTACACATTTAGTCTCATATATATATTGCCCTTCTTTCTCCTTTTCCTCCTTATTGGATGATATTTGAAGTCTCCAACTTAATAATAAATTTCATCAAGAATAAATTGGGTATATTTTTTCTGCGGTTCGAATTATATTTCTACATTGTGTACAACTGTTGCAGAGTTAAGCTAGATATAAAAGAACCAAGGATTATATTTATTAGAAGTATTTTCGATCCAATTTTGTCTGTGGCTTTTTATATTGTATCATTCGTTATAGATATGTTTCTTATCTAGTTATTTGTTAATAAAAACATGATTATTTATAGCTTGCAACCTATTCTTTTAGAAACCATGCAACTTCATGGTTTCTGCTAAACCAAATAATTTGTGGCAAAAGTAAAACGATTAGTCTGTCCTACTCTATCCATACTATTGATTGCCGTTTGGTCGATAAAGTATTTCCGAGTGTTTGGAAAACAGCAAAAATATGTTTTTAGTGATTTTTTATTTGAATAGAGAGGTATCGATAGTGACACTTTGCAAAAAAAATTCAAATGGGTGCGAATTTGAGCCTCTAGAACTCATATCCGGGGTCAGTTTCAATTTTTATATGTATATGTGTATATATATATATATATATATATATATATATATATATATATATATATATATATATATATATATATATATATATATATATAGGAATATTGCACTACACTGTAATCACTTATAAATATACACTTTATTTGTTTGCTGTACGTTTGTGATTTCCTATTGGTTTGCGTGGACTGCAGTTTCGAACCCGGTTCATCATCAGCACGCTACTGACTGCTATCGCTCCTGTCTGGTCTACATCGGAGATTGTAGGTGGCGCATGCGCCGTGAGCTTCTATTGGTCGGTTTCCTGTTATCTGATTGGTTGTGCCTTCGGACTGTGTCGTGTGTATCGGTCTCCTGTCTTGTTCACTGTGGTTTAATAATTTGTCTATTTGTATGGCCTTTATTAAGTTCTGTTTAAATGTTTGTACTTGGATTTGTTCTGGCATTAATTGTTTTCTATTGTTTGTTTGTTGAATGTAGTATTGTTCCCAGATTTCCATTTTTTTGTGGTCTTTAACATGTTTCATTAGTTTTAATTGGGTGGTGTCTGGTTTTTGGTGTTTTGTGTCGTGAATGTGTGTAACTACGTTTGATTTGTAGCTAGGTATGTGGATTTTATCCAATGCTGTTATATGTTCCTTGAATCTTGTTTCTATAGATTTCTTTGTCATTCCTATATATTTTTTATTGCATGTGTTACATTCTATTTGATATATTCCGTTTAATTCATGTGGGATGTGTTCTTGTTTTTTATTTATTTTGTTTATTATTTTGTTATTGGTTTTGTAGCTCATTTTTAAGTCATATTGTTTGAGTGTTTGTGTTATTTTTTGATGTGGTGGTTATAAGTGAATGTTGTGTATTTTGTGTTTGTTTCTGGTGTTTTGTTTTCGGTTTTGTTGATTTGTTTGTTTTTGATTTGTTTTACTAGCTTTTCTATTGTTTTTTTGTTGTATCCATTTCTTTCTGCTATTTGTATTATGATGTTGTACTCCTTTTCTAGTTCGTCGTTATGAAGTGGTACATTTAGCATTCTGTTTATTAAATATCTGTATGCGGCCATTTTGTGTGTATGTGGGTGTAGTGACTGTTTAGGTATAGTGATGTCCCAAACCCACACAAACAGACATCACTATTATGCTAAAGGTGCTTGTCAATGCAGAGAACCAAGTTTACTTAGCACATGGTATTCATTTAGTCTTTTGCGATTTACTACATAAAAAAATTACCTGATAGTGATAAAGCTCCAAACGAGTTTATTATAATTCAGATGATGACTATGATGAAGAACATCTGGAATCAGATTTAGTGATCAGAACAGGCAATTTTCCAGCTTTGACGGATGATCGGAATATTAAGGAGGTAATTGAAAAAGTTCGCAAAGTGGTTCTTTTTTCAAACGGGCATCCTTGAAAAATGACACCATTCTTCAAAAGTATGTAAAAAAAGAACATGGAAGAAAGCTCATTTTGTTGCTTGATTTCAAGACTAGATGGAACAGTCTCTTTACAATGCTTGAACAGAACCTCGGTGGTTCAGGGGTAAGAACGTGTGCCTCTGAACCGAAGGGTACTGGGTACGATCCCAGGGTACTCCTTTCACTTTTTCAATACAAACTGTAACATTAACATCAACCGAGGTTCTGGCATTGTATTTGAGCAAGTTGAATGTCTGCACGTTCCGCCCTTCGGAGGGAGCGTAAAGCCGTCGGTCCCGTGTCCATGCGATGTTGGGCACATTAAAGATTTCTGCCCTCCTTACATAAAGGCAGGGATTCGGCAAAATTTCCAGGATAGTGAGGTGAAACTGCTCCCTGGCGTCGGTGATTGGCCATAGGAGCGGAAATAGGCCGACGTTAAAGAAACAAAACACACACATAATGCTTGAACGCTTTGTGCTTCTAAAGAATTGCGTCCAAAAAGCGCTTATATACCTGAACAATCCCGTACATTTTAAAGAATCTGATTTTGAACTCATCAATGAGTTAGTCAATGTCTTGGCCTCAGTAAATTATCTGTAGAAGCGCTTGGTCGTTCTGATGCCAATTTATGCACGGCTGATGCCACTTTCACGGGTTTTTTTTTTCAACAATTGAGCGACAATGATTCACTTTTGGCTTCCAGATTGAAGATCCACTGGTTAGACGGCATCAAAAATCGTCGGCAAAAAGAGTTGAGTGGCGTATTAAGCTACTTACAAAATTCTCATACTGAGAGTGGTAATTGGAACGACAGTCTTAAAGAATTGTTTTCAAGTTCAAGTAGTCAGCCTATAAACAAAAAACAGATTGTTTCCTTAACTGAAAGAATGAAGAACAACTGCGAAATTGATAAAGACGAAGAAAAGGACGTTGAAAATGTTGAAATGCAGAATGACTCCATATTGACTGACAGTAACAGAAATAAATTAACATGAAAATAAAAACTCCAGCTAGAAATATAAAACAGTATGAAAATATTGTCACCAGCACCAGAAACATTCAAACAAAGCAAATTGTCTAGAATTATCAAACAGGAAATGAATCTGTTTGAAGAAACGTTTTTATTATTTTTTTACTTCAACAACACACCACGAGGGCTTAGAGCCTAAATACTATCGTACCGTGGGTGTCTACAAGAAGGAAAGGGGCAACTTGTTAATTCTGGACTTGAAGGTTTGGAGGGTCGGAGGAGAAGGAAAAACATGTGCCGGCAAGAAATTCCACAACTTGAAAGTCCTCGGGACAAAAGAGCGGACATAACAAGATGTTTTATGTCTGATGACCTGGACAGTAAAAGGATGCATTTGCTCAGTTCCCCAGGTATATCTGCTGGGGTCAGCAGGTGGAGGAACTATGGAATAAAGCTCATGAGCAGTGCCCGTGCAGATATCTATAAAAGAGAGAGAGAGGTCGCCAACGGCACGTCGGTGGACAAGGGATAGCAGCCTTTGGGTGAGGGTAGGGACACCGATGAGACTTATAGCTCTCTCTGAATGGAGTCCAGGATAGCGAGTGTAGAAGCGGCAGCGACACCCCAGATGTGGGAGCAGTATTCGAGGTTTGGCCTTATTTGTGAAGTATATAAGGTCTAGAGATTAGTTGGTGAAAAGTATTTGCGAGTCCGGAAGAGGAAACCTAATTTCTTAGCAGCCGCTTCTGCAATTGATGTGACATGTTGAGACCAATTAAGATTTCGATCCACAGAAATGCCAACAAGTAAAAAAGACTCATTATTTTGAATAACTTGGTTGTTCATTGTCATGGGTCTAGGGCTGGTGTATCTCTTATGAGATAGAAAGCAAGACTAAGATTTGGTGGAGTTGAATTGTTCAAGATTTCTACTTCCCCAGTCTAATATTGTTTGGAGATCAACAGAGACAGAACCCTCCATGAGGAGTACCGGACCTTAATACATACCTCCGTCGGAAAGATTTCACACAATGACTTTTTGGGTATGAATGTTTCCATTCTGTTTTTGCCGCAGGGGCGTTTGCGGGTAAGTATAAGCTTTGGACGCTTATCCTTATGTGGAAGTTGCTCGTCGTAGTCGGTGGCACTACGGAGAAGAGTATTTGGGTGAGAAGCGGCTTTTGCGAACTGAGTTGTGGATAGTTGAGTTATAAACTCAAGTATCGACGGCATTTCCAGATCAAAGTGAATCTGACTGTTTCGGGCGCTCCGGTAACCATTCTCAGAATTTTATTCTGGACGATTTGAAGGGTCTTGATGTGTGTTGCGGTCGCGGTGGCCCATGCAGGTGATGCATAGGTCAACGCTGGCCGGATAATGACTTTGTACATGATCAACTTATTGTTCATGGACAATTTGGAATTTCTATTTGGAAGTGGATTTTAAACATTTTATTGAACCGCCCTCTTAAGGTAGCCAGCCTCCTAGAACATTGTGAGATGTACGACAGGGTCTCCATCTCGGTGCGGAACCAAGTACTATATTGTCACGACAGCTCCAGTTAACACAAAATGCTATAAAATAGAGACTGTGTGCAACCGGCTAGCAATGTTATAAATTATCAACCATGGCTCATTTCTTTCCTCATACCGAGACAATGTATGTAAGGCTAGGTAGTTATCATAATTAGAAACGCAGACCGGTTTCGCTCTGATTAGAGATCGTCAGTGCGCTATATAAGTTACAGGGAGAACGCACCTATAAAGTAATCAGGATTAAGGTATCTAGCGTCCTAGAACATTATCAGATGTACGACAGGGTCCGCACCGAGATGGCGCCCCTGTCTTGACAGAATAAGTTTTAGAGGATGTTTACCAAAACCCTGTTAATACAGTCACAATCACAGCTTTGCTGTAAGGCACACTGTATAATTTTAAACACAAATAAATAAGTAAAGTGTGATAAGTATGTGTGTGTTTTGTTTCTTTAACGTCGGTCTATTTCCGCTACTATGGCCAATCACCGAAGCCAGGGAGCAGTCACGCCTCACAACCTGGAAATTTTGCCGAACCCCTGCCTTTCTGTAAGGAAGATAGCGATCTTTAACGTTTCTAACATGGCAAGGACACGGGACGACGGTTTTACGCCACGTCCGAAGGGCGGAACGTGCAGACACGCAACTTGCTCAAATAGAATGCAACAACCTCAAGTGATGTTAATTGTACAGTATGTACTGAAAAAGTAAATGAAGAACCCTAGAATCGAACCCAGTACCCTTCGGTTCAGAGGCACATGTTCTTACCACCGAACCACCAAGGCTCTGAGTAAGAAGTAAGAAGTGTCCCCAAACTTTCATACGTCTTAAATAAGTTGACTGAGTTGGATTTGTTGTTACAATACGAACGAAAGCGGTCCTCTAAAATTGCCGATTTATCTAGAACTGAAAGAATAAATTTTGATAACGACAGTAGCTAAAACTAATTAAAATAAATCACCTCGGAGTCGGAAAATTTTGCCATAAAAACAATTAGATCCCGTTAAACTTTTCCCTAGTAAACTAAATAACTGTCCTAAACTACGTTTTAATTAAATTATGCAGTTCTCCGTTGGAGTTATTCGAAGGGAATAATCTGTGTTCCATTAATATAATTGGTCGCTTGTACTTTTCAGGAGTTTTATTGCCATATGAGGACACATTCCTTGAAATATTGGTCTCCTTTGTTTATTGTTCCTTTAGAAGCTTTGCTCCTTTTTAATTTCCTTGACGCTTTTGTCACGTACCGGAGCCTGACGTCTTTTTATTTGCTTTGCTGAAAGAAAAGAGACGCTATTCGTATTTGTAAATGTTACACAGAAAGACGACTATCGGGAAAATAGAATTGATTGAGGATCAAAAAAAAAACAATGAAGCGAATTCACCCTCGAATGATTAATTACAATAGCATATACCTACAGTTGCTGTTTTTATACAATCACTCAAATATAATACAAACATGTTTTCTCAGCTGTGTTTTTATCGAATCTACGTAGGAAAAAATCGCTTATGACGTGATCCTGCTTTGAGACTTTTTAAAAATTTCTTAAATATATTTTTGTGCACTTTGAAACACTGAATTATGAAAACTGTACCACTTCAAATTCAGTTCAGTGCATGTGGCATACACCAAGATGGAAGATGTATCTATAAACTCAAAAAAAAAAACTTCAAGACGCAGCAAGTGCGTTATAGTAGTGAATTTTCATTAGACTTGTACACTATTATCAGTTATTTATTCAATTTATTCAATATGCAAATACGCAGTTTATAAACTATTTACGTATTGCATAACAAGATAAACTATAACTATGGTGTACACCTATAATTCTACAATCTCACTTTATTACCCACATCAAATCAATAACAATACAAAACATCATTTCGGCAAGCTTAGATTCCATTTCAGGCTTCACAGGCAATCCATCAATTGTACGAAACTAATATCAAATTCAAATTTATTCTGTCTATTCCAAATTCATATCTCATTCAGTACAAGTAATTTGGAGACCCAACAAAGTCAACAGGACAACGTGGTCAGGCATGTATATGTTCAGTCAATGGGTTCTTAAATGTTGAAGATGTCAACATGCTTACACGGTCTGTTACAACTTGTGCACATCCTATAAATCAGAGAACTGAACAGACTATTCGTTCTGCACCCCAGTATATAAAACAGTTGCTCTAGTCTACTATCCCTCTGAGGAACCCTAAACTGAATGCTGCCCAAAAATGCAGAAATATTTACCAATTTCCTCACGATTTTAAACAAAAACACCAGGTCAGCACCTTCTCTGAAGACTGGTTATGTCAAACACAGCAAGCAAACTCACATATGGTGGGATAAGATCCAAAAAACTTAAAATGCAGAAAACGAACAAACCTCCGCTGAACTTTCTCCACTACATCAGAATGAACCTTGTAGAAAGGATTTCACACCACCGACAGATACTCCATTTTTAGACGTATATATGCATTAAAAAGAATTTTAAGTGTTTCAACTCTACTAAATCTTCTCGAGTTTCGCACAATAAAGCCCAACGTTTTCAACCCCGAGGCATCAATTTTTTCCACGTGCTTCGCAAATGAGAATTTAGTGTCAAACTCAATTCCTAAGTCACCAAACTGGGTCCTGTGCAAAAGTTGGTCACCTCCAACAGTATATTGGTACTCAACAGGGGCAAGACGTCTCGTAAAAGTAGAAACAAAACATTTCCCAATATTCTGGAACATTATGTTCTCAAAACACCATTCTGACAGTGCATCAATGCTCCTATGTAGTTCCTCACAATCACTAATGCTAGAGATAACACGAAAGCTCTTTAAATCATCAGCAAACAACAAACAACGGGAGTCAGCTATACTTTTCGGCAGATCATTGACAAACAATAAAAACAATAAAGGTCCCATATTTGACCCCTGGGGCACCCCAGAGGGTGACGAAAACAATGAGGACTCGCTTCCACCATAAACCACATATTGTACCCTTCCAGTCAAATAAGATGTAAATAACTTTATCAGGTCTAGAGAAAACCCACACATATAAACCTTCTTCAAAAGAGCCTTGTGGTACACCTTATTGAATGCCTTCATGCGGCATATTACTAAAATTATTACTTCAAACTTACACAGACCTTGAAGATCGATTTTAGAGGTCCTAGTACGCGGAAATTGTTGCAGAATTCTTTCGAAAGTGTTATGCATATCTTTCTATTATCAAAAAAATGTTGTGTTCTACCTCCTTATGAGGAAAATACCCAAAACTCAATTTTCTATGTAGCTAAAAAATTTAGTTTTACTATATCTGTAGATAGTGTAAGTCTCTTTAAAAGAACCTTGTATTACAAATTTCATTAACGTCACAAAAGATTTCTAGGAGGAAACTTCATTCGAATTTATATTGTATTTTAACCTAGAGTGGCAGTTTCCTTCCTGTGGAGATCGAATTCAAAAGAGTCATTATTTTTAATATCTTTTACATCTAGAAAAGAAGGTTTACTGTTTACTTCTAATTCGTGGGTGAATTTTCTCGATCAAATCGACAGTTCAGTGCTTATCATAAGTTCCAATCTTGACGTACTGAACATCTACCAGCCTTCTAGGTTGCGTTCATTACTTGTTGTTGCCCTAACTTCTCTGTATTTAGTTTTTCTAGGTTGCACTCTGAATGCTAGGCTTGCGTGAGGGGCACAGTTAGAGAGAATATGTCTACTAAATTAAATACGGTATACTTTTGCATACTGAGGCTTTAAAACAAAGTGAAGTGAAGTGCCCTTGTCAAAGTTGGTTCACAGTGTAGTAGCTTATAAAATAATTGTGTGGGTGCTCTCAAATGAGATAGACAGGGTATTTTTAGGACAGAAGCTATTTATTCGCTTGGTCCTCGGACTCCAGTGGGAGGAATCATGTAGGTCAAGCTTCAAAACAAAACAAAAATATTTACGCTGACAGGCATGTGTCTTGCATTTTATTAACGACATTTTTTTTGTGGTCGTATTCTGTATTATTTAACACAATACTTTACGTCACGTAGACTTATATTTCAGCAAGCCTCTGCCATAATACACTCACTTACCAAAATCCTACTAGCGTTTTTAGATTCGAAAACTTTAGAATATTGTTAGTCATAATTCACTAAGTGAAGATTGGAACCTGTAATGAGCACTGATAAGTAAACGTGAAGAACAGAACACATATTTTTAAAGACCCGACGGTCGTTTCACTAACAAAGTTAACGTCATCATAGTATGACGTTAGTATTTTGCATCCTCTGATGACGTTAACTTTGTTGTGGTGATTTGGGTTCTCCGAGTATACTTATTGTTAGAGTATTCACATTCTACACCAGCCAAGGGAAACTAAATCTGTTTCTGAAATGCAATTGTTGGCAACGCTGGTCATCTATCTTTGTTTTCTCTTCATTGCGTGCTTTGCGGAAACGGCAATAAGAAAGCTCTCCGACAGGAATTCCGCACTCTGTTGATTTTATGTAAATGAAAGGATACTGCAGAAACGACCTCCCCTGCTATTTGCAATCACATACAACACTGAACCTAAGACCAAAGGCAACAACACCACAAAGAATCTGAATTACCGATTCTTTTCGTCGACATACAGCTAGCTCATTCTGTCTTTTTCCCTCAAACGCTTATTTCCACTGCATTGTTTTCTTTAAAGTCATATGCAAAGAAAGTTAACTCACAACTTTCTAATTGTTTGTAAATATTTTTCTGTCAACAATAAAGTGGTAACTGCATAAGGCTTCGTCACAAACAAGGTCGTATTTTTATACCCCTGGATTAACTGCCAAATTTGTAACGTATTAAGTGAATAACTGGACAGGGTCGCCAAATTTGTAACATTTTTCTTACATTCACTAAATCACAATGGTCTGTATACGAATCGTTAATATTTATTCCAGTCAGACTGCCGCACGCAATTGTTAATTATTTAGCCTAGTAAATTCGGCTTTGCTTACTGCGTTACAGTCTTTTGTATAAAAGAACCATAGATCAGGGAATCAGGGATCAAGGAATATGAATATATATATATATATATATATATATATATATATATATATATATATATATATATATATATATATATATATATATATATATTCCTTTACGTGATAATAAAGAATTTTTTCACGCCCAATGAGGTACATCAAGGGGCCTGTGAAGTCCCAACGAACGTTTCCGGTTCTGGTGTATGAGTCGGTTTCCCTTACAAACAAAAATGCTGATGGCTTCTCCATGTACGAAAGATTCCGGAGATAAAAGACCCCACCATTCGGATCTCCGGGAGAGGGGGTACAGGGGGCGCCGGCATCAAGATTTAACATCTCCTTCTCGAATATATGTAGAGATTAGCTGATGAAAAGTATTTGCGAGTCTGGAAGAGAAAACGTAATTTCTTAGCAGCCGCTTCTGCAATTGATGTGACATGTTGGTGCCAATTGAGATTTCGATATACAGAAATGCCAACAAGTGAAAAGGACTCATTACTTTGAATAACTTGGTTGTTCATTGTGATGGGTCTAGGGCTGGTGTGTCTCTTATGAGATAGAAAGCAAGACTCAGATCTGGTGGAGTGGAATTGTACAAGATTTCTACTACCCCAGTCTAACATTTTTTGGATAACCACAGAGACAGAACCCTCCATGACTCTGCGATCCTCATCTAATTGGCCTAAATAAAACAGGCATAGAATATTGTATATTTGAGGGGAGGGTGCTGTCGTCCGCGTAACTGTGAACTGGGTTGGATGTGCTAGAGAGGAGGTCATTGATGTGGAGAACCATCCACGACAACAGAAATGTTCCGGTTGGAGAGGAAATTATCTGTCCAGGTACAGAGTTTTGGTGGTAGGACATACACCGGAAGTTTATTAAGCAGCGCTGCGTGCAAGACCTGGTCGAATGCTTTGGATATGTCTAGAGCGACAATCTGGAATTCACCGTGTAGTGCCATAGACCTGTTCCAAGAATGGGTGACAAAGAAAAGGACGTCGGCAGTTGATCTGCGCTGACGGAATCCATACTGCCTATCGTGGGTTAGACTGTGTTTTTCAAGAAATTTTAGTAATTGGGTGTTTGTATACTTTTCAATCACTTTAGAGACGACTGGAATGAGAGAAATAGGCCTGTAGTTGCTACGAAGTGCTTTGAATCCTTTCCTGGGGACGGGTTGTACTCGAGCAGTTTTCCAGTTACTAGGAAATATGCCTCTATTGTAAGATGTCTGAAACAGATGAGCCAGGACAGGAGCAAGTTCTGGTGCGCATTTTTTGAGAACAATTGCTGGGATCTCGTCAAGGCCATAGGATTTCCTGGTATTAAGAGAATATAGCATCTTTCGTACCTTTTTAGTTTTGAAAATGATATCCGTCATTTTATGTGCGACATCGGGAACTGTTGGTGGCTGAACATTTGGAGGTGGGTTGAGAGTAGAATTGCCGGCGAACAACGAGGCAAAAAGTTCAGCCTTGACCAGGGCGGTAGAAACAATTTCATCCCCTGAAACAAGAAGTGGGAACGTGCTCTTGCAGAAATTATTCCCAATAGATTTACCAAGAGTCCAGAAGGGTTTGCTGCTGTTGAGCGGACTTTGTTTTTGATGTGGTTATTATACGAGTTTTTTGCCTCAGAAAGAATTCGGACATAGCGGTTTCTTGCGTCGTTATATGCTTGACGGTTTTCTTGACTGGGATTGGGTAGAAGGGTTTTCTGAGCTTTGACGTTTTCAAGTCTGGCTTTGTCACAGGATTTAGAGAACCAGTGCTTTTGAGAGGCTGAAGAGGTTTTCTGTGTACGTGCAATAAATAATTCCATGCCAGCTTGGATGACTTCGGTGACGTTTTGTGAGATATCAGAGGGGTCAGGATGAGAAAAGCAGGCAGACGCCCATGGAAATGAGGAAAAGTAATCCCGCATTTCGTCCCAGTTCGCGGAATTGTAGTGCCAAACGATACGTGGGTGTGATGACTGTGTGACCTCTGGTTGCATTGCGCAAGAAGCAGTGACCATGCCGTGGTCTGAGCGACCAAGGGGGCGGTGACTGATGTCTTATAGCATTAAGGTTTTGTAGTAAGAAGGAGATCCAAGGGATTTGAGCTGTGTGTTGGGATGCGAGGAATGTAAGTAGGTTGCTGAATCATATTGGCTAAAGAATTTCTGACTGCAAATGCCTCTAATGCTCTCCCTTGTGGATCGGTTTTTGAAGATCCTAGCCATTCCTTATTATGGACATTGAAGTCACCAAGAATAGTGACCTCGGAGGAAGGATATTCAGAAATCAGATGATCGGTTTTTTCAGAAAGTTAGTCGAAGAGCTGGACAAAGTTGTTGTCAGAAGGTGACCGGTAATTGCAACAGATGAATTTAGTTGCAGCCCTGAGAGAGAGTTGATCCAAAGTAAGTCTTTTCTTCAAGCTTCTGAATTGGGAAGTCTGGTGCAGGGTAGATTGCTACGGACGTATGCGCACACGTCTACATGCAATCTAAAGGAAGTGAGGAGCTCATACCCCGGGAAATTAAGATGATTTGTGGCTGTTTTGGTACTGATTTGGGTTTCGGTGAGGAAGAGGAGTTGGGGCCTATTAGCCTGGAGAAAATGGTGGACGGAGTTCAGGTTAGAATTTAGGCCACATATATTCGAGAAGGATATGTTAAATCTTGATGCCGGCGCCCCCTGCACACGCCTCTCCCGGAGTTCGGAATGGAGGGGTATTTTATCTTCGGAATCTTTTGTACAAGGAGGAGCCATCAGCATTTTTGTTTATAAGGGATAAATCCATTTGATAATCTCATCAAAATAAAAGAGAATAAATACAGACCAAACGACCCATTGTTTGTTAAACATCATCAATAAATCCGTTAATTTAGAGCTTCAGTTTATGGCTTTGTTTTATTATTCTATTTAATTTTTGCATTAGCGACGTAAGCTAAAAATATTGTTTTAACTGCGTAATTCTATGACTGCATTAATGACGTCTGATTTATTTATTGTTTTGTTTTAAATGTGTTCGATATTTTCAATTTCCACAGCAGTATTGCAAGTTAAATTAAATTATGTTTTAGTGTGGAAAATTATACATTTATAAAACTATTAGTATGAGATAATTGCCAATTTTCGATTTGTTAACGAGTAGTATAGCGATAATCTAAATTACCACTGATCACAGTAATTTCCATTGATTTGATACGCAAAACGCAGTCAGTGTTGAAATGATTTACATATAATTTATTTTCACTGTTAGGGGACGTCGATTAATTACGTGAGGTGTTTTTTTTAATTTTGACCCCACCCTCTCCCTTGATGAGATTTGGTGAGATGTGGTAGAGCCACAAATTTCATTAAAGTTACAAAAGCTTTCCCGAAGGACACTAAATTCATATTTATAAAAGCGAAGTATCTGCCAAGTTATAAACGTAGCAGTTATTTTTTCTTATTAATCGCCTGAATTATTTAGTTTGAGTCAACCTGATCAAACTAGTTTTTCAATATCAACAATAACAAAATATCTGCTGAAATTTATAATTTCAGACTCAAAGGTAACAAAGTTATTCAGGCGTTTTAAACAAAAATGAGATCTTGTTCGGAACGTATGAAATATGTTCATTATGTTTCTCCAAATGTCAAAGTTAAACAAAAAACCACACATTCATCAAGCGGGAATCGATCTCGGAATCTTCTGCATAGAAGACAAGCACGCTACCTCTGAGTTATCTAAGGATACGTTAACTAACGTTTTGTTTGCATGATACTTGACGCTGGCTTTATGCCCCGGGATATTTCATATTATATTAAAAGTAAGCGTAAGAATGAATCACAGAATTGATAGAATTGTGACTTGAAACACATTCAACGACTGTTCCGATCATAGAGGACGTCTTATGTTTAAGTTTAAAGATAAAAGAACATACTGTTTTAAAATTATTTTTATAGAGACTTTACTTGATTTTGTTTACATTTCCACTATATTATGCTACACTTTCAGTCTAAAATTGTATATGGGGCCGTTCGTGAAGCTACAAATATTGTATATTTAAAAAATTTATTGAATACCCCCAGTTAGAAAACAATCACTAGGCAAATTTGTAATTTCATGTCGTCTCGCATTTGCGATATTTGTTGCCGAGATTTCACGATTTTGGTTCGAGTAGTATGTTTTATGCCTGTTATGTATTTTGTTTGGTTACCGTTGATATATGGTTTATACCTGTTGTATTGGTTACCGTTGATATATGGTTTATACCTGTTGTATGAATCAATCTGCGCATGGTGGTTACCTACTCTGTCTGCCAGGCATTGGACTTTAACCACTAAGTCGTTTTAACGCCTCCTTCAGATTTGATTCTTAATTTGGAAAAAAACCTCTAAATATTGTAAACCAACATACTTAAAATTCACAACATGGGTTTATTTACACAATTTCTAGCCAGTAAAGTCTCATTCCAGTTACTCTAATACTTTAAAAAATATAGCGTTTTGAAAATTACTTTTGTATAAGTTTGTGGTAAAAAATGTCCGTTATAGATGGATTACGAGAACTCGTCGCCGGTCTTAATACAATGAAGATATATGCCAAGTTAACATAAAAATTCAAACGGACCTTGGATTTCGGTTCTAGGGGTCCTAATTCGAGCTTATTTGCAAAACCACTTGTTTTCCAGACAAATGGCGTATATCTAAGGGGGTTCCTGTGTTCAAGGCTGGAGATAGAGGTAGTGCACTTATTTATCGAATTATAGCTATAAGTAGTAACTTCTGTAAACTATGGGCAGCTTGCCTCTGTAGACATTTGTCCTTTCATCTCTCCTCTGTTCTAATACCTGAACAACATGTATTTGTTAGAAACCGTTCCACAGCAACCAATCTTGTGTATTTTACGCAATATGTTTCTGAAGCACTGGAGACGCATTCACAGGTAGATGGGGTCTATCTGGATTTCTCCAGGGCTTTTGACCCAGTGGATCACTCCATCTTGGTTTCTAAGTTGGACAGTGTTGGCCTCTCTGATAGTCTATTGGCCTTATTTAAATCCTATCTGCACAATAGACAGTTAAATGTCGAAGTTAAGGGTTACCGATCTCATAGATTTACCAGTTTTTCTGGGATTCCCCAGGGTTCTCATTTGGCACCGCTACTGTTCAATATATATATATATATATATATATATATATATATATATATATATATATATATATATATATATATATATATATATATATATTAATGATATAAAAGATCATTTAAATGTCAACTTCTTATTGTATGCCGATGACATCAAACTATATCGTAAAACAACCTCAGCCAATGATTGCTTATTACTGCAGAATGCCTTAAGCTCCGTACTTGATTGGTCTGTTGTAAATCGTATACCTATAACCACCAACAAGTCTTGTGTCATGTCATATTATAGGATAAAATCTCCCTTGTTCTTCCATTATAATATTAATAGTGAAAATTTGCGTCGTCATACATCGGTGAAAGATTTGGGGGTGACTTTTGATTCACAGCTCGCATATGTTTCACATATTCAAAACCTGGTAGATAAGTCGTACAGGCTTGTAGGATTGATATTTAGAAATAGTAAAAATTTCAAATCCGAGACGATACTGAGGCTTTACTTCTCGTTTGTCAGGTCTCGATTGGAGTATTGTTCGGTCGTTTGATCCCCGATGTATCATAAGATAGAACATCAGCAGCGTAAAATACTGAAGTATTTTTATATTTTTTCTTGTAGGAATAAAATAAAGTGAGTAATAACATTTTTATTATCAGTAACACCTAACACAAGTGTAGCCTATAAAGAATTACATAGTTCAGTCTTTATCTAATCTAATGTTCGAAATGCCCGCCTTCTTGTGCCTGACAATATCCGAAACTGTCGACAAATTCTTGTTGGGCTCTGGAGAAATATTAGTACATTCAGCGCTAATTCTTGGTTTTAATTCGACGATAGTATCTGGTTTACTATTATAATTATTATGTCGTAGTCTTTAAGTCTGTGAACAGAAAAACAAAGCTCAAAACTCTACAATACCTACTTTTGCTAAATAAATACGTTGTAAACACACAGGTACTAACCTCTGAATTAGCTGTTCTTTAGGTCCGCTTAATTTTGCACCTATTTTTCTTAGATCTTTTTTCAAAGCACGTAATTCATTGAGCCATGCCGTATGTTTGCCAGAATTAATCAGTAATGGCACAATCTTTACAACAATAATGAACAATTTGTAAAAACCTGCGATAAAAGAGAGCTAAAGTGTAAACGTTGTGACGTTTGACTATCTTACATTTCCATAGACCTTATTCTACACTAGCGCCTCTAGCGGCTAAGTCAAGCACGATAGCCATCATAGTCAGTTGATTGTACATTGTCCACAGCTCTATGTATAAAATTTTGTGCAAACTAGAGCTACCGTGACAACATACTACCTGGTCCTGCACCGAGATGGCGTCCCTGTCGTATCTCTCACAACGTTCTCCAGGCTGACATCTTGCGACAACTTCGATTGTTTAGATTTTTTCTACGATTTATTTAAATAGCATAGCAGTACAGATAACGTCATCTGTCTTTGTCCAACATTGTAGATATTGTATTACAGAATCTGAAGTGATGTCGACGATTATTTTATTATTAATTTCTAATATTTTATTTTCCTTTACTCAATCGACTTGGAAATTGGTACACGACCACGTCTGTCTATGGTCTTTCAAGTGGTATATATTCATTTCAATCATTTAGACAATTTGAGAGATATTGCTTTTTAAAAAATATTTTTTTAATTTTTTACTAAAAAAATTGGCTGTTGAAATTTGATGAATGAACTTATCCAAGCCATTATCAAAATAAGGGTAATTCCCAAATTTGGTCCAAATCAGTGAAGTATTTTTTGAGTTATCAGTTGTACACACACACACACACACACACACACACACACACACACACACACACACACACACACACACACACACACACACACACACACACACACACACACACACACACACACACACACACACACACACACACACACACACACACACACACACACACACACACACACACACACACACACACACACACACACACACACACACACACACACACACACACACACACACACACACACACACACACACACACACACACACACACACACACACACACACACACACACACACACACACACACACACACACACACACACACACACACACACACACACACACACACACACACACACACACACACACACACACACACACACACACACACACACACACACACACACACACACACACACACACACACACACACACACACACACACACACACACACACACACACACACACACACACACACACACACACACACACACACACACACACACACACACACACACACACACACACACACACACACACACACACACACACACACACACACACACACACACACACACACACACACACACACACACACACACACACACACACACACACACACACACACACACACACACACACACACACACACACACACACACACACACACACACACACACACACACACACACACACACACACACACACACACACACACACACACACACACACACACACACACACACACACACACACACACACACACACACACACACACACACACACACACACACACACACACACACACACACACACACACACACACACACACACACACACACACACACACACACACACACACACACACACACACACACACACACACACACACACACACACACACACACACACACACACACACACACACACACACACACACACACACACACACACACACACACACACACACACACACACACACACACACACACACACACACACACACACACACACACACACACACACACACACACACACACACACACACACACACACACACACACACACACACACACACACACACACACACACACACACACACACACACACACACACACACACACACACACACACACACACACACACACACACACACACACACACACACACACACACACACACACACACACACACACACACACACACACACACACACACACACACACACACACACACACACACACACACACACACACACACACACACACACACACACACACACACACACACACACACACACACACACACACACACACACACACACACACACACACACACACACACACACACACACACACACACACACACACACACACACACACACACACACACACACACACACACACACACACACACACACACACACACACACACACACACACACACACACACACACACACACACACACACACACACACACACACACACACACACACACACACACACACACACACACACACACACACACACACACACACACACACACACACACACACACACACACACACACACACACACACACACACACACACACACACACACACACACACACACACACACACACACACACACACACACACACACACACACACACACACACACACACACACACACACACACACACACACACACACACACACACACACACACACACACACACACACACACACACACACACACACACACACACACACACACACACACACACACACACACACACACACACACACACACACACACACACACACACACACACACACACACACACACACACACACACACACACACACACACACACACACACACACACACACATATATATATATATATATATATATATATATATATATGTATAGAGGGTGGCGCATTGAAAACAGACAATTTTTTTTAAGAAACGCTGAAACACGTCAATTTTAATATTGAGGGGGCCATGTTTTGACATAAAACTCAATTTTGTCACATCAACCCCTTAAGGGTGGTGATAACGACTCTTATATTTTAAATAGGGAACATGGGTCGAGTGTTACATCATTTGAATGCTCTTTCTTTTCTGAATTCAGCACACTAATTTTTTTGGATGTTTTATCAACTCGTTTAAAAATTATTCACAGTTGGATTTGCAAGAACGTATTTCATTCATTGTGATAAGAAATGAACTCATTAATCAATTTTTTGTTAAAAAAAACTAAAAAACAAAACCAAACGTTCAAAAATGTTTATTCAGTTACGTAAGTGTTCAAATTGTTGACCACCAGCTTCCATACAAAAGTACAAATTTTGTTCAAAACGAGCTCTGACATTCTGGAGCATTTGTGGAGTTATTAGACGGCATTCTTCAACAATGCGTCGTCGTAATTCTTCCAGAGACTTCGGTTCTGTTGCGTAAAATTTACTCTTTAAATGGCTCCATAGAAAGAAGTCTAAAGGAGTTAAATCCGGTGATCTAGGGGGGCACTCAATAGCACCTCTACGCCCAGTCCATTGCTCTGGAAACTCTCTGTTTAAAAACTCCATAACACGTTGTGAAAAATGCGGAGGAGCTTGTTGAAACACTAATTGATTTTCTTGATAGCGATCATCATTTTCAACAATGTCAATTAGTACAGGGTAAACGATTGACTGTAGTGTTTAATCAAAACGTACACTTGTCTGAAAAACAGATATCGAACAGAAATTTCCCGTTATCAGCTATTCGTGCAGTCATAACTTAACAAAACTCCAGCCGCCGATCAAAATCATCTTCATTCAGTTGTTGTACAAGATGAATTTTATACGGGTGAAATTTATGATGCTGCAATATTTGCTAAACAGTTCTTTTTTTTGATGTTTGAAACAGTGGCCAATTTTGTCGTGCTCAAAGTTGGGTCTGCAGCAATTTGTCCTAAAACTTCAATCTCAGTAGTCTCATTTCTAACCGGAAATTCACGTTCAGGATCCCGTTATTTGTTGGCTACTCAACCACTTTGTCGAAACTTTGCAACTAACTCCAAAATGTATTTTCTGTTAGCATATCTGTTCGGATGTCGTTCATTAAACAAATTTGCGGTACGGTTGGCACAGTCATCGTTTTTGAGAAAAGAGTAATTATTTCAACTTCTCCTTCTACAGAATACACCATTGTGAAATTAATTTTCGGTAGTACTATCAAGTATCAAACCGACCGATAAACTGAAATAATAAAGCGCATTTCTCTCATTCCGATAAGAAATATTCTGATAGTCAATTTTTTGTTTACAAACCAACAAAACATTGACTATCAGCACATTTCTTATCGGAATGAGTGACATGCGTTTTTGCATCTTCAACTGTGAATAATTTTTAAACGCGTTGATAAGACTTCCAAAAAAAAGTAATGTGCTGAATTCAGAAAAGAAAGAGCTTTCAAATGATGTAACACTCGACCCATGTTCCCTATATAAAATATAAGGGTTGTTTTTACCACCCTTAAGGGGTTGATGTGACAAAGTTGAGTTTTATGTCAAAACATGTCCCCCTCAATATTAAAATTGACGTGTTTCAGCGTTTCTTAAAAAAATTTCTCTGGACGCAAATCGGTCTGTTTCGTTTTCAATGCGCCACCCTGTATATATATATATATATATATATATATATATATATATATATATATATATATATATATATATATATATATATATATATATATATACAGGAACCACAGGAGAGTTTATATACGCCAGGGGCCCTAATTCGCGCTCATTTAAAGACATTTTTCGAAAGTTTCACCATCGAGACGTTTCCATTAGTGAATTTTCTTAATGAAAATTGACTTAAATTAGATTACTAAAACAATTTAGGTTTTCAACAAAAGTCTATTTTTATGAAATTTCGCTACAAGGGCGCACTTGCTGCAACGGGACTTTTTGTTTTAGGTTTGTCTCGTTCAAATTTATACATTTGTATTAAATAGGGCAATGGTGGCAGTTTCCCGGGCAAGTGTAATACAATAAGTTATCCTGCAAGGCGATAGGACTAGCTGTAGGAGGAACACTGATAAATCACAAACACTTATGTCTGTTTTGTTGTATATGCAGCTGAGTGGTGATTTACCGTTACCTTTTCTTTCCTTTTGCCGCAGCTAACTCACTTCCGATTGAAAAATGTTTCCATATCAGTGCCATTTATTTTATACGTCCAGAGTACAATACGAATGTTTCCTTCTTTTCCACCGGGCGCATTGCAGGCCTATTACCGTTTTACTACATTACTTAGAAATGGAGTAGGCACTCTACAACTCTAATGATGCATCTTGGTTATACAGTGCTTTCGAAAAGTAACCAATAAAATCATTATTACCGAAATTGTGAGTTTTTCGAAAAAATCCTCTGACACGTCGATTTTCTTTTAAACAAAGACACTTTTAGACATACTTAGACATTAACCCATATTTGTGACGTCATCGTTCTTCGAGATATGACGTCACCGACAATTTTTTTAAATGGCAACCCCCAATTTCGACCAAGGTTACGTTAGCGTAAGTAGGTTAGACAAAAAAAATGAAGAAAAACGATTTTAAATTACAAAATACTAAATTTAATGATAATAATTATATAAAAAATCAACTAAAGTAAATGTTCAAATTGTGCACCGTTGGCTGCCTGACAATAGCCAAGACGATTAATACAATCTGTTTGAACATTGTCAATAACCTCAGGAGGTCTACGACGTATCTCTTGACGAATTCTTACTTTTAAATATTCTAAGTTATCTGGTCTATTAACGTATACCTTGCTTTTTAAGTATCCCCACAAGAAGAAATCTAGCAATCTGGCTATCTAGCTGGCCACTCAATCCGCCCTCTTCTCCCTATCAAGAGATTCGGGAACACCATATCTAAAGATGCACGGACAGGTGTTGCATAATGAGGAGATGCGCCATCGTGGCAAAAGAAAATGTAATTTCTCGGAAGATCACGTTCCTCTATATCTGGATATTAAGTTATCAGTTCAGGAATAAGGTAGTCGCGAAGAAAATCCTCATATTTTGCACCAGTAAGCTTCACGTCAAAGAAATAGGGACCCAGAATTCTTCAGTCGACTATGCCGCACCACACATTAACTTTCTGAGGACGTTTAGTGTGAGAATCCATCATCCATCGGGGATACTCGGCAGTTTTTCCTATTGACAAGGCCGCTCACAACAAACGTAACCTCGTCAGAAAAAAAGTAGGTTTTTTTACGAAATTATTATCATTAGTGCATAGTTCTTCCATTTGCTCGTAAAATTGATTTCGCCGATCAAAGTCGTCTTCAGATAGCTCATGAATTATAAGGCATACCTTGGACGCTGCCATATTGAAATCAGAAGCCAACTGGTTAAGTGTTGAGTGATGATTTTCCTGTATTGCCAACAAAACAATAAGTTGAGCTTCTTCTGATTTTGAAAGTCTACCAGATTTAGGAATATCACGAACATGCCCAAAGTTACGGTATTTAGACTCAATATTGCTTACCATTCTTTGGCTAATGGAATGCCGATCAGGACGAGTGTCATTGAAAAATTCAACTACTTCTTTTTGGGTGCGCATCCTGTCTCCAAATCCGATCATGCAAATAATTTTAATTCGTTCTCTTTCATTTAATTTAACCATTCTTTAATAAAATGACAAAACATTTTTTCCGTGCCTTACTCATAACGAAAAACCACAAAGTAACAGATTAATCAATCAATTAATTAAATTTAAATTTGTACGTATATACACACCGCAAGTAATAAATAGGTCCTGCTAATAATTCATAATTATAATGCTTATAATAGACCTATTATTTGAGAGTTAAGTTAACAATACTGAAACGTCATCGCCGATATTATGAAATATAATCGGTAAAAACAGCCATATCTGTCAGTTTAATGAATCTCTATTATGATTTATTTGCCTATGTATGATTTTAGGTTATATCCAGCGCTAGTCTGTTATCGTTGTTAATTAAGTGGTTGGAATTATGCAGTTATTTTAAATGCAAAAAATTCAGGACGCAGCAAGTGCGCCATAGTAGTGAATTTTCATCAGAATTATACACTACTATTATACGGCGTATTCTTAAGTTAATACTTTAAACTTACACAGCCCTTGAAGAACGATTTTAGAGGTCCTAGTACGCGCACATTTGAAGAATTCTTTCGGAAGTGTTACTATCGATATCTCTCTATTATCAAAAAAATCTTATGTTCTAACTCGTTTTGAGAAAAATTACCAAAACTCAATTTTCTATGGAGCTAAAAAATTAAATTTTGATATATCCGTAGATAGTGTAAGTCTCTTTGAAAGAAACTTGTATTACAAATTTCATTAAAGTTACAAATATTTCCAGAACGAAACTTAATTCGTATTTAGAAAAGTAAAGTATATTCCAAATTATAAACGTAGCAGTTATTTTTCCTTATTAATCGCCAGAATGATTTCGTTTGAGTCGACCTAATCAAGCCGGTTTTTTCAATATCAACAATAACAAAGTTATAATTTCCGACTCAAACGTGACAAACTTATTTAGGCGTTTTAAACAAAAATGAGATCTTGTTCCAAACGTATGAAATTTGTGCACTATTGTTTCTCCAAATGTCAAAATTACGCATTAAAAAACATACATTCATCGAGCTGGATTCCGTCGCGTAACTTTCTGCTTATGAGGCAAGTGCGATGCCTCTCAGTTTTATCTGCGTGATACGTTAGATCTGCTTCATGCCCGAGATATTATATTCAAAGTATACGTAACAATTAATTACAGAATTAGTACAATTACCACTGATACACATGCCACGACTGTTTCGGTCTTATATGACGTCTTATCTTTAAGTTTAAATTTATATGACGTCTTATGTTCAAGGTTAAATATAAACGAAACTATTTTAGAATCACTTTTATAGAGACTTGTCTTGATTTTGTTTACATGTTTGCTATATGATGCGGCATATTTTCTGCCTATATATTTAGTTTGGTTACCATTGATGTATTGTTTATACCTGTTGTATGGCTTAATCTACGCTTGGCAGTAAACTACTCTGTCAGGCATTGGACTTTAACCACTAAGTCGTTTGAACGCATGGCTTTGGGATTTTATTTTAATTTGGAAAAAACTCTAAATGTTGTGTACCAAATTACTTAAAATTCACAACGTAGGTTTATTTGCACTATTTCTAGCCACATGTAAAGTATCATTCGAGTTACTCTGATACTTACAAAAATATAGCGTTTTCAAAAGGTTTTCCACGATTTTCCACCGGAAAAACTTGAGCATAAAGGCTGAATAACGAACTCGACTTCGGTTTTTACCCAAACAAGACTTATGCCAGGTTTAATTGAAATCATACATACATACATACCCATATATATATATATATATATATATATATATATATATATATATATATATATATATATATATATATATATATATATAAACATATAAAATTTTTAACGGACCTTGGTTTTGGATTCTAGGGATCCAAATTCGCGCTCATCTGAACAAATTTTTTCAAAAGCTTTTATCGTGACCTCTCTATTAGAGAATTTTTCTTAATGAAAATTCGCTAAAAAGAAAAAAAAAGCTTATTTAACACCTTGTATTTCAAAAACGAAGCAACATTCAAAAAACTATTATAACATATCTTCGCTAAGTGAAGATTGGAACCTGTGGTGAGCACTGATAAGTACACTTGTAGAACCCAAATCACCATAACACATTCTAAAAAACCTGACGATTGTTTCACTAACCAAGTTAGCGTCATCAGAGGATGAATAATTCAGAATTAGACTTAACTACGCTAGTGAAACGATCGTCAGGTTTTTTCAAATGTGTCGTGGTGATTTGGGTTCACTTACCATATTTTCGTCTTAAAATTAGATAAGGATACACCCCGTTCATTTTGTCAAAAACGTTGGAAAACACCCTCTATATTCATTAGGAACAGTTATGAAAATGCGCTACAATTACATACCTACTTGCTACGTGAGAAATTTTTTAAGCAGAAACAAACTAATTTTTCACATCTAAAGCGGCGTCTCAGATTCTAAAATTGAAAGAGAAAAAGCAAATCTCCATCTCTAACCCCCGGGTCAATATTGTCCTTCATTAATAACCCTTTTAATACAAAGTGTAAAAGCAATTACCGTTAAGCAACCCAAATAGATCGCGTCTGGTGATCAAGCCCGGAGTTCTGGATAATGCAAGAAAAATAGAAGAGAGAAAGAGCTCAGGGCACACAGTACAAATATCGATGTTTCCGTTCCTGATGCCTTATCAGTGGGAGGAATGAATAGCTTAGCTCATGCAATATATCGTCCTCGTCGCTGACGTAGAACTAAAGCTGGAAAACAGATAATCCGGCCTTTTCCTTGGAAAAACGGCACAAGTTTCACTACTTGGTGCGTATTTACTCCGCCCTAATTATCATAGATAGAGGAACCGGCCAAGCGGAAGTACAGCACATTGATGTTCTCTGCTGGTTTATGTCAATATTTGTGCTCTAGAAGCTGTAAATATGTCTATAGTCAAAGGATTTTTATTTTTATCGCTGAAAAATAATTGCTAGTCTTCTATATTGTTACTGGATTGGTTAGAGGCTTTTAATCCAAAGTTTTTGGTTGTAATGGGGAAAATATCGCCGTCTTTTCAATACAGAAAGACGGCGCCCTCGTGGCGCAGATTGCAGGATGTCTGCCTTCAACGCGACATGTCCCGGGGTCGATTCCTGGACAGGTCAACGAAAAACTGACTTGATTTGAAAGAGAAATCATGAAAATTTGTAGAAGTTTTTTTTTTATTACTAAACTAAAAAATAAAAAACTCGGGACGCAGCAAGTGCGTTATGGTAGTGAATTTTTATTAAATGCTTCAAATTTAAATAACTCAATTTTCTATAAACTTTAGAGAGTTTAATTTTAATACGTAGTAAGGTCTTTCCTAAGGCAAGATATCCACAAAATTTTATTAAAATAACTTTGTAATTTTCGGAGAGAAAAATTTTTTTCGAAAGAAAATTTGAAATTTGAATAACTAAATTTTCTCTAAACTTAGAAAGTTGAATTTTGGTACGTAGTAAGATCTCTTCTGAGGCAACATATATAGTAAATTTCATTAAGAGCTTTGTTACTTTCGGAGAAAAAAATTTTTTTTGAAATAAAACTCAAAATTTTTCCGGAAAACCCCGACCGATTTTTCTGGATAACGAACTCATCCCAGCCATTAATAAAAGAAAGGCAGTCGCCAAGTTTTATCGAAATCGGTTAATTATTTTTGAGTTATCAGACGGATACATATATATATATATATATATATATATATATATATATATATATATATATATATATATATATATATATATATATATATATATATATAAATTAAACCTATTTACAAATGAACTTTAATAAGATATTATGCTGTGACAATACCTCTCTCAAGCAGTGGCGATTTCTCCTAGTGAGCTAGGTGTGCGCCGCACCCTAAAATATAATCAAAATGTGCACAGTTATATATGTTTTACTTCTTTTTCCCTTAGTCTTAATACACTACATATTTTATGACAATCGATTTAATTCACTTATTTGATTTCATAAATAGTCGGTTAATAGTGACTTGGAATGAAGTAGATACCACGTCTTTTAACATGTTCAGAGAATATGAGTAGAACAAAGCAACTGGGAATGAATTCGGTCAGTCCCCCAGGCACGTGTTTAACATAGTGAGGCAAATACTATTGATTTTAACACTGCAGTGAGCTATAAAAATTTGTTAACTCAGTTTTCTATAATCTTAGAAAGTTTAATTTTGGTATGTAGTAAGATATTTCCTAGGACAAGAGATCCACCAAATTTCTTTAAAATAACTTTGTAATTTTTGAAGAAAAAAAATTGTTTCAAAAGAAAATTTAAAATTTGAATAACTCAATTTTCTCTAAACTTAGACAGTTGAATTTTGGTACGCAGTACAATCTCTCCTGAGGCAACATATATACTAAATTTCATTAAAACAGCTTTGTTACTTTCGAAGAAATTTTTTTTCGAAAGAAAACCAAAATTTTCCCGGAAAACCCCGTCAGATTTTTCCGACTAACGAACTCGTCCAAGCCATTAATAAAAGAAAGGCACTTGCCAAGTTTCATCGAAATCGGTTAATTATTTTTTGAGTTATCGGTTGGATACATACATACATATACATATACATATATATATATATATATATATATATATATATATATATATATATATATATATATACATATATATATATATATATATATATATATATATATATATATATATATATATATATATAAACATATAAACATATAAAAATTGAAACTGACACCGGATATGGGTTCTAGGCGTCCTAGTTCGCACTCATTTGAAAGAATTTTCGCAAAGTCTCACCATCGATACCTCTCTATTAGTGAATTTTTTTAAATAAAAATTCACTAAAAATGTTTTAATTATTTAAAAAGAATTGGCCAAAACTCCGAAAAGAAGTTCGCAAAAACTCGCTAAAGGACATTGAAAGAAATTTAGAATAATATTAGCAAAATTTTTTACGAAAACTTTTTTTTTGATATTCTTTTTTTTTGATATTCGATAAAAAATATTATATATACAAAATTCGCTGAAAATTCCTGAACAAAAATTGTTTCAAACGAATCCTTAAAAGTTTTAAAACAGTCTGGACCCAGCAAGTGCGTTACGGTAGTGAATTTTCATAACAATTAATGGCAAATATGTGTTGTTTTAATGAAAGCAGTCATCAAATTTGGTTACCCATATAGTATACACAATGTACCATATTTTATCAAAATAAGTTTATTGTTTGAAAAAGTACAAAATTTTTCCGAAAGAGACCTTCTTGTTTTCGAATAAACTGGTCCGATTTTCTCGGCCAACGAACCTCTTCAAGTTATTTACCCACCAAATATAATTATTCACAAAAACCTTTTCGTTGTAGCTTAAAAAATTAAGGAAAAATTGCAACCAATTTTTCACGAAAATCCGGAAACATTTTTTATGAGAACTTCTTAAACATTTATCGTTTATTACCAAAATTTCACAAAAATCTTACAAATAATTATTTCTATGGAAGCACAAAAAATGTGTGCGATAACTGGCTAAATATTATTTTATATAAAATTTTGAAAAAGGAATACATAAAATTCAAACTACATACCTAATCTGTAATTAAAATTATAAATAAAATAATTTGTTTGCACGAAAATCCATTAAAACGTTATTTTCGACGAACTTCGTTTAAAAAAAAACAGTTCCATCAATTGAATAATTTTTCATTTCGCAACAGATGTTTCCTCAAAGAAAATTTATTTAAATCATTTATACGAAAATTCGCCATTAAACAACCCTAGCTTCAGTAAATAAACCTTACCAAACGTCAAAATTTAATTGTTTGTGAAAACTTCTCGACAAGATTCCCGAAAGTCAAGGTTTAAAATTAGGGGCATAGTGTGTTTTCGATGTAGGAGAACCGCAGCTGCATCCGTCGCTTGACCCCGGGACACAATGTTATAATTTTAAGCGGAATGGCCAAGAGCAGTCAACAGATCACCTAAATTAAGGTAAACCTTTAAACTCTTCAGAAACCCAGTTCACAGTTACGCGGACGACAGCACCCTCCACTCCAATATACAATACACTAAGCCTGTCTCTTTAGGCCAACTAGATGAAGATCGCAGACTCATGGAGGGTTCTATCTCCGCGGATCTCAAAAAAATATTAGACTGGGTAAGTAGAAATCTTGTACAATTCAACCCCACCAAATCACAGTCTTGCTTTCTTTCTCATAAGAGATACACCAGCCCTAGACCCATCACAATAAACAACCAAGTTATTCAAAGTAATGAGTCGTTTTCACTTGTTGGCATCTCTGTGGATCGAAATCTCAATTGGCACCAACATGTCACATCAATTATTGTAGAAGCGGCTGCTAAGAAATTAGGTTTCCTCTTCCGGGCTCGCAAATATTTTTCACCAGCTAATCTCTATACTTTATATACTTCACAAATAAGACCAAACCTCGAATACTTCTCCCACATCTGGGGTGCTGCTGCCGCTTCTACACTCGCTATCGTGGACTCCATTTAAAAGAGAGCTATACGTATCATCGGTGACCCTACCCTTACCCAAAGGCTGCCATCCCTTGCCCACCGACGTGCCGTTGGTGACCTCTCTCTCTTTTATAGATATCTGCATGGGCACAGCTCAGAGGAGCTTTCTTCCATAGTTCCTCCACCTGCTGCCCCCAACAGATCTACCAGGGGATCAGAGCGAATGCACCCTTTTATTGTCCAGGTCACCAGATATAGAACATTTTGTTATGCCCGCTATTTTGTCCCGAGGACTTCCAAGTTGTGGAACTCCTTGCCGGCACATATTTTTTCCTTCTCCCCCGAACCTCCAAACCTTCAAGTCCAGAATTAACAAGTTGCCTCTTTCCTCCTTGTCGACACCCACGGTACGATAGCATTTAGGCTGTAAGCCCTCGTGGTGTGTTGTTGAAATTTAAAAAAAAATGTCAACACATTTTATCAACTTTTTTTTCAATACCGCCCTCATTTCCTGATATTATATTCTGAAAGCTCTTTTTATTACAAATTCAGCAATGTGTAGCACTTTGTTGTTTAGTACCTTTTAAGTTTTTTTTTCAACCTTAATCAAGAAAATCTTTATTACGGACCTGTACATAGCTTTTAAACTTAAGTACTAAATAGCCAGCTCTATCGATTAACACTTTGTCATTTAGGCGTTTAATAATAATACAATGGATGAATGGAGGCAATAATTTAATAGAATAAAAACATAACAAATAAAACCACATTACCAGAAGACCTAAACATAAAAAAAACAACAAACGAATACGAACGAAAAAAGTAAATTTAGAGCATATCTTCAAATAAACTTCCACTGTTTTCCAAGCACAAAAAGCACCTGCTTATTATCGATTTTCAAACCCTAGTCAACATTTGTCGACTAATACTGGCAAATGCTTCCAGAACTAACCTCATCAGATCTTGTTCTGTTGAAAAATTTTGCTGATATACAGGAATCTTAACGTATCCCCAGACGAAGAAATCAAGTTGGGTTATATGTGGTGAACGCGCTGGCCACGGTGTTTCCGAATACGTGCTGATTACCTTATCTGGAAATCTCCTTGAAAAATATTCCAGAATGGCTCTGGAATTATCTGCAGGTGCACCATCTTGCTATATCCAACAGTTATATATTTTTGTTTTATTTAGGATTTTGGTTAATTATCAATGCCGTCTTCTCTTTGTAAAATACATATCGGTCTTTATAATTAATCAGCATTCAAAATAAAACAAAAATATGTTCAATTTTGGGTATGATTTGCGAATCACAGGTGAATTAAATTGGTTATAATCTGTCTCAAATTTAAAGAAGTTTTATGCACAAGTTTCACTTGTGATAAACCTTTATTAAAATATTAATAATAAGAGCTTATTTAAGCTTCCCAAAATACTTTATTTAAAAACCCAAAAAAATTTCCAAAAAGCCAAAATTACCACAAAAAAAAACACTGGGCCAGGTTTTTTTTTAAAAGCCCGGGTTTTTCACAACCCTGCTAGAAACAGTTACTAATTATTACAAATCAAATTAAACAAGAAACTAATGTGTCAAAAATTAGTGTTACTGTCAATCTAAATACTGCTATTGTCACAACCATTTATTTCTAAAGCATACTTTTGTCTTTATAATTTAGGTTTATTTGTCCTATGTTTATTCCATTAAGTTATTGCCTCAATTCATCCATTGGGTTATTATTAAACACTTAAATGGCATGAAGTGTTAATTGATATAGCTAGTTGTTTAGTATCAGCTTAAAAGCTATATACAGATCCGTAATAGGAATTTTCTTGATTAAGGTCGAAAAAAATGACCAAAATGGTACGAAACCACAAAGTGTCACACGTCGCTGAATTTGGAATAAAAAGGGCTTTCTGAATATGATATCAGAAAATGATGGCGGTATTAAAAAAAAGTTGATGATGGTCCCGCAAAGACGAAACGTCGGATTCAAAGATTAGCAATGTTCGAATTTTTCAAAATATCTCACAAAAGAAATAAAAAAAATTTACGGAGATGTCTAATAGCCAATTTGTTGGGATTTTGAGAGCGCAACTTTTCTCCCATTTAACCAAGTGTGTATCTGCTACCGTTTTGGAGATCCACATAGTGGCACTGCTTATCTTGGACACACTGTATATGGTATTTTAAAACCGTAACAGTTTTCCTTGATGGAGAACCAACGTGACTTATCGATTCTAAACTGTAAAGCTCATACCTAAAACAGGCCCTGATTGAGCGTTAAACTGTCGCCCAGGTATAAGAAAGAATGAATATTGATTGCAATAAAAACAGCGAAAAGCAGTTTCTCATTAAATCTGACCCAAATATAATGAAAGAGAAGACAAAACGAGAACACGCGGGCGTCTGGAGCGAGAACAAATATGTGTTTATGCATGTTCAAGAGTGAGAGAGAGAGAGATGGAGATGTTACTAGGGTGCACGCTAATGATGTTCGATTTTAGTTACAAACCATGTCATAATACAATGACTGATGATCAATTGATGTTTCAGGATTTCCTAAGAGCGCGGGGTCTCATTTAAGATCACCACCCCATCCACCCTAAAGCTCGTAATCTGTTCCCATCCTGATGCTTTATGCAATAAGTAGCAATTTCCTTGATGCCTCGTCTAACACCGGCACCAGATTTTACCCCTAAGAAAGCTAATTTTAGTAATATTCTGTTTCAATGTTTTTTCCTATATTACAGTTCATGAAAGTTAAAGTATATGCGTCTCAAAGACATCACGAGCTTCACTGTGGCGTAACAAAGTAAGAAAATGTGTTTTGAACTCGATTTTTGGACAGCTGAAAAATATACATGTCCGGAAATATCTCCAACGGGAAGCCACTACAAAATTTAGATGCTCTGGTGGTGAAGGTGTAGCGAATTGTTCGAAAAGTTGGTAACTTGACACTAAAGGAATGCACTTTCTGATTAGAACTAGTTTTCAGTTAAAGAGTAACGAGTAGATGAAGTAACAAAGCAATGTTGAGAATAACAGAAAAAGTCTGGACGCAGCAAGTGCGTTATGGTAGTGACTTTTCACTAAAAAAAAATTATATTAAATATATGTGTTCTTTTTATGAAAGCAGGTATCAACTTTGGTTACCAGTATAACCTATATAGTAGAAACAATATACCATATTTCGTCAAAATAACTTTATTGTTTGAAAATGTACAAAGATTTCCGAAAGTAAAGTGTTCCCAAAAAAACGGGTTTCTTGGTCAACCTTATAGGTTAATAGCAAATTAAGCTATTCAAATTTGAAGCATTTAATGAAAATTCGCTACCATAACGCACTTGCTGCGTCCCGAATTCCTTTTCTTACATACATGTTTCGATGGAAAATGCAAAAATGCAATAATATAAGGCGTGTTCGATAAAAAAAAAAAGAAAATTTGTATCACCGACGACTTATGGGCCACCTATAATTGTAAAATATTTTTAAATGCAGCTCAAGACACCCTACAATTAATGTATAATATTTTTTTCGTATCTTGTATAATAACGGATATAATGAGCTTTATTGATTTTTTACAAAAATTCGACAAAAATTATATACTATTAAACGATGAACCCTATAGCTAACTATATAACTACTGCCAAAGCATCAGAGTAAGGGTCTATTTGAAATGAGTTTTCTGGAAATATTTTAGTGAAATGAAGGACAATGACGGTTGAAGATAAGACTTCAGGTTTCGTAAAATATTCTTCTTGGGACATTTTCTTTCCATAGCTCGTATTAGTTTCAAGTTCTTTGAAAAAAAAAATTTCGAAATAAAACTCAAAATTTAAATAACTCAATATTCTATAAACTTATAAAGTTGAATTTTGGTATGTAGTAAGGTCTTTCCCAGCGAAATATATCCACCAAATTTCATTACAATAGTCATGTAGTTTTCGGAGAACAAAATTTTTTTCTAAAGAAAACTAAACATTTTCCCGGAAAACCTTGTCAGAATTTTCTGGCGAACTCATCCAAGCCATTAATAAAAGAAAGGCACTTGCCGAGTTTACACGACATCGGTTGGATATATATATATATATATATATATATATATATATATATATATATATATATATATATATATATATATATATATATATATAAATTGAAACTGACCCCGGATATTGGTTCTGGGGGTCCAAGTTCGGGCTCATTTGAACTTTTTTTTTTGCAAAGTCTCACCATCGATACATCTCTATTAGTGAATTTTTTTAAATAAAAATTCACTAAAAAGCAAATAACATTTTGATAAAGTTTACACATTTTTAAGACAAAATAATAATCTGAATTTTTTTTCCGCCCCAGGCCAATGGTGGTGCACCATCTTGTTGAAACCATATATTATCTCTAAGATAAGCTACGTGCGGACCAAAATGTTATCGTCAAATTGATTAAAAACGATAGATAATTGTTTAGGTTAACATTTCCTTCGAAGATACTCGTATACGGGTCTTTCAGAAGTCTGTACCGCATTGTAAATCTAGAACGGAACTGATAATTTTTATCCCATATTAGGGTTTCAAGGCCCAGTACTGGGTATTTTCATGTTATCTTTACCACTATTTGAATTCGTCGAATCATTATATTTGTTTAAGAAACTGTGGGTTCACATCTAACTGATTTCTAATCAGGTACAAGAGTTCAGTTTTATTTCATCCCCTCCCGTTCATAAAGGATCAAACCATTTTGCGAATCTTAAATTCCAGTATTATTCACATTTAAATCATTCTGTTTTGTAATATTGTGATGAAACAGCATGAATATTATAGTATTGTAAAGCATATACTAATAAAGACATGATCCCTTTTTATCCTTTCATAAATTATTAATGTAAACTTAACATGAATAACCTCAAAATAAACCAGAGAAGAGAATAACAAGGGAGAAAGGCTATAGCTAGTCATAACTATAAAACCTAAAATAATATCAAGGAGCTCATCTGTATGCGAAATAGGTTCGCGCTTGGTTGCGGGAGGAGAATCAGGATAAAATAAAGGCAAGCGGGCGGGCAAAGGCAACTAAGGCAAAGTTATTGGACAGTGGTAAATTATTTAACATGTCCAGAAAGAATATGATAAAAGAACGCTTCTGGGAGGTTATCCCTTGTCCATGCAAACTACTTGTACATCTGTCTCCTGTTTAGTATTCAGATTACGCACGGGGAGCGCGGGACCGGCAAGACTTCCTCCCCATCCAGCATCAGAGACAACCAAAGACTAAACAAGGAGAACCAGGAGGCGTATTACCAAATTATCACATAGTATAAAAAATTACAAATTAGTAATGACTTGAAAATTACTTCTGATTCGAAAACTTGATTCGGGAATAAAAATTTTTTCGCCTGTCCGTCGGTCAGTCTGTCGGCTTGTACGTCTGTCTGTTAGTAAGCGCAATAACTTACGAAAGAGTTGAGATATCACCTTCAAATTTGGTATCCAGTTAGCACCCGACAAAGGAACGCTTCGAATTGTTTTTGGGTAAGATCGCTTTAGGGGGTGGGAGATAAATGAGGGATGATTTGGTGAAAATTGTCATTTTTTCGTTAAAGCTCGGGTATTATAACGTTTTAGAAGTTTATGGGGACAGGAATACGAATATTTTCTTAGTAGTCAAGTCATGGACCATAAATTCATTTTATAAGAATTGGGGGAAAAAGAGCTGGTTTTCTTTGCCCAACGTTTTGCAGGTGGATTGATCCCACCCTCGCTAACTAGTCGGCTTTGCTAATTACCGTTGGAAGAAGAATCTGTTGAAGATGTGGACTGTATTTATAACTCTAGGTGCACTGGATTCCAGAAGATTTCAATAATACACTTTTTTATATTTATATGTTGTATTGTTACTATATACACTTTAAACTTAACATTTATTTACAATTTGCGGTTATACACTTGATTTAATGGGTTATTCAGGAGATTTCACAATCTTATTAGCTACTTGCTATTGCATTTAACTGCGCGTATACTTTCTAATTTCGAAGAAAACACTGACTTTTCACTGTAATACTGTACGAACAAAATTTCTGTATCGAAGATTGGAGCTTGAACTGAAGTGGCGTAATCACACTAGCGATGTTTAGGTAGAAGATCGGGATCTTAGAAGTCCCAAAAGCGATGAAGACGAGATTCGTTGTAGAACGGCACTGCAGAATTGAACTGGCTTAAACACACGAGCGATGTTTAAGTGGAAGATTTGGAACTCAGGGTTCCAAGGAGCGAAGAAGGAGCGAAGATAACATCTGGCGTAGAACTGTAGCACTAAACTGGCTTAAATACGCGATCGATGTTTAAGTAGAAAATTGGGAACTCGGAGTCCCAAGAATTTAAGAAGAGGAGATCGAACGTAGAACTGACTTGTACCTTGAGAAAGGCTTGCTTTTATCGAGCTTTCGCGTAACGCTAGGTGACGTAGTGGACATAATGTCAGTAATACAGAATGACCAACTAGGTAGAAGCATTATTCCTAGTGAAGAAAATCCACTGGGTGCATCTAAAGAATACGTCAAAGACAGCTAAAGCTATTTACAATAAAAAACCTAACGGTATATAAGTATTCTTTGTATGGCATTGTTCATGCCTAAACCTAATGCGATACAGGCGTCTAGAGGATAAAGATTACCAGCAAATTGGAAAACATTGTGAAATCCAGAGATAAATAATTCCAGGTAGAAACTTAAATGATAGTGCAACCGAATGAAAGTAAAGATACAGGGGCGTACCAATTTGTTTCTCCACAAGAATGACTTTCTAAGAAGAGTAGACTATCACAGCTATGTGGAAGTTATGATTCAACTTGCAGTACTATTTTAAATGTCTACCAAACTACCAAAAATAATGAATTTTTCCCAATTAAAATTTAAGGGCAGGATACCGCGCTTACCCCGCACGGGCGTTTATGTTACGGGTTGAACATACATACATATACATATATGCCAGAAAATCTCCAGCTTGTCCAAACAGAATATACAATTTCTGTAAGGCTAGATGTATTATCACCATAATTAGAACCGCAGACCGGTTTCGCTCTAATTAGATTTCATCACTACGGTACACTAATGACAGCGAGAACACACCTATAAAGTAATACGGCTATGGTAGCCAGACTCCTAGAACATTGTGAGATGTACGACAAGGTCGCCATTTCGGTGCAGAACCAGGTAGTACGTTGTCACGACAGCTCCAAATAACACAAAATGTTATAAAATAGAGACTGTGTACTACCAACTAACAATTTTGAAAAATATTTTAAGAGTGAAAATCAGAAGCATTACGCAGTACTTTCGGAGAGGCAGTCTGTAATATACACTGTTTAACAAAAAGATAATAAAATTGGTGTTTCATGATTGTTAGGCAGTTTTAATATATTTGTCGTATTTTATATTAAAAATGCATAATTTTTTTGCTAGTTTTATTTATTTAAATATCATATATTATATCAAATTTAATTATTTACTTGGGGTACCACCGCTCCCGCACGGTTCTCGGCACGGTCTAAAACCGAAGTTATTTAGGCAGGGTCACGAAATATTAAAGAAGACAGTAAAAACTGGCGTTCAAAAAGTAAACAAAAAACTCTGGACTCAGCAAGTGCGTTATGGAAGCGAATTTTCATTAAAATGTTTTTAATTACAAATATATCGCTCTAATGCGAGCAGGCATCAATTTGGTTACCGGTATAACCTATATAGTAGGAACAGTGTATCATATTTTATCAAAATAATTATTTGAAAATGTACAAAACTTTTCGGAAAATAAACTTTAAATGTTTCTGAGAAAACTGGTCTCCTAGCCAATGAATCTTAGGTTAATAGCAAATTGAGTTATTGAAATTTGAAACATTTAATGAAAATTCGCAACCAAAACGCCCTTGCTGCGTTCATACAAAAAATTTCCGAAAATACAGTTAAATGTTGGTTTCCTAACCAACAAAACTTACGTTAATAACAAATGAGTTATTGAAATTTGGAGGATTTAATGAAAATTTGCTACCAAAACGCACTTACTGTGTCCAGATTTTTTCTTACAAACATGCATCATATTTCGATAAAATATGCTAAAATGCAGTAACGAATTTGTTCTACAAAAATTAGCTAAAAATTATAGACCGTTAAACCATAAACTTCACTAAACCTACAGTGAAAGCATCAACTTAACTAAACCGACAGCCTAAACATCAGAGAAAGGGTCTATTTGAAATGAATTTTCTGGGAATATTTTAGTAAAATGAAGGACAATGACGATTGAAACTAAGACTTCAGGCTTTGTAAAACATTATTCTTGAGACATTTTCCTTCCATAGCTCATATTAGTGTCAGGTTCATTGCCTAAATATTACCAATTTTGACGTTTAAAATCGCGTTTTTGACGTTTTGAGGAAAAGCCAAATGTATTTTTCTTTGAATGCCTGTAACTTTTTTGTCCTTTAACCTACGGAGCTAAATTTTGGTAGGTAACTTGCCTATAATTTTGGAGATATATTTTTTTTTTCGAAAGAAAACATAAAATTTTCCGGGAAAACCTCGGCGGATTTTCCCGGCTAACGAACTTATTCAAGCCACTTGCGAAAGGAAGGTACTCACCAATTTTGACGTTTAAAATCACGACTTTGACGTTTTGAGGAAAACCCAAATTTATTGTTCTTTAAATGCCTGTAACTTTTTTGTCCTTAAACCTAAAGAGCTAAATTTTCGTAGGTATTTTACCCATAATGATATAAACCCGCGTGTGAAATTTGGTTGCCCTTACTTTGTTAATTCCGGAGAAATAAATTTTTTTCGATTTTTTTCGAAATAAAACACAAAATTTTCCGGGAAAACCTCGGCAAATTTTCCTGGCTAACGAACTTATCCAAGCCACTTGTGAAAGGAAGGTACTCACCAAGTTTTATCAAAATCGGTCTATTATTTTTTTAGTTATAGGTGTGACACATAAATATATAAATATATAAATATATATATATATATATATATATATATATATATATATATATATATATATATATATATATATATATATATATATATATATATATATATATATATATATAAACATATTAAGTCTGAAACCGACCTCGGATTTGGGTTCCAGGGGTCCTAATTAGCGCTCATTTGAAGAAATTTTTTTTAAGAAAATTCACTAAAAGTGCACACATTTATAATATCATCTAGGTACCACTTGGCAAACACTGGACGAAAAATATTCTTAGATAACAAATAAACCTCGAAATAAACATAAACTAATCAAAAATTATTTTTTGTCAAAAGCACCGTTTCAGATCATCTCAAAAGTTCAAAAAAGAAAAAAATGTAATATATAAAAAGTCATATTATTTTCTTTTAGGACACACAAAGAAGAATTGAAAAGGAATTCTGCCCGGCGACTTTTAGCACAACGTTGCCAAATTCTGGAGGACTTTACGAAATATTATACGCTTAAAATGCCCCGATACACCTTGAAATTCCTCGAAATACCTCGAAATTTGCACGAAACACCTCAAAATTCCTTGAAATGCCGCGAAATTCTCCTAAGTACATCAAAATTCCCCGAAATACCTAGAAATGCCCCTGAAATTCCTCACCTTGTACAATAAAATACCCCAGTGATTTACCCCAGTGATTTACCACAGTGATTTACACCAGGGATATACCCCTCGGTACTAGTGTAGAGATACAAAAGTTTTAAAACTGCATTTTTATTTTTTATAAACAATAAGTACACAATTTTTGTATGGAAGTAAAAAACGTAATTTTAGTGAATTTTCATTAAGAAAATTCACTAATAGAGAGGTATCGATGGAAAGACTTTTGAAAATTTTCTTCAAATAAGCGCGAATTAGGGCCCCTATAACCCAAATCCAAGCTCACTTAAAAAGGTTATTTATCTTTATATATATATATATATATATATATATATATATATATATATATATATATATATATATATATATATATATATATATATATATATATATATATACATTTTTTGCTTACAATTGATAATGGCTGCAATATAGCTATACGATAGGTCGATATTACTGGGTGTCAAAAAATTATAGCCAATTGAATGCAAGCATAATCTTACAGGTGGCGCCCTCTACCAACAGTGTTATTAACAATAACATATTTAAATTTCTTGTCCTCAAAAACCCCCGCATGCCAACTTTCACGCTAAATTTTAAATTTGGCTCAGACTTATTCGTGGAAAAATTATTTTTAAACACCATGTATATATATATATATATATATATATATATATATATATATATATATATATATATATATATATATATATATATATATATATAAACTATTTAACTGACCTTGGATTTGGGTTCCAGGGGCCCTAATTCACGCTCATTTGAAGAAATTTTTGCAAAGTCTCGCCATCAATACCTCTTTATTGGTGAATTTTCTTAATGAAAATTCACTAAAAATGCGACATACCTTTTAAGACTATAGATGACTGGTAAAGGGAAGGGGATATGGGTAAGGGAACTGGTTCCGAACATTATCACACATGTATGCTCATTAGAGTGAATAAATGGATAAGTGTGTACCGTCAATAGCAGATGTTCGACTCGATGAATATTTAAATGAATCCAGCTCCGGGCTGCATTCATGCCTGGAACGGCCCATCATAATTTACCCGGTCCAATATTAAATACAACGTATACAATATATGCGTTACAAACTATCCATAGATTACGTGCTTGGAATGAATTACCGAGAAGTTGTGTAATCACCAGAAGTTCGTCTCGCTCAAACGCCACTTGCATACCAAAACATCTCCCGGGCAACCGAAAAAGTTACAACACACCAACTCTTTTCAATTACCTACGTGTCGCCCAATTCTGGTTCCCAACTTCTTCTTTCTAAATAGGAGAGATTCCCGGATGGAGCTAAGAGAAGAGGGTCGGGGTATGAGGAAACGATGTAAACTTTTATGAAAGCACAGCGGCGGCAACGCCGGCAGTATAAGAGATCAAGTTCTATCGAGAGTTTAGTTTTGCTGGAACAAAGCACGTGCTCTAAAAGAATTAACATAAGAGGCACGACGGAGTTTTTACGTTACGTACCAACATAAAAGGGCGGTGTCAGGAATCAAATATTGAAGTAGCAGCTCTTCTAGAAGCTAATGCATTACATGATTTTTCATGACATAGATAGTAATATTTTTCACAGTGAAATATTTAGAGCAATGTATTCCAAAACACTTTTTTATCAATATCAAAGTCTATATATATTTGATCAAAATCTCTCAGACACACCATTTTCGAGATATTTCAATTTTTGTATGTTGATGTCGCTCAAAAATTAATTTTTCTCAAGTAATTAATTGTATTGTCTGCAAATTTTAACAACAAATAAAACAACAAATAAAAAAGTTTGGTATATTTTCAATTTCTTCGCATCCAAGTACAATTCTTTGCTGCAGATTTTCAACATTTTCAACATTTGCCGTGACTTATGAATTTTAAAAAGATTTCTTCAAATAAGCGCAAACTAGAGCCCCAAAAACCCATATACGGGGTCAGTTTCAATTTTTGTCTGTTTACACATATACAGGGTGACGCTTTTCTACGGCAAAGCTCAATATATCTGTTATTATACAAGATACGACAAAAAAGTATATACGTTAATTATATGGTCACAGTCTGGCCCATAAATCGTTGATGATATACACTTTCTTTTTTTAATAGAAGAGCCCCTTATTTTATTGTATTTTTGTGTTTTCCAGCGAATTATAATGCACGTTTGTAAGAAGAAAAATTGATATCGTTCATCGTTTTTGAGTTATTTCAATTGTATTGCAGTGTGTGTGTGTGTATTTTGTTTCTTTAACGTCGGCCTATTTCCGCGAATATGGCCAATCACCAACGCCAGGGAGCAGTTTCACCTCACTATCCCGGAAATTTTGCCGAAGCCCTGCCTTTCTGTAAGGAGGGTAGGGATCTTTAACGTGTCCAACCTCGTATGGACACGGGACCGACAGCATTACGCCCCCTCCGAAGGGCGGAACGTGCAGACATTCAACTTGCTCAAATACAATGCCAGAACCTCGGTTGATGGTAATGTTACAGTTTGTACTGAAAAAGTGTAACGAGTACCCTGGAATGGAACCCAGTACCCTTCGCTTAAGAGGCACACGTTGTTACCCCCGAACCACTGAGGTTCTAATTGTATTGCAACTTTTCACGTTTTTGGCACATATTTTAAACACATATCACAAATTGTGAAACGGCGTTTTTATCAATAGATAGCGGAACCCCATGGAAATGACGCATTCAGAGAGCTCTTTGTATTACTCGTTGAAAAAATCGATATGCCGTATATGGGCGCGCTCAAATAGTGGCTGAATTTTAAAACTTTTCGCAGAAGTGTTTATTGTTTCTGTAGAACTTATTTTTGTAAGATTTTTGTGATATTTTGGTAATTACTAGTAAATGTTTAGTAAGTTATTGTAAAAAAAGTGGTCGAATTTTTGTGAAAAATATAATTTAGTGTAACATTTCTGTAAAAAAAACAGGTGATTTTCTGTAAAATAAATTTTTGCAAATTTTCATTTTTTTTTTCAATTTTGGTCCTAAAGTTGTTTGTGAATAATTATATCATGGCAGGTGTGTAAACAGCTTAAAGAGGTTTGTTGGCCAGGAAAATCGTACGTTTTTCTTTTCTGGAACTTTTAACGATTATTTTTGAAAAATATTTGTACTTTTTGAAACGACAAAGCTATTGTAATGAAATAGGGTAGATTGTTACTAATATATAGGTTATACTTCCAACCAAATGTCCTTTTAAAATCAAGACATATTTGACATTAAAAGCATTTTTACGAAAATTCGCTACCATAACGCACTTGCTGCGTCCAGACTTTATTAGTTGTAATTGGTTAATATCTGGTTCTTGGTGTTTTCTGTTGTGAATGTGTGTAGCTACGTTTGATTTGTAGCCTAGGTATGTGGATTTTATCTAATGCTGTTATATGTTGCTTGAATCTTGTTTCTATTGATTTTTTGTCATTTTTTGTCAATCATATAGGCTCTACTCATTCTACATAACAAATATGTACACCAATATACCAATTAACGAAACCACAAATATAATCGAGAATAAAATGTAAAATAACAAAAAAAAAAAACATCGAAATATTAAACATCATATTGAAACAAAATCTGGAAACAATACTACATTCAACAAACAAACAATAAGAAACAATTAATCCCAGAACAAGTCCAGGCGCAAACACTTAAAGAAAACTTAATAAAGACCATACAAATAGACAAATTATAATACTACAATAATGGAAACAGGAAACCGATATAACCAACACAGACCGAAAACACAGCCGATAAAACAACTGTAGGTAGACTAATAGAATCTCAACACGCAGGCGTCACGTACAACATAGAACATACAGGAATTATCAGTGTCAGTAGCGTGCTGATGATGAACCAGGAAGGTTCGAAACTGCAGTCCACGTAAACTAATAAAAAATCACAGAAAGTACAGAAAACGAATAAGCTGTATATTCAAAAGTGATTACAGTGTAGTGCAACATTCCAATATATATATATATATATATATATATATATATATATATATATATATATATATATATATATATATATATAAACTGACCCTGAATATAGCTTCTAAAGGGCCGATTGCACAATTGGACGAAATTTTTTCAAAAATTTAAAACTCGAAATATTTTCATTGGTAAAGTTGTTTAACGAAAATTCACTAAAAAAAGATGGCTTCATACTTATTTTTTATTTTTTCTATTGCGGGCGATTTTTTAAATTAAGATATATTAAGCAACTCTTCTTTTACTTTTTGACTTGGAATTCTTCGCTAATATTTGTAATGAATTATTGTTGCTTAACACTTTATTATAGTATTTTGTTTATCGATGGAGACTATCAATTACAACTACATATCAACATACTCTTATACCAGAGCTGTAACTATTAATATCGACGGTAGCATTATTACAAGTCTTAATAATTCTTCATTAATCTAAGGTATTTTAAAGCCAGTATCGAAAGAAAACATTATTATACCTATGTACTATGTTAACATCCCCTCAACATGTTTGCCGCTATTATGTTATAGAACTTCCAGCAGGGGAAACAGTTAGTCCAAGAGGCCCTTGAAAGGACGGTCAGTATAAAGTTAAACGCTTTAAGGTGACCCTACTTAGACCCATCCAGACCACAGGAGTAAGCCAAACAATCTTCTAGATCCTGTTTAATCAGCTTTTAGATATTATCGCACTCTCCGGACGCCACAAGCTGGACACTGGGACGTGCATTAAATCCCAGATGAATTACTACAAGTCATGCCTGGCCGTTTAATGAATCTTAATTAATCTAAAATGGCTCCTGCATTACGAAGACATCCTCAAAAGGTAACAATAATTAACAACACGCGAGGCACGTTGAAATATCCAAGAGGCCAAACGGATTTTTAAAAAGAAAATTCAATAACCAAACCGATAGCATTCAATAATAGATAATCTCTTAACGTCTTATAGGGTAAAGGAAGAAGAGTTGGACCAGTAGGAGAAACGGACCACTACTATTAAAATCCAAGATATGGCAACAGTGGAGACATGTGGTAGAGCGTAGCTTTATTAGTGCGTTCTTGTGTCGTGGTAAGGTAAAAAAGGTAAGATGCTTACTGGCAATTAGGCCATTGCTGACCCTTTTTTCTCATCTAAACTAACCTGAGCTCGATATCAACGACGACAGCGATTTAAAAAATCATCCGCCGCCGGTGAGTCTCGAACCGTCGTCCCCCGAGTCCATATTGGAAAGTCTGAATCTACTTTCCCGCACGGCCACGGAGGCGCTTGTGTTGTGGTAAACAACAGCTCACTTAATTTGATAATTTGCAATCAGTTATTGAGAATTGTTGCTTTAGCTAGTGTGCAGAATTTGTGCGAGGTGATTTGTGATAAAGTGTGCTGAAAGTTCGGTAAGTTTAAACGTGAAATTTATATGTAGTCTAGTTTATCAGGTCCTCATTCCTCACCTCAATTACTGCCATTATATCGCATCGTTTGGGCGCGAAGTAGTGGTCCATCTATCCTCGCATGTGAGGATAGTTGGACTAGTGGTATGGAACAGAGTTGGACCTAGCTATTTACGTCGTTTTCACATTTTTAGGAAATGCCTAATACACATATTCGCAAAGCAAGTGCAACGCTAAGGGGACGTTGGATCGCAAATGAATTGCAATCAGCGATAGACGTAGTTTCTTCGCGCAATGTGGGTGTAAATGAAGCGGCTAGACTTTACGGTCTTCCCAAGGCCAATACGTAGAATAAAAAGCATGGAGGGGTGCAATAAACTGCGCCCAGATTCAATGCTGAAGAAAAACTAGCAAATCACATAAGGAAACCACAAAGGATCTGTGCTTATCCTACAAGGTAAGAAGTTAGAGAAAGGTCATATAAAATGGCTGTCAAACTAGAAATAAAAAATTAAGTTTAATGAGAATGAAAGCAATGAATGCAGAAATACTGTTTTTTGCAAAGTCTAGTGTGTTAATAATTTTTAGGTAAAACAGGTTAGAAGTGGTTGGCTTCTTTTCTCAGAAGAATATTTGATATTGCAATGCGGAAAGCTCAAAATGTTTCTGTCACTTGTGATTAAGGAATGTCGAGGGAAATTGGACAAAAGCTTTTGAAGAGCTTTTTTTTTCAAAAACACACCACGAGGGTTTACAGCCTAAATACTGCGTAACATGGGTGTCGACAAGGAGGAAAGAGGCAACTTATTAATTCTGGAGTTGAAGGTGTGGAGGTTCGGAGGAGAAGGAAAAACATGTGCCTGCAAGGAATTCCACAACTTGGAAGCCCTCAGGACAAAAGAGCAGGCATCACAAGATGTTCTATGCCTGGTGACCTGGGCAGTAAAAGGGTGCATTCGCATTGTTCCCCTGGTAGATCTGTTGGGGGCAGCAGGTGGAGGAACTATGGAAGAAAGCTCATCTGAGCAGTGCCCGTGCAAATATCTATAAAAGCGAGAGAGAGGGGGGGGGGTCACCAACGGCATGTCCGTGGGCAAGGGATGGCAGCCTTGGGTGAGGGTAGGGTCACCGATGAGTCTGAATTGAGTCCAGAATGGCTAGTGTAGAAACGATAGCGGCACCCCAGATGTGGGAGTAGTATTCGAGGTTTGGCCTTATTTGTGAAGTATATAAGGTATAGAGATTATCTGGTGAAAAGTATTTGCGGGCCCGGAAGAGGAAACCTAATTACTTAGCAGACGCTTCTGCAATTGATGTGACATGTTGGTGCCAATCGAGATTTCGATCCACAGAGATGCCAACAAGTGAAAAGGACTCATTACTTTGAATAACTTGGTTGTTCATTGTGATGGGTCTAGGGCTGGTGTGTCTCTTATGAGATAGAAAGCAAGACTGACATTTGGTGGACTTGAATTGTACAAGATTTCTACTTCCCCAGCCTAATATTTCTTGGAAATCCACAAAGACAGATCCCTCCATGAGTCTGCGATCCTCATCTAATTGGGCTAAAGAGACAGGCTTAGAATATTGTATATTTGAGTGGAGGGTGCTGTCGTCCGCGTAACTGTTAACTGGGTTATATGTGCTAGAAAGGAGGTCATTGGTGTGGAGAAGAAGCATCATCACCCCCTAGTGCGTTCGAGCAAGTTACCATACCTATACACCAAGGTGGAAGAGGAGTGTTGGATATTGATAAACAGTTAGACCAATAGATATTGAACCTACGTACATATTTCCATCAGCGGACGGTTACCTCTTATGCGACCATATGCGAGGCAGATGATTCAAGATCGCTACAATTAAAAGAAAGTGAAATACAAAGTCACCATCGGACTGATAAGGACAAGCTGCAATCTTGCATGCAGAAGCCTCTCCACGGGCGACATCTGAATGAGACATGTCGACAAATTGGCGTTCAACTACTGGTTTGTGTCCGGACATGTGTTTCCAGACACAGGCGGGTTTTTGTTGGCAATACAAGATCAGGTCATCTCAACAAGAAACTACCTGAAGTACATCGTTGGAGATAATTGGGTCCAAGATGACAAATGTAGATTTTGGAGCCAGTCATCCGAGACTATCCAGCACGTCACCGGAGGATATGAGGCGTTTGCTACAGCAGAATATAAAGAGAGGCACGACGCAGTTGCAAATATACTTCATCAAGAACTGGCCCTGAAACTGGGACCTTTAAATCTTAGTAAAGTGCCCTAGTGTATATACACTCCTGAGCTTGTTCTAGAGAACTCAAGATACAGGTGGTACTGGGATCGGACCGTGTTCACAGACCAACGAGTTCCCCACAACAGGACAGTTATAATGATAGTGGATAACTTCTGCAACCAAGTGACGCTGATGTGGCCATTCCAAATGCTAATAATCTAAATATAAAGTACAACGAGAAGATCATTAAGTACAAAGACCTCGAGATGCAAGTAAAGATACAGTGGAGGGAAGAAAATGTCCGAGTGATTCCAATAGTCATGTCGTCAACTGGTGTGGTTCCTAAGATCTTCGAGAGAACATTACGAGACTGGGTTTTGGAGAGCATCTTTATAAGGTTATGCAGAAGGCGCTAATAATTGCAACTGCCCACACCGTGCAGAGATTCCTGGGAAATGAGGGCGTATCGCGTTATCGTTCAGGACCCGATAACTTGGAAAGGGTTCTATCTGAGCTCAGTCCCTTTGGTATCTGAGATACCTGAGACGAGTGAATGTTCCCCTTTGAGGGAATGTGAAAGCCATTCAGGCTAAAGTCGATAATAATAATAAGTATCTCCTTTCCATCATCATCTTATCGACAGGTCTGCACCATAAAAAGTGACTGGAGCACCTGAAAACGTTATAGATCCACCAGAAACAATATAGGAATCTACAGAAGACTGCCATAATCAATCTGTAGCTAGGAATTTTCTGAACCTACGATGAGAATCTCTTGATACGTCCAGGCTCATCGACTAGAATAAAACCCTGAGCTGATGATTACATAATTTATCAATTTTCAGATTACTCAGATGTGGTGTTTAATTGTAATACTTTTAGATGCAAAACACATTATCACATTATCACACATTAGAATAATACTGCCATTATCTAAATTTGAAAGCGGTGAGTTTATTTCGTCCTAGAGGTTTTTAAAGCTCTTGCAACTAGCACATTAAATTATGTATTAGAGATCATTTTTAATCGTATCAGATATCCCTTTTTCCCTGAAAACATGTTACTTTCCATACGCAGTATGAACGCAATCGCTGGGTGAGATCTCAGAAGTGTCATGGGTGATTAAGTAAACAGACAGACATCAAAAAGTTATTATTCCAAAACCTCACGAACCCCTTTCACTCAAATAGACTTACTTCAACAACATCTGTGAATGATTTGCTTTCCAAATTGTCAACACGATCCACTCTGCATGGCTTAATTTCATTACACTAACCTCCATTAGATCGTAGATGTCGGATTAGTGGTCATAAACTAGATAGCCGTATATTGGAGATCCTTCACTGGCATGGTCGACTGTAACAGGATTAGTGGAAGCAAGCCTCGACCATCCTCCCAGGATAGTTTAACAAATTCAGCGGACTGACTGCGCAATACTTGCCACATATATTATCATTAACATAAGAAGCCACATAGGAATTACATAGAGAATATACGAGGTACGGGTAATACATAACAGGACTTATCGAATTGGGAAATTGGCATTTTCAGCGCTTTTCCTATAGATAAACACAAGTTGTCGGTGTTAGTAGATATTCTATTATGTTCTTTTGTCAAACGAATGCAGCCTTATCCAGTGCCTGTCAGAACGCTTAATTTATGTATTGAAATACATAGTGATCTGAAAAAACAAACAATCCATATTTATGTATGTTCGTATTACCCCACTAAGTATTGTTCATATAGATATATCCCGGAAATATTTTTTAAAATCACAGAAAAATGTGCGAATGGCAACCTGCCGCAGCCGTATACTGCCTAACTACCTAACTAAGAATGCAACCTTTTGGTAATTTCTATTACATGGAAAATAATCTTTCAATTTTACCTATTCAACTGATGCAACTGTTTACTGAGCAAATATTTAGCTGCTTTCCAAGAAAAGCCGCGTTTCCATTTTCATAATTTTACACAAGCCTATAAGCAACTGCTATATATATATATATATATATATATATATATATATATATATATATATATATATATATATATATATATATATATATATCAAATTTGGTGAATACCCTCCTTTTGCAAGTGGCTTGGATAAGTTTGTTAGCCAGGAAAATCGGACCAGGTTTTCCCGGGAAATTTTGTGTTTTCTTTCTAAAAAAAAATTCATATCTCCGGAAATAACAAAGTAAGGGCAACAAATTTGGTACGCGTGTTTGTATTATAAAGAGTAAACTCTGTACAAAAATTTAGGTCTCTAGCTTTAAAGACAAAGAAGTTATGGGTAGTTAAAGAAACAAATTTTGGAGTTTTCCTGAAAAAGTCAAACTCGCAATTTTAAACGTCAAAATTGGCAATGTTTAGGCAAAGAACGTGAAACAAATACGGATTGCGAAAAGAAAATGTTGCAAGAAGAGTGTTCTGCAAACCCTTAAGTTTAAGATTCAACCGTCATTGCCCTTCATTTTACTAAAATATTTACAGAAAATTCATTTCAAATAGACCTTTTCTCTGATGCTTTGGCTGTCAGTTTAGTTAAGTTGATGCTTTCGCTGTAGGTTTAGTGAAGTTTATGGTTTAAGGGTCTATAATTTTTTTAAACTAATTTTTGTAGAACAAATTTGTTAATGCATTTTTGCATTTTTTATCGAAATCTGGACGCAGTAAGTGCGTTTTGGTAGCGAATTTTCGGTAAATTTGCAGTTTAGCTTCCGAACGCTTTTCAAAAAACTGTTTTCAGAAACCTGCCTAGCACTCCCACCACCCCATCCCAAGAAAAATTTCTTGTTCACACCCCCCAAAGAAGTTACGGGATCAGGAGTGAGTAGTGGTGCTGGGCGAGGTAGGTAGTAAAAAGGAAATATGAGCAGAAAATGCGAATAAAACGGGCTTGAAAGCTGTCTTTTTCACATCTTGAAGCCATATCCCCCTTAAACCCTGCCTACCCCGCACACCCCCATCCCCCAGGTGCCGCAACTTCCTTGGCGGGTAGGAACAAGAAAAATTTCTTGTGGTTTATGCAGCGAGGGTCGTTGTATGCACGCGAGGGGGAGGAAAATCCCCACAACGAAGCAGCCACCCCCCACCCCTGCCACAAGTCGAACCGGAGGGGGGGGGGGTCTGCTTCGTCGTCGGCATTTTTGTTTACCCTCGTGTGCATACAACCAGCCTCGTTGCATAAACCAGAAGAAAAACTTCTTGTTCATACCCCCCAAGGAAGCTACGTGGCCTGGGGCAAATAGGGGTGCTGTGCGGGGTAGGCAGGGCTTAATGGGGATATGGCTTCAAATACACAGCTTTCAAGCAGTTTTCTTCGCATTTTCTGCCCATATTTCCATTTTACTACCTACCCCGCTCAGCACCCCTATTCACTCCCAGTCCCGTAACTTCCTTGGGGGTGTGTGAACAAGAAATTTTTCCAGTGGTTTGTGCATCCAGGTGAGGTCCTAGTAATGTTTCTGAAAACAATTTTTTGAAAAGCGTTCGGGAGCTAATCTGCAAATTTACCGAATTTTCATTAAATCCTTCACATTTCAATAACTCAATTTGCTATTAACGTAAGCTTTGTTGGTTAGGAAACCAACATTTAAGTTTATTTTCGGAAAATTTTTGTATATTTTCAAACCATAAGTAATTTTGATAAAATATAGTACATTGTTTCTACTACATAGGCTATACCGGTAATCAGATTGATGCCTGCTCGCATTTGCTATAAAAACATTTTTATGGAAATTCACTTCCATAACACACTTGCTGCATCCAACCTTTGAAAAATATTTATATATTTTCAAACAATAAAGTTATTTCGATGAAATATGGTACATTGTTTCTACTATATAGGCAACCAAGTTTGATGCCTGCTTTCATCAAAGAAAGACATTTGCTATTAAAAATAATTTTAAAAAAATTCGCTACCATACCGCACTTGCTGAGTCCAGACTTTTTTAAACTACCGAATCGGGAAAAAATCCTGACGCAGCTACTAGATTACGGTAGCAAGTTTGATAAGGAATCTAGTTCGTTTAAAAATACTTATACAAATAACAGTTACTGTAAAACAGTTAGTGGTTATTTTTTAATTGTCAGAATTACAATGTGAAGCTGTCGAAGTTTGGAGATAAACATTGTGTAGGTTGACCAGTCAGGAGTGTTAAACTTCTATGCACTTACATGCCGTATGATTGTTATGCGGCGTGATCCACTAGTTGCGTCGTTTAAAAAAAGTCTGGACCCAGCAAGTGCGTTATGTTAGCGAATTTTCGTAAAAATGTTTTTACTGGCAAATATGTCTTGTTTTAAAAAGGACATTTGGTTGGCAGTATAACCTACATAGTGGTAACAGTGTGCCATATTTCATTAAAATAGCTTTGTACGTCCTGGGGGACATCCTACAAAAAAAGTCTGGACGCAGCAAGTGCGTTGTAGTAGCGAATTTTCGTTAAAATGTGTTTAATGTTAAATATGTATTATTTTTAAAGGGACATTTGGTTGGCAGTATAACCTATATAGTAGTAACAATGTACCATATTTCATTAAAATAGCTATGTTGTTTCAAAAAATACAAACATTTTCCGAAAATAAACTTTAAAAGTTCCAGAAAAAACTGGTCCGATTTCCTGGCCAACGAACCTCCCCAAGCTATTCACACACCTACCAAGATATAATTATTCACAAACAGCTTTAGGGCCAAAATTTCGACAACTTTTTATACAATAACTTACTAAACATTTATTCTTAATTATCAACATATCACAAAAATCTTACAAATAAATTGTTTCTACGGAAACACTAAAAACATTTCTGCGAAAACTATCAAATTGAGCCACTATGTCAGAATACCTGTATACGACAGCTCGATTTTTTAACGACTGGTACAAACAAAAAGCTCTCGGAATGCCACATTTCCATGGGGCTCCGTTATCTATATTGGAAAAACGCAGTATCATAATTTGTGATGTGTGCCAAAAAACGTGAAAAGTAGCAAAATAATTTAAATAACTCAAAAACAGTAAACGATATCAATTTTTTTCTGTACAAGCATGCCTTATAATTCGATGGAAGATACGAAATGCACTAACATAAGGGGTTTCTATTAAAAAAGTCTATTAAAAAAAGAAAGTGTCAGAAAGACGTCAGAGCGCATAAAATTGTGAAATGTACGACAGGGACGCCATTTCAGTGCGGAACCAGGTAGTATGTCACGACTGCTCTAGTTATTAAAAAAGTCTATTAAAAAAAGAAAGTGTGTATCACCAACGGCTTATGGGCCACCCTGTGATTGTCAAAATATCATTTCTGAACATCACACAGTCTGGGATAGACATAGCTAAACATTGAATGAAAGGCTTCTCACCAGACAACAAATCTATTTAAATTCACTTCCCAACGCGTTTCGACCTCCAAGAGGTCATCCTCAGGGGATAAATTTGAACAATTCTCAAAAATTGTACTTGAAACTATACAAAAGGTTCAATAGGCCAAAACTTCATCCATTGTACCAGGGGGCCTGCAACACTACATCTGAATTCTCCAGAGAATTTGTCTCTAAACAAAAATCAATAAGAAAGATCGGCGATTTAAAAAACGACAGCACTGGTGAGGGCAGCCATTATTCCAACTTCATAGTTGGAATAATGGCTGCTCTTAATTTTCGGTTAGGATAAACATAATTAGGAAATAAAAATAAGGTAATAATGAGGATGGATACTGACTTATACCAATGGCAGTAAGAATTGTTTTCGATCGAGAATAATAAAAATGTTCGGGACGCAGCAAGTGCATTACAGTAGAGAATTTTCATAAGAATTGTACACTATTAGTATGATATATTATTAAAACTAATTCTTTAGATTTAAAAGGACCTGGGAGACCGGTTTTAGAGGTCCCAGTTAGCGATTATTTGAATAGGTTTCAATTTTCTATGGAGCTAGAAAATTATAGATTGGTAGAGCTATATGTAAGTACTGCAAGTCTCTTTAGAAAAATTTTGTTACAAATTTTATTAAAGTGACAAAAGTTTTCTAGAAAAAAAATATTATTTATAAGGGGAATGTACCTGCCAAATTATAAATATGGCAGGTATTTTTTTCTTTTAATTGCTTGGATGGTCTTGTTTTAGTCAACCCAATCGAACTACTTTTTGCAAACAAAACAAAAAATATTTTTTAAAACCAACTTCTAGTTATCCGCGAAGCTCATTATGTTATTTTTCTTTAATTTAGTACCCAGGTTGCGTTTACATAGGTTACTATGGTTCAAGATTGAAGATTCTAGCTTAATAGGAAATTGAAATATCGGATTTCAAATATTTTTACAGGAACTCTCTAGCATAATGTGTTTGCTGCACCCAGACCTTTTTCAACACTTAGGTTTGAGTCCACTCAATCGCAACAGTTTCTGCAAAGAAAATAACAAAAATGGTTTTCTAAAACAAATTTATCGTTGGCTGTGAAGCTTATTGTGCTGCTTTTTAAATTTAGTACCCACACTGTTTTTATATAGGTTTTAGTCTGTATTAAAATTGAAGATTCTAGTTTAATGGGAAATTCAATTATCACCATTTGGAATATTTTTACGAAAATTCGCTACTATAACGCAGTTGCTGCACCTAAACCCCTTTCAACATTTATTTACTATTGCTCTATCCATACTCTTTGAAAATGAAATAAATAAAAACAATAAAAAAATTTGAAATTAAAATTGTAATAATTTACACTGAACATGTGTTTATAGGTATAGATTAAACTATTGCATGATATTATGTAGTTTCATTTACCTCAAATTTTCCATATACGACATGAAGAGTAAGTAATAATGAAAATTCACTAAAAACTAAAAGTAAACAATAAGTACCTTATTATCAGATTCTAAGGTGAGTCTTATTATTTGTTTATCACGTATGTAAACAAAGAAGAAGGAGAAGAAGATAACCTCCAATTCGACTCCTCCCACTGACAGTTTGCAAAATAACAAATGACAATGACAAATAGCTACCTGGCGTTGTCAGATTTAACTAGGAAAGGGCGATTGGTTTTAAATACCTTAAAGAATGGGACGCTTATTATTTATACATAATAAAACGTAGTTATAGATTGCCTTTAAACAAATTGAATCACTTTTAAAAAAATATATATTCATTACTATATACTTCTCTGATATCTTCAAATTCAAATGACAGTTTTGGCAAATGACAACCCCGCTTATTGTTTATTGTAACATAATATGTAGCCTGTTCGTTTGAAGTTTAATTTGAAGCATTTGTTTGCAATAGCAGCGAAACCCTGAAATATCTGTCTGACCTTGTCCAACACTAGAGGCACCCATTCAGAGGTAGTTTCAGGTTATATCGTAAATTATTTATTTTTTATTTAGTTATAACTCGATTAGGTCCAAATTTGGTAGAGAGGACAAGTGATACGATATCTACATGCACGTAAAGTTTTAGTTTCATACTTCTAGTCATTTAAAAGATATTGTGTTTTTAAACAGTTTTTCGCATTTTTTTTCCTAAAGTATGTGAGTGTCAAAACTGTCTTAACGAACTTATCCAAGCTATTAACAAAATGAAGGGAATTGCCAAATTTGGTTCTATTGGTGAAGTATTTTTGAGTTATGGGTTGGATACATACATACATACATACATACATATATATATATATATATATATATATATATATATATATATATATATATATATATATATATATATATATATATATATATATATATATATATATATATAAACTTTTCAACTGACTTTGGATTTAGGTTCTAGGGGCCCTAATTTGCGCTCATTTGAAGAAAATGTTCAAAAATCTTACCATCGATACCTCTCTGTTAGTGAATTTTCTTGCTGAAAATTCACTAAAATAATGCAGGTACTTACTATTAGCGATCACGTAAGACTTCAAAACAAATAACGGAATTGTTACTATTATACTTCGGAAACGTCTCTGCTAAGCTTTATTGACCAGAATTATACAGTGGTAATAACCATATTAATGACACTAATAACACCTCTGACAACCCAGAATTTAGTTAATCTGTTAAACCACCGTACTAAAAATCCCCCGGCGGTCAGTATATGCATGCGTGCGTTTAGAGGTTAGTTTAGTATTGGCGTTAACGTTATTACTGATGTGTGTACTAATTAGAATATGACAAGCTAAGTGATTATGTCATAACCGCAACGCCAATAATTTATGTGATGTGTATCAATAGTCCGAAACATGGCCAGAATCTGGTGCGACAACATCCAAACTACAAATCACCCCACATGAGTAGCGATAATGTGCAAACCTGCGACTATCTAATTCGATAATTGAACACACTCAATCTGTGATGCTCTTGCTGAACAAGCCACTTGAAAATTCATTCCCTATATATGCTGACACAACAGGCCACGATTGGTTTATTGTTAAATAGGAAATGTACAGGGCCTGTACCGTCATTGCACTCTGGTCCGATTTATATTCAAAATTTTGATTTCCTTGTCATAGCCTAGCGTACATTTCTATTTATTTAATTAATTAATTTATTTATTTAACATGACACTACCTAACAGGACAAGCCCAATTATTGGGTAGGAAATACAGATACGACATACAAAAACAGAATTAAAATTAACATTAAAACTAAAAATTAAAACAAGCATTTCAATCCATAATTTACAATTCTATAACAGAATGTAACTAAAACAGAAAAAGATAAAAAATTAAAACAATAAGCAAAGAGTAAAAAATAATCAGAAATACAAATCAGTCCTCTATAACTGTGAAATACAAACCAGTCCTCTATAACTGTGAGACTGCTAACCTTTTGAGCAGCCTTGGATTCGACACAAAGATATCAATGGAAGACGCGTGCCTTTTTTTTAATTTCAACAACGCACCACGAGGGCTTCAGCCTAAATACTGCGTACCATGGGTGTCGACAAGGAGGAAACAGGCAACTTGTTAATTCTGGACTTGAAGGTTTGGAGGTTCGAAGGAGAAGGAAAAACATGTGTCGGCAAAGAATTCCACAACTTGGAAGTCCTCTAAACAAAAGACCGGGCATAACAAGATGTTCTATGTCAGGTAACCTGGACAGTAAAAGGGTGCATTCGCTCTGTTCCCCTGGTAGATCTGTTGGGGGCAGCACGTGGAGGAACTATGGAAGAAAGCTCATCTGAGCAGTGCCCGTGCAGATATCTATAAAAGAGACAGAGAGAGAGAGAGAGAGAGAGGTCACCAACGGCACGTCGGTGGGCAAGAGATGTCAGCCTTTGGGTGAGGGTAGGGTCACCGATGAGACGTATAGCTCTCTTTTGAATGGAGTCTAGGATAGCGAGTGTAGACGCGGCAGCTGCACCCCAGATGTGGGAGCAGTATTCGAGGTTTGGCCTTATTTGTGAAGTATATAAGGTAAAGAGATTAGCTGGTGAAAAGTATTTGCGAGCCCGGAAGACGAAACCTAATTTCTTAGCAGCCGCTTCTGCAATTGATGTGACATGTTGGTGCCAATTGAGATTTCGATCCACAGAAATGCCAACAAGAGAAAAGGACTCATTACTTTGAATAACTTGGTTGCTCATTGTAATGGGTCTAGGTCTGGTGTATCTCTATGAGAAAGGAAGCAAGACTGAGATTTGGTGGGGTTGAATTGTACAATATTTCTACTGCCCCAGTCTAATATTTTTTGGAGATCCACGGAGACAGAACCCTCCGCGAGTCTGCGATCCTCATCTAATTGGGCTAAAGACACAGGCTTAGAATATTGAATATTTGAGTGGAGGGTGCTGTCGTCCGCGTAACTGTAAACTGGGTTGGATGTGCTAGAGAGGAGGTCATTGATGTGGAGAAGAAACAAAATAGGGGCTAAAGATGAACCTTGAGGAGCTCCTGCATTAATTGGATACAGTTTAGAGGAATGGCCAGCCACAACAACAGAAATGCTCCGGTTGGATAGGAAATTTGCTGTCCAGGTACAGAGTTTTGGTGGTAGGCCATAAGTCGGAAGTTTATTAAGCAGCGCTGCGTGCCAGACCTGGTAGAATGCTTTGGATATGTCAAGAGCGACAATCTGGGATTCACCGTGAAGTTGCATAGACTTGTTCCAAGAATGGGTGACAAAGGAAAGGAGGTCGGCAGTCGATCTGCGCTGACGGAACCCATACTTCCTGTCGTGGATTAGACTGTGTTTTTCAAGAAATTTTAGTAATTCGTTGTTTATATACTTTTCCATCACTTTAGAGATGACTGAAAGGAGAGAAATAAGCCTGTAGTTGCTAGGAAGCGCTTTGGATCCTTTCTTGGGGATGGGTTGTACTCGAGCAGTTTTCCAGTTACTAGGGAATATGCCTTTATTGTAAGATATCTGAAACAGGCGAGTCAGGACAGGAGCAAGTTCTGGTGCGGATTTTTTTAGAACAATTTCTGGGATCTCGTCAAGGCCAGAGGCTTTCCTGGTATTAAGAGAAGAGAGCATCTATCGTACATTTTTAGTTTTGAAAATGATATCCGTCATTTTGTGCGCGACATTGGGGACTGTTGGTGGTTGAACATTTGGAGGTGGGTTGAGAGTATAATTGCCGGCGAACAACGAAGCAAAAAATTCAGCCTTGCCCAGGGCGGTAGAAACAATTTCATCCCCTGAGACAAGAGGTGGGAACGTGCTCTTGCAGAAATTATTCCCAATAGATTTAGCAAGAGTCCAGAAGGGTTTGCTGCCGTTGGAGCTTAAGAGGACTTTGTTTTTGATGTGGTTATTAAAGGAGTTTTTTGCCTCAGAAAGAATACGGACATAGCGATTTCTTGCTTCGTTAAATGCTTGACGGTTTTCTGACTGGGATTGTGCAGAAGCGTTTTGTGAGCTTTGACCTTTTCCAGTCTGGCCTTGTCACATGATTTTAAGAACCATGGCTTTTGAGTGGCTGAAGAGGTTTTCTGTGTACGTGGAATAAATAATTCCATGCCAGCTTGGATAATTTCGGTGACGTTTTGTGAAATATCAGAGGGGTCAGTATGAGAGAAGCAGACAGACGCCAATGGGAATGAGGAAAAGTAATCCCGCATTTCGTCCCAGTTTGCGGAGTTGTAGTGCCAAACGATACGTGGGTGTGATGACTGTGTGACCTCGGATTGCATTGCGCAGGAAGCAGTGACCATGCCGTGGTCTGAGCGACCAAGGGGGGCGGTGACGGATATCTCATAGCATTCAGGTTTTGCAGTAAGAAGGAGATCCAAGGGATTTGAGCTATGAGTTGGGATGCGAGGAAAGTAAGTAGGTTGCTGAACCATATTGGCTAAAGAATTGCTGACTGCAAAGGCCTCCGCTGCTCTCCCTTCTTGTGGATCGGTTTTCTGTTGCCAACAGAACAAAATCTATAAAGCGGTGACAATTTCACAAGATTAGTTCCCGCGTAGGTAATCAAACGGTGACCGGATTTCGCGAAGACATTCTCGGAACATTAAAGTTTAGTTGCTCGAGTAGACGAGAGCAGTCACATGATCCCCTTACTGAAGCATTAAAAAATTTGTGCAGCTTGTTCCCTTCTAGATTCTAGATTCCGTAGCAAGCCTATGCTCCGAAGGGTAACCCACAGAGGGATATATATATATCATTGGGGCGGAAGTAAAGATATTTTAGAAAGCGTCTTTGGATCTTTTGCAACTGGAGAATATGGATATGGTAACCCGGAGACCATACAACTGAAGCATACTCAAGTCTACTACGGATAAAAGTACAGAAAAGCATTTTAAATGTGTCAATATTACTAAACTCGCGACAATTCCTGATAATAAAGCCCATTAGCTTAAATGTGTTGGATACAACATTCTCAATATGAAATAAAAACGACAATTTTCTATCAAATATTACCTCCAGATCACGGATAGATACCGGCCTAGCCAGAGACACATTATTAAGACAATAATCAAATTGTATGGGCACCAACCTAAGAGTAAAGTAAAGACAGCTACATTTGGCAATATTTAGAGAAAGATCATTTATATTGCACAATTTTAATTGCACCATTTTAATAAAACGCTGGATTTAAGTTCTTACGGTAATTCTGAATAACCCATTGAACTAATTTTTCTTATAAAAATACCTACCATGTTTTTTAATGTTGTTTTAGCGATTTTTTTTTTAATTCGCTTATGGGGAGATCTGTGTTAACAAAGTAAGGGCAACCAAATTTGGTATGCCTGTTTGTATTATAAAGAGTAAACACTGTACCAATTTAGGTCCCTAGCTTTAAAGACAAAGAAGTTATGGGCAGTTAAAGTAACAAATTTTGGAGTTTTCCTCAAAACGTCAAACTCGCAATTTTAAACATCAAAATTGACAATGTTTAGGCAAAGAATGTGAAACAAATACCGTTTGTGAAAAGAAAATGTTGCAAGAAGAGTGTTCTGCGAACCCTCAAGTTTCAGATTCAACCGTCATTGCCCTTCATTTTACTAAAATATTTACAGAATATCAATTTCAAATAGACCCTTTCTCTGATGCTTTGGCTGTCAGTTTAGTTACTTTTGGTAGCTTTTTGGATATTTATTTGCAGGTTTGGTGAAGTTTATGATTTAACGGTCTATAATTTTTTTAGCTAATTATCGTAGAACAAATTTGTTAATGCATTTTTGCAATTTTTATCGAAATATGATGCGTTTATAGGAAAAAAATCTGGACGTAGTAAGTGCGTTTTGGTAGCGAATTTTCGGTAAATTTGCAGATTAGCTCCCGAACGCTATTCAGAACACTGTTTTCAAAAACCTGCCTAGGTCCCCCCCTGGATCCACAAAACCCAAGAAAACTTTCTTGTTCACACCCCCCAATGAAGTTACGGGACCAGGAGTGAATAGGGGTGCTGGGCGAGGTGGGTAGTAAAAAGGAACTATGAGCAGAAAATGCGAATAAAACGGGCTTGAAAGTTGTCTTTTTCACATATCCCCCTTAAACCCTGCCTACCCCGCACAGCACCCCTATTCCCCCAAAACATTTCTTGTTTACACTCCCCAGGGAAGTTACGGGACCAGGAGTGAGTAGGGGTGTATATTTTTTAGCTAATTTTCGTAGAACAAATTCGTTAATGCATTTTTTAATTTTTTATCGAAATATGATGCGTTTGTAAGAAAAAGATCTGGACGCAGTAAGTGCGTTTTGGTGGCGAATTTTCGGTAAATTTGCAGTTTAGCTCCCGAACGCTTTTCAAAACACTGCTTTTAGAAACCTGCCTAGGGCCCCCCCTGGATCCACAAACCCCAAGAAAAATTTCTTGTTCACACTCCCCAAGTTACGGGACCAGGAGTGAGTAGGCGTACATATTTTTTAGCTAATTTTTCTAGAACAAATTCGTTAATGCATTTTTGCATTTTTTATCGAAATATGATGCGTTTGTAAGAAAAAAATCTGGAGGCAGTGAGTGCGTTTTCGTAGCGAATTTTTGGTAAATTTGCAGTTCAGCTCCCGAACACTTTTCAAAAAACTGTTTTCAGAAGCCTGACTAGGCCCCCACCCCCCTGGATCTACAAACCCCAAGAAAAATTTCTTGTTCACTCTCCCCAAGGAAGTTACGAGACCAGGAGTGAGTAGGGGTGTATAATTTTTTTTAGCTAATTTTCGTAGAACAAATTCGTTAATGCATTTTTTTTTCATTTTTTATCGAAATATGATGCGTTTGTAAAAAAAAATCTGGATGCAGTAAGTGCGTTTTGGTAGCGAATTTTCGGTAAATTTGCGGTTTAGCTCCCGAACGCTTTTCAAAAAAACTGTTTTCAGAAACCTGCCTAGGCCCCCACCCCCTGGATCCACAAAGCACAAAATAAATCTTGTACACAACCAAGTTTGATGCCTGCTTTCATCAAAAAAAGACATTTGCTATTAAAAATATTTTAAAGAACATTCGCTACCATAACGCACTTGCTGCGTCCAGAGATTTTTTTTGGTTTATTTTGGTGCATCTGAAATGAGGGACGTGATTTTTTTACCATAATTGTACCATACTGTATCCTATAATTTAGGATTAATTTTGGTTTATAACGGATAAAAACTCGAGCAAATATTAGTTAGTATGGCATGCTAGTATACAGTGTACTTAAACAGTATAGCAATTTACAGTGGCTATATTTGTACACAAACACAAATACACATATCCGTCTGTGTTACATGTTTGACAATGTTTAACTTCTCCCGCGTAAACACAATCACATACATTGTATATGTCAAACAATACTGATTTCCCAACCGACAAGGTGCACGTTTTATTAACTCTAATTGACAAAACATATTCTATAGAACTAATTCACGTGAAGTGTTTAATATTATGTTGTTAATTGGGTATGTTTAAATTTTTCAATTAACAAGTTCAAATCAAGTGTGCCCTAATGTTAAATAATTAATAGGGCATTTAAAAAAGTTCTGGGCGCAGCAAGTGCGTTATGGTAGTGAATTTTCATAAAAATGTTTTCAATAGCAAATATGTGTGTGTGTGTGTTTTTTTTCAGAATGCAGGCATCAAATTTGATTACCAGTATAACATATATAGTGAAAACAATGTGCCATGTTTTATCAAAATAACTTTATTGTTTGAAAACGTACAAAAATTTCCGAAAGTAAACTTAAAGTGTAACCAAAAAAAATCCGTTTCTTGGTCAACCTTATAGGTTAATAGCAAATTGAACTTTTCAAATATGAAGCACTTAATAAAAATTCGCTATCATAACGCACTTGCTGCGTCCAGAATTTCTTAACTTACAAACATGCATTACATTTCGATGGAAAATGCAAACATAAGGCGTTTTCGACTAAAAATAAATAAATAATTATTTGTATTACTAACGACTTATGGGCCACCCTGTGATTGTAGAAATATTTTTAAAATGTAGCTCAAGACACCCTATAATTAATGTATACAATATTTTTTCATATCTTGTATAATAACGGATATATTGAGCTTTAATGATTTTTTACGAAAATTCGACAAAAATTATATACCATTAAGCGATAAACTCTATAGCTTAGGCTACTGCCAAAAAATCAAAGAAAGACCCTATTTGAAATGAATTTTCTGAAAACATTTTAGTAAAATGAAGGACAATGACGGTTGAAGCTAGGACTTCAGGCTTTGTAAAACATTCTTCTTGAGACATTTTCTTTCCATAGCTCGTATTAGTTTCAGGTTCTTTGCCTAAATATTGCCAATTTTGACGTTTTAAATAGCGACTTTGATGTTTTGAGGAAAACCTCAATTTATTTTTCTTTAAATGCACATAACTTTTTTGTCTTTCAACTTCCAGGGCTAAATTTTTGTAGGTAATCTACCTATAATGATATAAACCTTCGAAGCAAATTTAGCTGCACTTGCTTTGTTATTTCCGGAGATAAAAAAAAATTTCTAAAGAAAACACCAAATTTTCCGGAAAAACCTGCGCCGATTTTCCTGTCTAACGAACTTATCCAAGCTACTTGCAAAAAAATATATATAAACCTGGGAACCAAATTTAGCTGACCTTACTTTGTTATTTCCGGAAAAAAATTTTTTTTCTAAAGAGAACACAAAATTTTCCGAAAAAACCTGGGCCGATTTCATGGCTAACGAACTTATCCAAGCCACTTGCAAAATTGCAAAAGGAAGGTATCCACCAAATTTAATCACAATCGGCCCATTATTTTTTGAGTTCTCGGTGTGATACATATGATATATATATATATATATATATATATATATATATATATATATATATATATATATATATATATATATATATACATATATATATATATATATATAAACACAGGGTGTTTCTGTCTGAGATAGTGATAAAAAAAAATATTTATTTTTTAATTTTTCTTTGTGTGGCTTGGAACAGCCATTGAAAATTTTTATGAAACTTGGTGGGGGTCAATTAGGTGTATTAATTTGTTAACAGTCAATTAATATGTACGTATGTATTCTGTTTTATATGTCCATTGCGTTATATCTTAGTGTTCATGGAAGAGATAGCTATCCAGGAGGGCGTCGCTAGGCTTATATATATATATATATATATATATATATATATATATATATATATATATATATATATATATATATATATATATATAATTTCAATTATTATAGTTAGTGCCAAACTTGTCAAAATAAAATCAGCTTATAGCTCATAGCTATCCAGAGGGACGTCATTCTTTTGACTTGGCAGTATGTTCGTGGAACAGATAGCTATCCAGGGGGGAGTCGCTAGGGTTGGAAATATAGTGTAATTTTATTCCGATTATTATAATTAGTGCGATAGATATTATAATATTAATCAATATAAAGTTGGGAAACATTTTGTCTCGTAATTATTGGCATTGAATTGATATCATCGCTTGGCGTATTTACATAAACAATACACAGGTGTGTTGATATTTACAGATTAAAAGACTATAGGCTGCAAATTCCGTTGTGAACTACTGACCACGTTTGTTTACTTATTGTTAAGAATTTGTTTAAATAAATCGATATATAAGTGTTTTTTTAATATGAGAAGAGAGGCTTGGTTTATAGTTATTAAAGGTTAAACATCGTTACAATATGATTATCTAGTTCAGTTTAAATTCAGTGCTCCCAACACCCAGTAAACTATCCTCCGCTTCCTTAAACATGGTCCTTCGAACCAGTTGTGACCTATATTTTGCACTTAACCATGTATTGGTGCTTTTTGTGGACGATTGTGTCCTTGATTGCTTGAATTGGGACGATTGTGTCCTTGATCGCTTTGATTTGATCCTGTATAGGTGCTTGCTTTGGAAATAACCTTGTATAGGTGCTTTCCTGGACGCTTGTGTCCTTATTTGCTTTGAATTTGGACGCTTGTGTCCTTGATTTCACCCTGTATAGGTGCTTGCTTTGGAACTGACCTTGTATAGGTGCTTTCCTGGACGCTTGTGTTCTTATTTGCTTTGAATTTGGACGCTTGTATCTTTGATTTGGCCCTGTATAGGTGCTTGCTTTGGAACTGACCTTGCATAGGTGATTTCCTGGATGCTTGTGTCCTTATTTGCTTTTACCTAAAACGTAAAAAGGTATTTGGAGACTTGGACAGATTAAAGGATTTGATAAGGATAGTTGATCTAGAAAATAGGGAATTTTTTGTGCGCACTGTATCACCAACGGCACTGGTTACTTCGTCGAAGGACCATGTTTAAGGAAGCGGAGGATAGTTTACTGGGTGTTGGGAGCACTGACTTTAAATTCTATTGGTGTCTTATGTTCATCATCTACAATACTAGCTGTCTGTATATATTTATAGCATAACGATTCCTCCTCGTATATTCTAGTCTAGCGCAAGTAAATCAGTTATTCTGTTTTATATGTTTATTGCGTTATATCTTAGGATCATTGATTTATAGGTCTTAAAATCATTACAACTTCAAAATCGGAAATCATATTTGAACAAAATACAACAGTAACTATAATTGTGACCTAGATATGTGTAACACTCCCCAAACATCCAATTCGCTGGATTTAGAGCATATTAACTTCAATTAAACCGACTGGCAATACGCCTTAATGACACAATTCAAATTCCAATAATGCCCTGAACAAATGTTACGATATTGCAGAGGCAATAACAACAGCCGCACTAAGCAACCTACCAATAGGTTAGATGCGGCGAGGCGGGGGATGATTAAAGAAGCTAATTAACATCTGAATAAACATCCAAGAAACAAGTGACAAAGGCTTAGCGCCGGGTCCCAGAAACCAGAAGTCTGTTACGGCATTAGGTAAATGTTTATTCAACATACGCGAGCGTTCACAACACCATGGCAAACACTCGTCTGCACACTGTGCTGTTTGCATTTCTAACAGTCCCGCCGCCGATTTCCACTTCAGAATCCAGAAACAGGCCAGAAACCTTTTGACTTGCTTAATGGAAGCTACAGCCATCATCTGCTCTGCTATACAAATACAAGAGTGATTAAAGAACAGAAAACATGGACTAGATGATTCTCCTTAATTACAACTGTGCTAATAACATAATCCCAGTAGACCGTGTTATGTGTCAGAAAACGAATATTTGTGACCTCAAGTTTGTGTTCCCTGCAGGGCAAGACAGCTTCATTTAAACATAGTGCAAATCATCTCAACATTACAAAAAGTATGGACGCAGCAAGTGCGTTATGGTAGCAAATTAAAAAAAAATAGCAAAGGTATTTATTTGATGAAAGCAGGTATCAAACTTGGTTGCCTATATAGTAGAAATAATGTACCATATTTCATCGAAATAACTTAGTTGTTCGAAAATATGACTGCCACAAGTATTTTCTTCAACACCCAACCATATAGATAGGTATACTCACCGACTAGTTCCTCAGTTTAGTTTCTTTTTACTCCTAACCACACACATGCCTAGTACTTCATTAATATATTTTAAAAAAAAATTCCTGTCTCGCTCACTGTCGCCGTTTGTGGGTGCATAGCAGGTAACCAAAAACACTCTACGTATACTCCCTTTCATCTGTACCAATATTATACTTCGGTAAACAGATTCATATTAATTTCTTACGCACATGCCATAGCCTTTTCATCCAGCATTATATAGACTCCATGACTGCCACAAGCAGTATCTTCAACACCCGACCATATGCATAGGTACTCACCGATAAACATTTTTCAAAAGTCTGGATGCAGCAAGTGTGTTATGGAAGTGAATTTCCATAAAAATGTCTTTAATAGCAAATGCGAGCAGGCATCAATCTGATTACCGGTATAGCCTATGTAGTAGAAACAATGTACTATATTTTATTAAAATTACTTATGGTTTGAAAATATACAATAATTTTCCGAAAATAAACTCAAATATTGGTTTCCTAACCAAAAACCTTACGTTAATAGCAAATTGAGATATTGAAATTTGAAGGATTTCATGAAAATTCAGTAAATTTGCAGATTAGCTCTCGAACACTTTGCAAAAAATTGTTTTCAGAAACATTACTAAGACCCCACCTGGATGCACAAACCACAAGAAAAATTCCTTGTTCACCACCAAGACCCCCCCCCCCCAAGGAGTTACGAGACTGGGAGCGAATAGGGGTGCTGGGCGGGCAGGTAGTAAAAAGGAAATATGAGCAGAAAATGCGAAGAAAACTGCTTAAAAGCTGTCTATTTGAAGCCATATCCCCATTAAACCCTGCCTACCCCGCATAGCACCCCTATTTGCCCCAGGTCACGTAACTTCCTTGAGGGGTATGAACAAGAACTTTTCTTGTGGTTTATGCAACGAGGGTGGTTGTATGCACACGAGAGGGTAAGGAAAATGCCTACGACGAAGCATCCCCCCCCCCGTTCAACTTGCGGCAGGGGTTGGGCCGTGGCTCCTTCGCCGTGGGGAGTTTCCTTTCCCCTCGCGTGCATACAACCACCCTCGCTGCATAAACAACAAGAAAAATGTCTTGTTCCTACCCGCCAAGGAAGTTACGGCACCTGGGGGGATAGAGGTGCTGTGCGGGGTACGCAGGGTTTAAGGGGGATATGGATTCAAGGTGTGAAAAAGGCAGCTTTCAAGCCCGTTTTATTCGAATTTTCTGCACATATTTCCTTTTTACTACCTACCCCACCCAGCACCCCTACTCCCTCCTGGTCTCATAACTTCCTTGGGAGTGTAAACAAGAAATTTTTCTTGGGGTTTGTGGATCCAGGGGGTCTAAGCAGGTCTCTGAAAACAGTTTTTTTAAAAGCGTTGGGGAGCTAAACTGCAAATTTACCGAATATTCACTACCAAAACGCACTTACTGCGTCCAGATTTTTTTCTTACAAACGCATCATATTTCGATAAAAAACGCAAAAATAGTAGTTAATTTTCATTAAAATGTTTTTAATAGTATATATGTTTTTTAGCTAATTTTCATTAAGAAAATAGCACAGTGACAACTCAAAAAATAATGTGCCGATTTTGATAAAATTTGGTAGGTACCTTTACTTTTGCAAGTGGCTTGGGTAAGCTCGTTAGCTAGGAAAATCGGCACAGGTTTTTCCGGAAAATGTGTTTTCTTTTGGAAAATGTTTATATCACAGGATATAACAAAGTGGGGGCAACCAACGCGTATTTGTATTATAAAAAGTGAACCATGTACCAAAGTTAGTTGAAAGACAAAAAAGTTATAAGCATTTAAAAAAAAACTTTTCCTCAAAACGCCAAAGTTGCGATTTTAAACGTCAAAATTGAATTATTAAATTTGAAGGATTTAATGAAAATTCGCTACCAAAACGCACTTACTGCGTCCAGATTTTTTTCTTACAAACTTGCATCATATTTAGATTAAAAAATGCAAAAATGCATTAACGAATTTTTTCTACGAAAATTAGCTAAAAATTATAGACCGTTAAGCCATAAATTTCACTAAACTCACAGCGAAAGCATCAACTTAACTAAACCGACAGCTAAAGCATCAGAGAAAGGGTCTATTTGATATGAATTTTGTGTAAACATTGTAGTAAAATGAAGGGCAATGGCGGTTGAAGCTGAAACTTAAAGGTTCGCAGAACACTCTTCTTGCAACATTTTCCTTTTACAGTCCGCATTTGCTTCACGTTCTTTGCCTAAACATTGCCAATTTTGACGTTTCAAATTGCGACTTTGACGTTTTGAGGAAAACTCCAATTTTTTTTTTCTTTAACTGCCCATAACTGTTGTGTTCGACCATAAGAGTAATGTGTGTTTTACATTGACATGAATATATTACCCGTCACACTGTAAATCAATCCTACTCTCTAATTAGACGAGCGTCTCGCGGCAGTAAAAACTTAGATGAGTTTTTGTTGTTTTAAGGAAATAAAAGATCTCTCTAACGTGATGTTACCAAAAATCCTACCAACTGACTTTTCTGACCTGCCCTGACATTTGCCTAATTAAAAGCTAAAAGGAGAAGGAAAATCAACCCAGCATATATCAAGGTTATGTTAGCATAATGAACTTTTCCTTTCCCTTTTAACTTTTTTTAGCCTTTGATTAGGCAAACTGATGTCAGGGTAGATAAAGAAGGTCAGGTCACAGTCAGGGAGGTCTTTTGTTTCGTTAAAACGACAAAAAACTCATCAAAGTTTTTACTGTCGCGAGACGCTAATTAGAAGAAAGCAATGTTTAATCTATTCTATTTAATCACATATTATACATACATTTTATCTTTCTGCTCTCATTGTTTATATGCACTGTAACTATGCCAAATCTCACACTGCTTCGTGCGCGCAATGTGCTTAACAAGGGGTAGGTACAAAGTTTTTCTTCATGTATTATAACCCTATAGTTGAAACGACAGCTAAAGCAGCAGAAAAAGTGTCTATTTGAAATTTATTTTCTGCAAATATTTAAGTAAAATGAAGGATAATGGTGGCTGAAGCTGAAACTTAAGGCTTTATAGAACACACTTCTTACAAAATTTCTGCTACATCGCTCGTAATGTTAGTTTCAAGTTCTTTATTTAGAACATGTCAATTTGGACCTTTTGAATTGCGACTTTTTGACGTTTTAAGACGAAAAACTTAAAAGCTTATAACTGCATTTTTATTTTAACGTAGAGATTCAAATTTTGGTGCATGGTTTTCTTTTTATGATATATATATCCTTGTACCCAATATGGTCGCCCTAACTTTGTTATTTCCGGAGATATAAAAAAATTCCGAAAGAAAACGCAAAATTTTCCCGAAAAAGCTAGTCCAATTTTCCTGGCTAACCAACTTATCCAAGCCACTTGCGAAACGAAGGTACTCACCAAGTTTTATCAAAATCGATGTATTATTTTTTGAGTTAGGGATGTGACACATAAATATATAAACATTAAACATATATATATATATATATATATATATATATATATATATATATATATATATAAAGTCTGAAACGGACCTCGGATTTGGGTTGCAGGCGTTTTTTTTTTTTTTTTTCAAAATCCAAAAGTCGCGATTTTCTCATTATTGAACTTTTTAAAGAAAATTCACTAAAATCGTCTGCACGGTGGGTTCCACGAATGTACACAAACGGCCGTGTTTTGATTTGTCGGCAGCTATTAGATAGGTATAGAGAGCAGATGATAGTATATTTCTTGACCAAGATATACTTGGATGGATTTATTATTTTAGCAATAATATTGCTTCTTATAATTAATGATCCCTATTATCATTAGTACACACAAAATTTTACTTTGTAACAAACTCCAAAAAAAAAAAAAAAAAACTTACTTATTTTCAGCATGGAAGATACTACAAAAGAAAGTACCTTGCTCTATAGCGACAGTGAATCATGAAAAGTCGCTCCTGTATCTCCTGTAAGTTTTCAGTGGGCTCTCACAGATTGGATCACGTATCCAGTCCCGGAAGAGGCTGCTATATTGTGAACAGTAAGAGGCAAACAAAGTTTCATATTAGACTAGGTTCTTGTTAAATGTTGACATATACCGAGATCTAATGTCTAGTGCTGCAGTCTAAAGACCAGCCAAATTACATTTGCTGTCACGGATACTTCGCAGTTTTATAACAGGTGATTGCAGACAATGTGTCGAGTAGTTCCAGTTTACAAGGAGATGACCGTTGCCTAAATGGGATTGCCTGGCAATGTTTTTACAGTGAGAACATTCTCTTATAGTTAAAATGTAGATTTAGCGACAAATTAAATCGCTTATGTTGTGTTAAGTTTTCAATCTGGTAGAGGACTTTAGTAAATACAGACGGTTTTGCCTTTTATGGCTTCGCCAAGCAAAAAACAAGTTATCGTTTAAACTAAAGCAGTTAGCAGAACCATTTGGCAGCTATGTTTCGACTAGCTACCACTCCATCTACCCAATTATGTTTTTTTCTTGTAATACACAGTGTATTCTATATATATATATATATATATATATATATATATATATATATATATATATATATATATATATATATATATATATATATATATGTATGTATGTATGTATGTATATATATATATATATATATATATATATATATATATATATATATATATATATATATATATATATATGTATGTATGTATATATATATATATATATATATATATATATATATATATATATATATATATATATATATATATATATATACTGTGTCCAAGATAAGGACGGCCACTATGAGAACCTCCAAAATGGTAGCAGATACAGACTTGGTTGAACGGGAGAAAAGTTGCGCGCTCAAGAGCCCAACAAAATGGCGGTTAGACATCTCGGAATTTTTTTTGGTTTTTGAGATATTTTGAAAAATTTGGATATTGATTTTACATATCATTTTGTCTGGCCTTGATGGTGGACCTACACCAATACCGATGACACTTCTCCACAGCAACTTTTCATTTTCTTTAACGTAGCATTGCTAATTTTTGAATCCGACGTTTTGTCTGTGTGGGGCTATCACCAACTTTTTTTTTTAAATACTGCCCTCATTTTCCCATATCATATTCTGAAAGCCATTTTTATTCCAAATTCAGCAATGTGTCACACTTTGTGGTTTAGTACCATTTTAGTATTTTTTTCCGAGCTTAATCAAGAAAATTCCTATTACGGACCTGTACATAGCTTTTGAACTTAAGTACTAAACTAGCTATATCGATTAACACTTTATGTCATCAGGCGTTACAGAATAATCCAATGGATGAATTGAGGCAATAATTTATTGGAATAAACACATTTAATTTATTTAAAAACTAATCGATAAAAAAAATCATAGAAAAACACTAAAGGTATTGGTCAAAATGACTTCCATTTTTTCTCACACACAACTGCACCATGCGTCGAAAATTAAAGCTGACTTTGTTAAGTAATTCTGTCGCTTTTAATAATGGTCCACTTATTATTGATGCGACTCCACAAATCTTCCTTAGTTTGAACTGGTGTCAAGTACACAGATTCTTTTAAAATGCGTCCGAAGAAAAAGTCACATTTATTCGAGTCTGGTGATCCTGCTGGCCAATGTTGAGGGCAATTAAGTCCACGACCTATCCATCGATTTGGAAACTGTAGGATTAAAAATCCACGAACATTTGTAGTAAAATGTGGTGGCGCACCATCATGCAACCACATTTCGCTGCGCAGTTGTAAGGGCAGCTCCTTCAGTAGCCCAAGAAGAACATTTTGCAAGAAAAGCAAATATGTTACGCCATTTAAGCGGTTTGGTAAAATAACCGGCCCAACCAAATGTCCTCCAAAAATACCTGCACACACGTTTATTTTAAATTCTCTTTCGAAATGGTGGGTTATTGTAGCATGTGGATTTACATCTGGATATTCGTGGCAGTTGTGCACATTCGTAATCCCTCTTCTTGTAAAGCACGCTTCCTCCGTAAAAAGAATGGTCTTGAGAAAATCAATGTTCTGATGTAAGATGAAATTACAAAAAAAGTCTTGCCTCTAAATCCTGCGGTAGCAGTTCTTGCACTTCTTGAAGGTGATAGGGATACAGCAGATTGCCCCGGATAATTCTATGGACCGTCGGCTGTGTTATATGAAACTACCTGGATAGTCGCCTGGTGCTGGTTTGAGCGCCACTTTCAATACTGTCTAGAAGACGCTCCTCAGTTCGTGCGTTCACTGCATGAACGCGTTCTCTAACATTATTTTTGAAAAAGGAACCCGTTTCCCGAGCTCTACGTTCAACATTGGCAAAGGTTTGGCGATGTGGTATATTACGATTAGGAAATCTTCCTTGATATACTTCTACACTTCTGCGACAATTATCCTCGCAAAATCCCAATACCAGAAGCATGTCACCGAGAATTTTCCAGCCATTTTGAGCAACAAATTATTATCACAAAAGGAAACAAGAAACACAAGACAAGAATTATTGTAAAACTTAATAAATTTAAGTAATGTTAGATTTTACAACAACTGGAAAACCTGGACTAATTGATGAAGTGCTGAAGCTACAATGGAATGAACAGAGTTGCGGAAGACAGAGTCATGATTACGACAACAAGGCGACATCGCTTTTAAACTGTGACGGTGCTAATATTCTCGTTTATCTTACAAAACTTGTCACCATTAAACATAAAACAAAAAATCATAATTGAACGAGAACTAACAGTAACTGCATTCATCTGAAAACCAATCTGTTATACTGTTCAAATAGAAGAATAATTTCAAACTCGCTAAACAATTTGCCGAACAAAAGCCCCTACGCAGGATAAAATCAATTGTCCGTGCAGCAATCATGTGATGGTATAGATAGCTCCAGTTTTAATCTAAAGAACATGTTCGTGCATGATAGAACAGAAGCTTAGAGCGTTGTTTTCATTGTTCGACCGCACTAAATCTCAATTAGTGAACTTAAATAGCGTTAACAAACAAATCACTGGCGGATATATGAGTATCGGAGCTGCAATCGCAGAAATGCAATCGCTTGCAGGCTCGACGTTATCGAGGCCTTATCAATTGCCACTAGTATGCCTCGAGCAGGATCATTCATATTCGTAGCAGATTAACATGCTTCTTTTTCTTGCTTTTATCAAACTGTGTCCCTTCAGAGGTTGGCACATTTAACAATGACTGAATAGATCCTAAATAAAAAACTCTGGATGCAGCAAGTGCGTTATGGTAGTGAATTTTCATAAAACTATTTTTTAATAGCAATAATGTGTGTTTTTTTAAGAAAGCAGGCATCAAATTTGGTTACCAGTATAATCTATATAGTAAAAACAATGTGCCATGTTTCATCAAAATAACTTTATTGTTTGAAAATGTACAAAAATTTCCGAAAGTAAACTTAAAGTGTTCCCGGAAAAACTCGTTTCTTGGTCAACCTTATAGGTTAATAGCAAATTGAGCTATTCAAATATTAAGCATTTGATCAAAATTCGCTACCATAACGCACTTACTGCGTCCAGAATTTTTTTTCTTACAAACATGCATTATATTTCAATGGAAAATACAAAAATACAATAACATAAGGCGTGTTTGATTAAAAAAAAAAAAAAGAAAATTTGTATCACCAACGACTTATGGGCTCAAGACACCCTATAATTAATATATACAATTTTTTTTCATATGTTGTATAATAACAGATATATTGAACTTTATTGATTTTTTTACGAAAATTCTACAACAATTATATACCATTAAACGATAAACTCTCTAGCTAAGGCTACTGCCAAGCGTCAGAGAAAGGGTCTATTTGAAATGAATTTTCTGGAAACATTTTATTAAAATGAAGGACAATGACGGTTGAAACTAAGACTTCAGGGTTTGTAAAACATTCTTCTTGAGACACTTTATTTCCATAGCCCGTATTAGATTCAAGTTCTTTTCCTAAATGTTGCCAATTTTGACGTTTAAATCGCAACTTTGACGTTTTTTGAAAAACCTCAATTTATGTTTCTTTAAATGCCTATAACTTTTTTGTCTTTTGACATACAGAGCTAAATTTTGGTATGTAGCTTATAAAGATGTTAACCCGCGTACCAAATTTGGTTGCCCTTACTTTGTTAATTCCGGAGATATAAATTTTTTTTGAAAGAAAACACAAAATTTTCCGGGAAAACCTGGACCGATTTTCCTGGCTAACGAACTTATCCAAGCCATTTGCAAAAGGAAGGTATTCACCAAATTTGATTAAAATCGGCCCATTATTTTTTGAGTTATCGGTGTGATACATACATACATACATACATACACATATATATATATATATATATATATATATATATATATATATATATATATATATATATATATATATATATATATATATATATATAAACATATAAAAATTTTAACTGACCCCGGAAATGTGTTCTGGGGGGCCTAATTAGCGCTCATTTGAAGAAATTTTTTCAAAATTCAAAAGTCGGGATCTCCTCATTAGTGAATTTTTTTTTAAGAAAATTCACTAATACCGGAATGCGGGAGAAACTCACCATGACCATTAGGGCCAAACAGTTTATAAAAGTACTTTTGACAAAATTTACACTGGAACATAAATGTCACTGGAGTAAAAGTAAATACAAGTAAATTTTATTTCATCACAAATTCAGAACAATTTAAGATCAGAATAAAAACTAGTTCGAAAGACAAGTACGAGAAAAATGACCTTTATAAGATTCCGGGGAGAAGAACAAGTATTCACAATTAGTTAAAATTAAAAACATACTACTACCTCGAAAACAATTTAATTATCGAATTACATCATTTGTTCAAAATGTCCACCCCATGCTCAATACAAAATGATGTACGACGATTAAAATAGTGCACGCTTTTTTAGTGAATTTTCATTGAGAGAATTCACTAATAGAGAGGTATCGATGGTGAAACGTTCGGGAAATGTTTTCAAATGAGCGCGAATTAGTCGTTTGATCAAAGGAAAATAAAGTTATTCGAAATTAATAATAAAATAATCATCGTCATCACTTCAGATTATGTAATGCAATATCTACAATGTTGGACAAAGACAGATGACGTTATCTGTACTGCTATGCTATTTAAGTAAATCGTAGACAAAAATCTAAACAATGGAAGTTGTTGCACAAGATGTCAGCCTGGAGAGCATTGTGAGAGGTACGACAGGGACGCCATCTAGGTGCAGAACCAGGTAGTATGTTGTCATGACAGTTCTAGTTTACACAAAATTTTATAGATAAACCCGTGTACAATGTTCAATCAACTAACAATTGTGTAAATTATCAGCCTTGGACCATTTCTTTCCTAGTGCCCGGACAAGGTTTGCGTCCTAAAGCGCCAAATTTTAGGATGCGAATGTATGCTATACATAAAACATTTCGGTACGCAGCAAGTGCGTTATAGTAGTGAATTTTCCTAAGAATTGTACACTATTAGTAAGATATATTATTTATGCACAATCAACCAAGGGTTGCGGTGCTATCGGGGCGGCAAGGCCGCGGACGAGCCCTGAGGGAAAAAAAAGATATATTATTAAAACTAATTCTTTAAATTTAAATGGTTCTTGGGTGGGTACTAAATTAAAGAAAAATGACATAATGAGCTTCCCGAATAACTGGAAATTTGTTTTAAAAAACCTTTTTTTGTTTATTGTTTGCGAAACCTGGATGGGTTGACTAAAACAAAACCATCCAAGCAATTATTAAGAAAAAAATACCTGCCATATTTATAATCATCAATGACAGGTACATTCCCTTTGTAAATAATTATTTTTTTTCTGAAAAACTTTGAACTTGAATGAAATTCGTAACACAATTTTTTAAAGACACTGACAGTACTTACATATATCTAAGACAAAATTTTAATTTTTTAGCTCCCTATAAAATATACATTTTTTAAAATAAGCGCTAACTGGGACTCTAAAACCGATCTCCAAGGTCCATTTAAATTTAAAGAATTAGTTTTAATAATATATCTTACTAATAGTGTACAATTCTTATGGAAATTCACTACTATAACGCACTTGCTGCGTCCAGATTTTTTTTTAAATTTGACGTACTCTGTATCTCGCATGGTTTGGGTGATTACAAAAGTGACCACCGTGTGTATAAGCGTTGACGGGCCATTTAAGCCCATATTTTGGTGATATCTTTCCGCTGCGTTTTATATTCCAGTTGTGAAGTCGTTTTTCATGCGAGTCTTGTTCCTTTTACCTTCTGGATTCGTCCAGACACGTTTCTTTACGATTCTCGCCTGACCCAATCGCTTTAGATGGCCCAGCCAGTGTTGTCAACGTGCTTTAATTACCTGGCACATTTGATACACTTCCGCATTTGTAGGCCTTCCCCAAATGTCATCTATTTTCTTGCCTCCGAAAACTGTGCACAGATCTTTCTTTTCCATATCACTATCCTGTCTTATATTCATATTCTCTGGTTCATTGTCAACGCTTCAGACCCATATGGCAATATTGGTCCTATTACGGTGTTATACACTCTTTATCATGTGCGAGATGTTCTTCGACCTAAAAAAAATATGAAGTCCTGCGCATCTGTTGGCTTTGCTATTCATTAGGTTAACTCCTACATTTTCGTCACATCTAATGTCTATTCACAAACCTAAGCGCATGTGATTTCTAACTTCTTCATCGTTTAACAACAAATCTCTCCCTCCCCTCTCTCTAACTCTCTCGCCTCCCCCTCCCTCCCTCCGGCTATTTTCCCTCTCTCTCTCCTTCTCCAAATGTCTCTCGCCTTCCTTGCATCTCTCCCCCTTCCTAGCATCCTCTCTCTCTCGCTCTCTCTCTCTATCTCCCCACTCTCCCCAATTGTCACTGTAAAAGTCCACTATTAGTTTCCTCAGTCTTTGTGATTGTCATGTACTTGCCCTTGTGTTTATTTATTTTAAGCCTTACACTGTCTGCCACCAAACTTGTGGCTGTTGTTGACTAGTGATGTTTTCTAGTTATTTTCTATTTCTTATGGTACTCGTAACAGGATATCGTCCGTGTAAACAAGGCACTCATGACCTCTGTGAAACAGGGTTCCACTTCTATTTATGCAACTGTCTCTTATCACTTTCTCAATAACTATATTTAATGATGATAACGTTGACAGCGGATAGCGTTGCCTTACACCGCTTCTCACCTCAAGCTCGTCTGGCAGCTTTGCGTTTTAATTTTTTTAAGAAAATTCACTAAAAACACTGAGCCATGTGTCATCAAAATAACTTTATTGTTTGAAACTGTACAAAAATTTCCGAAAGTTAACCTTAAGTGTTCCCGAAAAAACTAGTTTCTTGGTCAGCCTTATAGGTCAATAGCAAAGTGCTTCAAATATGAAGCATCTGATCAAAATTCGCTACCATAACGCACTTACTGCGTCCAGAATTTCTTTTCTTACAAACATGCAATATATTTCCATGGAAAATGCAAAAATGCAATAACATAAGGCGTTTGATTGAAAAAAATATTTGCATCAGCAACGACTTATGGGCCAGCCTGTGATTATAGAAATAATTTTTTAAGATGTAGCTCAAGACACCCTATAATTAATGTATACAATTTTTTTCATATCTTCTAGAATAAGGGATCTATTGAGCTTTATTGATTTTTTACGAAAATTCGACAAAAATTATATACCATTAAACGATAAACTCTATAGCTAATGCTACTGCCAAGCATCAGAGGAAGGGTCTATTTGAAATGAATTTTCTGGAAATATTTTAGTAAAATGAAGGACAATGACGGTTGAAGCTAAGACTTCAGGGTTTGTAAAACATTCTTCTTGATACATTTTATTTCTATAGCCCGTATTAGATTCAAGTTCTTTGCCTAAATGTTGCCAATTTTGACGTTTTAAATCGCAACTTTTGACGTTTTGAGGAAAACCCCAATTTATTTTACTTTAAATGCCTATAACTTTTTTGTTTTTTGACCTACAGACCTAAATTTTGGTAGGTAGCTTACCTATAAGGATATAAAAATAAGATTTTGTTGCCCTTACCTTGTTAGTTCCGGAGATATAAAAAAATTTCGAAAGAAAACACAAAATTTTCCGGGAAAACCTGGGCCGATTTTCCTGGCTAACGAGCTCATTCAAGCCATTTACAAAAGGAAGGTATTCACCCAATTTAATCAAAATCGGCCCATTATTTCTTGAGTTATCGGTGTGATACATACATACATATACATATATATATATATATATATATATATATATATATATATATATATATATATATATATATATATATATATATACATATATATATACATATATATATATATATATATATACATATATATATATATATATATATATATATATATATATATATATATATATATATATATATATATATATATATATATATATATATATATATCAACTGAAACTGACCTCGGATATGTGTTCTGCGGGGCCTAATTAGCGCTCATTAGTGAATTTTTTTTTAATTCGCTAATAACGATATTTTTCCTTTAGGCAAATATTCCATCTGTTGATATTTTAATACTTTGATTTAAGTGAAGGAAGGCAGTAGGAGCGCTACGATGGTAATTTTCAACAGCAAATTTTCAACAAATATTTTCAAAACCAAAACTTGAATTGCTGTTTAAAAATGAAGTCACCTTTTCTTACTTAAGCTTCCTTTGAGGTTCTCGTTATGTCAGTGAGGAAGTTACGGTAATGAATAAGACATAACCGTTACACAGTTCTGTCGAATCTTCCAATCTACTGTTTAACCAAATTTGAGCTTGGACACTAATTCTTGTAGTCTGCAATATTTACAAAACATGCGACAAACAACAACCTTTCGAATTGGAACAAAACTTAGGGAATTTGAAAGTATGTAAATGAGTTCTACCAAACGCCAAATTTATCATATCCATCTAGACACTCTATGCCTTTAGTAACCCAGCTTATAATCTAACGGCTCATTAGGCCATTTTACATGCAGGACATTTCCAATTTAAAAATGCAACATATCACATCGCATCGTATTACATCGATCCCTCAAGTGTCGGTAAATGTGGATACGTATATACATGCATATATACATATAAATATTACAGTTCTCTGGTGTTCCATCAAGGGAAGCGCTGAACGGCAATTGCATCATTTCTTATTCGTTACGGCGCGCACACAAAGTTATGAATATGAAAAAATCTCCTGTCATAATTTTCATTCTCGCATGCACACAATGTTGAACGTGTTTGCTTAACAGTGAATTATGCATTTTCTAAAGTAAACTCTACTTTATATGTATATAGCTACACTAAATAGGATGGAACGGGGCTATTACAGCCTCAAGTGAAATGAACCCGCAAATCTCGACGAAATGTTGTGAAATCTGTGTAACAGAAGAAATATGTTCATTATAATGTACAGTTAGTTTATTTCTTTCTGTTAAAGTGTGCATAATATTGCAGGGCTTCACTGAAAAAAATAAGAGTGTCCAGTATAGAAAATACAAAAATTTGGGACGCAGCAAGTGCGTTATGGTAGTGAACTTTTATTAAATGCCTCAAACTTTGATAATTCAATTTTCGATTAACTTAGAAAGTTGAATTTTGGTATTTAGTAAGGCCTTTCCCAACAACAACATATCCGCCAAATATCATTGAAATAGCTTTGTAATTTTCGGAGAAAAAAATTTTGTTCGAAAGAAAACTCAATAGTTAAAAAACTTAATTTTCTATAAACTTAGAAAGTTGAATTTTCGTACGTAGTAAGGTATTTCCCAAGGCAACGTATCCACCAAATTTCATTAAACTATCTTTATAAAAAAAAATTCCAAAGAAAACTCAAAACATATAAAAATTGAAACTGACCCCGGATATGGGTTCTAGGGGTCCTAGTTCGCGCACACTTGAAAAAAATTTTGCGAAGTCTCACCACCGATACCTCTCTATTAGTGAATTTTGTTTAAATAAAAATTCACTAATAGTACAGTGTGTAAAAAAGTGTGGAATATTACCAATATTTCGAAGACTACTAAACATATTTTTTGACACATGGTATATTGATGTCTTCAATGTAATACTCTGTTGACAAGTAAATACTCGTAAGTAAGTGTAACTATACAGGGTGGCTAAGAAATATACCCAACATTTTTATGTCAAATGGAACGCCCTGTATGTTTTTGCGTTTGCTGCATTAACATCTAATTTAGGGTCTAACTGCATTTGAAGTTTTTTCATATCTTCATTCACTACTAAAAAAAAATGCTTGTTAAAAACAATTTTCAAAAATTATTAAAATTTCGAAAACTACAGAACATCTTTGTTTGACACTTGGTATATTAATATATTTAAGTTCAATACACTTTTGACAGGTAAAAAAGTCTGGACGCAGCAAGTGCGTTATGGTAGTGAATTTTCATTAAAATGTTTTAAATAGCAAATAGATGTTTTTTTTTTAAGAAAACACATCAAATTTCGTTACCAGTATGACCAAATAATAGAAACATGTACCATATATCGCCAAAATAACTTTATTGTTTGAAAATGCATAAAAAAATTTCGAAAATATACTTAAAATGTACCCGGAAAAAACTAGTTTCCTGGTCAACGAACCTTATAGGTTAATAGCAAATTGAGCAATTCCAATTTGAAGCATTTCATAAAAATTCGCACTTGCTGCGTCCCGAATTTATTTTCTTACAAACACGCATTGGGGGGGGGGCAGACCTAATACAAAACCGCCCCAAAGCCCGTTGTATAGTGTACACGTTGGGCTCTGGAGGAGGGGGGGGGGTCTTTTGGATGTACTTTCTTTTGAATTTATTTTAATGACTTCACTGTTTAAGGTTACAGGGGTGAGAAAGTATAAATACCATACCATTCCGTAAATCGAGGTTTGTTAACATTAAATCGAGGTTTGATATAAAATTATTAATATAAAATAAGAATTAGTAAGTTTTATGAATGAATCAGTTCTGTTTGTAGGGGACGGAATCAGTGGGGGGGGGGGGATCCAGAGGGTGTTCAGTCTTCCTCTAGCAGAATATCGGGGGGGGCACGCCCCTTTTCAGCTGCGCACTATTGAACAATGTATCCCAGTTTTACGAGGGATCGTCCGTGGTGATGGGCCACATCTTCCAACCCCAATCAGTTGGTTCCAGTGTGTTCCCCAGCCATTGCTGTACCTGCTGGTACACTCAGGATTGTTGCTGAGCTAAACCTCTGGTTGGTGGTAAAGAGGCGAGGTCTGGTTTGATTTTCATGTTGGATTTGAGGAATGCCGTGAATCGCTGTACATTAAGATCTTTTTCTCGCGAGTTGTACACTGCCAGAAACATCTCCTCGCCGGCTGTTAAGATTTCCTCTTTTGTTGATGTTGGCCTGTAAAAAAACCTCAGATATGGGATCGAGGCTCCTGTCGTTTATCAATGATTTGGCAATTTCGTACTTACCCTTTTCGGAATATTGTCGATATGGTATCGCAACCACTAAACCCATGAATGAGCAGTATGCTTCGTGCAAACTCACACTCCTGCAATTGTTTGGAAGAATACGTTATGCTTTCAGCTTTCAACTTTTGCTGGTTTGAAACGTATGATTCCTTTAACACGTGCAGCTGAAGCAGTAAATAGAACAAGCAAATCTACTAAAAAAGTAGATTTCTACCACATATGGTCACACTGGTTTTCGTACGAACAACAACCAAAACAGGGGGTCAACGGGAACCCGGTGAAATGGAGGTAGTAGAAGAGATGTCTGACGTCGGCCTTGAAACTGCCCCCTCCTAATCATCGTCCCGAGTCACCTCTAGCGCCGAACTATGCGTCCTAGAAACAACGGTAGGTAGTGGATATTGTAGGAAATTTTGTCAGCTTCACCTTTCGTGTAGAAAATTTTTCTATAGTTTCTTCAGTAATAGTCACCTTTAGACCCCCCCCTCTCCTCAATATCACCCCCCTCTCCTCGATATCACCCCCCTCCCACCAGAACTTTTTTCTTCAATATGAAGTGGAAAAGAAGCGATTGAGACCATTTCCAATTATCCGGGATTTTTTTCAGCATGAAGTCCTTACTTTCTCTAATTTGACTGGGCTACTTGACTTGGCAATACTTTAACATTTTCTTATTCCAAATTCTACGCTCCATAATTTTTCACTCTACTTTCAACGCTCCATAATTTTTTGTTCAACCAATATTTACGGCACGTCCTTGGTGTTTGTATATCACTTATTGCTCGAAAAGTGGTTTTGTTAGTTATTAGAACATTTCAAATTTTTTACATCCAAATTTTTTGTGCCGCTATAAAGCAATATTTTCCAATCCACATTATCAAGCGCTTTTTACAGGTCTACAAAAGTAATTAAGGGACCTCTATTTTTCTCAAGTATCTTTCCCCTTGTTTCACTGCTTACTAAATTCATCGGCCGTTTTTTTCTTTCTCCCTTAGGGTTCGTCCACGTCTTTGCTGCCCCGATATCACCGCAGCCTTTGGCCTATTGTGCATGCCCTTTGTTTTTTCTACTCCACCCATTCCAAAATCACTGTGCCTTGAACTAGTCTACACAGCAATTGGTAGGGTGAAGTTTTTTATTGCTCTGTCACCAGAATAGGCTGTCCGTATATCAGTTATCTTTTGCGGTCCAGAGCTTTGCACTCGAACAAAATGTGCTGGGCCGATTCCTCTCCCTCCCGCAGAATCTGCATGCCAGGTCCCCCTCGAACCGCCCCATTTTATGCAGGTCTTTCTTGACAGCCATGTGTCCCATCAACAGTCCTGTTATGTTCCTAAGCGGTCCTCTGCTAAGATCTGGCAGCTCCATTGCTCTCTTTGAACTGGGGTCCTCAACTGACTTCCCATGTCTGAGCACTGGACAGTCTGCCCAGTACACCTTATGTTCATTTCTGACCCAGGACTTAATGGATCCCCTGGCGGTGCTTTTCGTCACGCCCAGGACCGGTTCTGGTCGCATAAATGGCTCCGCTAATCCTATCTTCGTGAGACTGTCAGCTTCTTCATTGCCTTTGATCCCCGAGTGACCCGGCACCCAGATGATGGTGACCTCATCCTGCCCAGCCAGGTCGCTCGTCTCGTCTCGTCTCGGCATTCACTTACCAGCCTGGAATTTACCCGTGGGCTACTTATGACCTTAAGGGCTGCCTAGCTGTCTGTAGCTATGAGAATCCGCTTGTTGGTGTAGCCCCTCACCTTGTTCTCTCGCACGCAGTGCAAGATGGCGTACATTTCGTTTTGAAAGACCGTTGCATGAGCTCAGAGTGAAATAGTGTGACTTACCCTCGGCCCTTCCAAATAAACGCCTGCCCCCGTCAACCGCTCCCCGTCGGATCCATCCGTGAACCAGACGAGCACGTCCCGTGATGGGCCCGGCGACTCCCCCCGCCATGCCTTGCGGTCGGGGATTTTGATTGTAAACTTGTTTTCCCTGCAGATTCGCGAGCTCGCGAAGTCTAACCTCATTTCAAGCATGGGCTCCTTCACAATCTCCTAAATTTTGCAGTGGCTCCTGTAGCCTGGGTTGATCTTCATCCGCCGTGCCTACATCTGAACTAATTTTCATTGAGGCGTCAATTCTATTTTTCTCGATGTTTGGGAGAATCATCGCCTCGTAAATGTACGTGTATTGTTTTATGCAGGGTTGTAATATTACCAAAAATAAAACAAAACGTACACATTGTGGTGACGTAAACATTACGTTGTATTCATAATATCGAATAGCAGGTCACCAGAATTCATTCAGATGATCTCTTTGTTATAAATTTGTGATGTAAATGCAAATTTCATATAGCCACATAGGGAGCAGAGGGCGAGGATCGTTGAGCGTATACGCAACACACACATATAACACACACACTGATGCAAAGTTCTCACAAACAAACCTTCCGGACTTGTTTGCAGATATTTCATATGATACTTAGTTCGAAGCACGTTTTTGATTTATGTCGTAAAGTTGACTAGATCTATGGGTCCTTGAAGTTTGAAATGGGACAAGAAAAGGAGAAACACCATCCTCCTTCACATATCTGAAATAGATCTGGCAATACTTCAAATTCATGGCCGAGAGAGTATCCTAGATATACCCCGCGCTCTTTTGTTTATTTCAGCAAAACTCCACTACGAACTACTCTAATATGGATAAGATAAATTTCGCGATAACCAAATGGCCTTTTCTAGTTCACAAACTGCGAGATCGAGACGGTTCAGCTAGCGCATGTAATTGAAAGACATTATCCTTGGAGAAGGGCTCTGTATCATGCTATTGTATTCATAAGTCTTCCGTTTTATTATATTTCATTTCGCTGAATAAATCGCTGGTATCGATTCCACAGACGGTCTGTCCAGACTTTTTGTCCAAAAGCATCTATTTTATCTCGTTCAGTGGGATTCTGAGTATATCTACGGGTTTCCGTTAAGCGAGTGCTATGTGGAAATCCATGTTTTTCTCGGATTATTGATCAGTTTATTATAAATGCAAGGAATTTCAAATGAATGCATCGTACGCCAAATACTCGTGGGGAATCAAAACGGTAACTGAAAGATTGTCAACGTAATTATGTTCATTTGAAATGCAAATTTTTTGATGTAATAGTCTATCCTTCCTGTTTTTACGACACGGCTTCGGGTTGTCACAACGTCGCAGAAAAATCAGGTGAAAAAACTAATGCATATTCACAGAGGAATTCATCAAGGGCATTTTGATAATCTGTATAAAAGACATCACCTCATTAAAAAAAAGTTAGTATAAAAGGTGTCCCAGCTTAAAGGAACTACATGGGGATTTCGTAAACCGTACAAGATACAAGTTTGGTTAAATGAGAATAAAGTTGCCCAATCAGATGCTGTATCGAAATTAAAAATATCTTCAAGAGTTTTCAAAATATCGAACAGAAACTAAAAATTGTGTTTTTCAAAAAAATTAAATATCTTCGCCAACTGTAAACAAAAGACCCTCGGTGGTTCAGTAATAAGAACGTGTGCCTTTGAACCGAAGGGTACTGGGTTCGATTCCGGGATACTCCTTTCACTTATTCAGTACATACTGTACAATTAACATCAACCGAGGTTCTGGCATTGTATTTGAGCAAGTTGAATTTCTGCACGTTATGCCCTTCGGAGGGGGCGTAAAGCCGTCAGTCCCGTGTCCATGCGATGTTAGGCACCTTAAATATTCATACTCTCCTTACAGAAAGGCAGGGGTTCGGCAAAATTTCCAGGATAGTAAGGTGAAACTGCTTCCTGCGTCGGTGATTGGCCATAGTCGCGGAAATACGCCGACGTTAAAGAAATAAAACACACATCTTGTAAATAAATTTAGTAAAGTTTGGTAGTTTTGTAGTAGCGGCTACGGCCAATCGAATAACCTTAATGATTTTTTCTAAGCCTTCCAGTTTTTTTTGCAACCATAACCAACTTTGTTATTTCTTATGGCTGCCATGTTGGATTTATACGCTATTTAATAGAGCATAGATAGGGATTTTCAGCCATGTATAACAAGACTATCTTTGAATGACGGAAAATGTAAATTTATTAAAAAAACAGTTTTTCATTTACTTGGCTGTGAAACCAAACCAACGCGTTGGAAAATTTAGGGACTGGCGCGAATCGCATTAAAACCGTTAATAAAACGCAGTTTAAACTCTCTATAGTTTCAAAGGGAGTAGTATAAACAAGTTATTTAAAGTGACTCCAGAAATAAAAGCCAAATGATTAAGATCCGGCGAACAAGGTGGCCATGGGAGAAGTCCACCTCTACCTCTCCAATGATCAGGATATTGTTGATTCAAATAATTTCAAGCGCCTGCCGCAGAATGATCCGGGGCGCCGCCGTGCTCGAACCCCATAACAATCTTGTTCGTAATGGCATTGCTTCAATCAATTCTGAAGATTCATCTTCAAGAAAATTGCAATAGACATCACCACTGAATCGATTTAGAAAAAAATGCGATCCAACTAAGCTATCTCCGATAATCACTGGCCAAACATTAAAAGGAAATGTATGTCCTTCGATGACAGCATGAGGGTTATCTTCAGCCCAAATATAGTTAGTATGAAAATTCGTAATGCCATCTCTCGCAAAATCCGCTTTAACTGTAATTTTTTTTTTTTTGAAAATTTGTGACTCCTAAAGGATTTTCCTAAAATATGGTATATTTTACATAAGACATGTTTGTACCTTTGTTATTGCTTTTTGATGTGCTCCATACCAAATCCTTTTTTAAAAATTCACAGATTTCTCAGCGTTCAATTTTTGAACGTCAAATTTTGGCAGCTGATTTATAAAACAACATAGTCGTTACCGTAGCAACTAAATCCTATTTTGCTAACTGGACAGTGTCTAGGCTAACTAGATATTTATATACCTTCATATGTAAGGTGTATTCTCACCATAATTAGAACCGCAGACCGGTTTCGCTCTAATTAGAGCTCGTCAGCACGGTACACCAATTACAGCGAGAACACACACACATAAAGTAAAACGGCTATGATAGCCAGGCTCCTACAATATTGTGAGATGTACGACAGGGTTGCCATCTCGGTGCGGAACCAGGTAGTCCCTGTCGTACATCTCACAATGTTCTACTGACGATGTCTAATTAGAGCGAAACCGGTCTGCGGTTCTAATTATGGTGAGAATACATCTAGCCTTACATATATTGTCCCTATACTAGGAAATAAATGGGCCAGGGCTGACAATTTACAACTTATTAGTTGGTTGTACACAGTCTCTACTTTATAACATTTTGTATTGTTTGGAACTGCGCTGAAAGCATACTACCTGCTTCCGCACCGAGATAGAGACCCTGTCGTACATCTCACAATATACCTTCATATAATGTCAACCTCTCGAAAAAGAATAAGGCAAAAAAATATTCACAGTCTTGTCACTACTTAACTTTTGAATGTCAAACTTTAACAGCTTTATTTACAAAACATCATAGTTAATATGATAACAACTAAATTCACTTTTTCTTGCTAGAAAGTTACCTGGCTAACTATTATATACCAATCAAATACTCTTGTAATAATTGTAAAACAGTAAAAAGAAATCAATAGAACTGAAGGTGATTTTCCGTGTACATATAAGCTTTATTGCAAACAATTTAGTTACCTACAAAATACTGGATTATTATCTAAACAAATTCAGTTTTGAAATCGAATTAGTTTACCGTAAAAGAATCAAAGATGCTTTTTGCAATCACCTTGTATATCTACGAGAATAACTATTTCTAGCACCAGTTAGACTTGCAACGATCGGTTTTTGAGTACCTAAATGAGGTAAACTTATATATTCGCTCGAAAATTTGAATGAAAATTCGCCACAAACTAACTCGTGAAAATAACTTATGAACTTGCAACGATCGGTTTTTGAGTACCTAAATGAGATAAACTTATATAATCGCTAGAAATTTTGAATGAAAATTCGCCACAAATAAATGTCAAAATCAGATTCGGGGTAAATAATCACCTTAAAGTTACTGAAATTCACCAGCAACAAGAATATAAGTGATATATAGCCCAGAAAAATATTGCCTATAATTTAAACAAGTCGCTACGAGAAACTGATGAAGCATTAAAATCGTTAAATCCTTGAAAGTGAATCAGAACGTAGCAAAGCACAACAACAGGGTTGTTACTGACATAAAGATAATTTTTATGATTAGAATACGGAGAATAGGTCCGTCGAATATGGCGCCGTAAAAAACTGAAATAACATTTTTTAAAGGCGCGAACTTATGTCTCATCTCTCTCTAACTAATGAGTAAACCTTTTCGCGAAAAAGGGACAGCGTATCACGATACCCAACATGTGTTCGCAAGGGACATATTAATGTCGCTCTAGAGAAGTGGATCGGAACACCGGAGAGGATTTTCTCTAGCTTCAGTGACCACGCTATCAAGTGTAAAAGCCACCGCAGCGGTGTCGTAGCGTCTTAAGAACCCCTGTAATTGCAGGCAAGCGTGAATGACAAATTAATTATCGCGTGCATTGCTAAGGACGTATATTTATCAATAAGGTGTTGGAGTTTGTTTAGAGTTTAAACCATAATAGCTTGATAAATAATTTTTGGGAAAGATTCCTACCCTGCGAAACTTTTATTACCTGCATAAATGCACTGGGGTTTAGGCACATCTTCAATAATTACCGTATGTAGCGAGAATTCCGGGTAGGAAAACTCCTTCTCAAATTGAACCCAATTAAACAGTTCTTATTAAAGGACTTGTTAGCAGTGGCCAACCTTTCGAGTATTTGAAAACCAAACGTATCAGACAGAAAAAATGTGTTTGATTATTTTTGTATAAAAGTAATTAATTGTATTGATTAATGAAAGAAATTTCTCGTAAAGAAGATTCTTTTTCTGGCGGCACAAACTGGATGCATTACCAGTTTCTTATTGCAAAAAATTCTGGACGCAGCAAGTGCGTTATGGTAGTGAATTTTCATAAAAATGTTTTTAATAACAAATATGTGTGTTTTTTTTAAGAAAGCAGGCATCAAATTTGGTTACCAGTATAATCTATATATTAGAAACAATGTGCCATGTTTCATCAAAATGACTTTGTTGTGTGAAAATGTACAAAATTTTCCACAAGTAAACTTGTGGAGTGTTCCCGAAAAAACACGTTTCTTGGTCAACCTTATAGGTTAATAACAAATTGAGCTGTTCAAATATGAAACATTTGATCAAAATTCGCTACCATAACGCACTTACTGAGTCTAGAATTTCTTTTCTTACAAACATGCATTATATCTCGATGGAAAATGCAAAAATGCAATAACATAAGGCGTGTTTGATTAAAAAAAAAAAGGAAATTTGTATCACCAACGACTTATGGGCCAGCCTGTGATTGTAGAAATATTATTTTAAGATGTAGCTCAAGACACCCTATAATTATTATATACAAATTTTTTTCATATCTTATATAATAACGGATATATTGAGCTTTATTGATTTTTTAAGAAAATTCGACAAAAATTATATACCATTAAACGATAAGCTCTATAGCTAAGGCTACTGCCAAGCATCAGAGAAAGGGTCTATTTGAAATGAATTTTCTGCAAATATTTTAGTAAAATGAAGGAAAATGACGGTTGAAATTAAGACTTTAGGGTTTGTAAAACATTCTTCTTGAGACATTTTATTTCTATAGCTCGTATTAGATTCAAGTTATTTGCCTAAATGTTGCCAATTTTGACATTTTAAATCGCCACTTTGACGTTTTGAGGAAAACCCCAATTTATTTTTCTTAAAATGCCTATAACTTTTTTGTCTTTTGACTTACATAGCTAAATTTTGGTAGGTAGCTTACTTATAAGGATATAAACCAGCGTACCAAATTTGGTTGCCCTTACTTTGTTAATTCCGGAGATATAAATTTTTTTCGAAAGAAAATACAAAATTTTCCGGGAAAACCTAGGCAGATTTTCCTGCTTAACGAACTCATCCAAGCCATTTGCAAAAGGAATTTTTTCACCAAATTTAATCAAAATCGGCCCATTATTTTTTGAGTTATCGGTGTGATACACACACACACACACACACACACACACACACACACACACACACACACACACACACACACACACACACACACACACACACACACACACACACACACACACACACACACACACACACACACACACACACACACACACACACACACACACACACACACACACACACACACACACACACACACACACACACACACACACACACACACACACACACACACACACACACACACACACACACACACACACACACACACACACACACACACACACACACACACACACACACACACACACACACACACACACACACACACACACACACACACACACACACACACACACACACACACACACACACACACACACACACACACACACACACACACACACACACACACACACACACACACACACACACACACACACACACACACACACACACACACACACACACACACACACACACACACACACACACACACACACACACACACACACACACACACACACACACACACACACACACACACACACACACACACACACACACACACACACACACACACACACACACACACACACACACACACACACACACACACACACACACACACACACACACACACACACACACACACACACACACACACACACAGACACACACACACACACACACACACACACACACACACACACACACACACACACACACACACACACACACACACACACACACACACACACACACACACACACACACACACACACACACACACACACACACACACACACACACACACACACACACACACACACACACACACACACACACACACACACACACACACACACACACACACACACACACACACACACACACACACACACACACACACACACACACACACACACACACACACACACACACACACACACACACACACACACACACACACACACACACACACACACACACACACACACACACACACACACACACACACACACACACACACACACACACACACACACACACACACACACACACACACACACACACACACACACACACACACACACACACACACACACACACACACACACACACACACACACACACACACACACACACACACACATATATATATATATATATATATATATATATATATATATATATATATATAAACATATAAAAATTGAAACTGACCCCGGATATGTTTTCTGGGGGGCCTAATTAGCGCTCATTTGAAGAAATTTTTTCAAAATTCAAAAGTCGGGATCTCCTCATTAGTGAATTTTTTTAAGAAAATTCACTAAAATTACTCCGTGTCTGAATATTGCTAGCTAGGATTGAGTGCCTCGCAATGAAAACTTTAGGTATTAAATTACTCTCGGCCATATGACACAAGTTAGTGAGGGATTAAGTTACATGTAACTATCAAAACGCAGTACGAAAAGTCAAAAGTTAGAGCAGGAAGCCTGACCCTTAAGAGAAAGGAAACAAGATAATGTCCCATATATTTTTGTGGATCCCGTATAAAGGCTGAAAGTTTTCGAGTAAGAGTCAAGGAGTGTCTTATACTTTACTAATCCTCTGTAAACTGTAAGCACCATAATCCCCCATCACAGTGGTAACTACGTCTTCTCCTGGAGATCAAAGTAGCAAGAACAATCGAGTTACACCAAACTAACACGGACGTTGGTTAATCGTCCCAGAAAACTTTCACCAACTAATTTTAATCTTAAAGGTTATCTGATAGATTTTCTTTCAGTCATTCTATTTCATTTGAAGTACCTACTAATAAATCTGTGAGAAGTATGATCAACAAGCAAACTTTAGATTTTAAGCTTTGTGAAGATAACTATTGGCAGAAGACCCTGCGACAAAAATATGTTTTCATGTTATCCATTTATTATTAATATTATCAAAAACTTTTTGTTTAATTTAATAAACGAATCTACCTACAAAAGAACTCTGTTTAGGAACAATAGTTTGCAAAAAGGTCATTCTAATATTATTTATAAAAATTCAGTTACAACATAAATGACCTACTAATCAATATAAGCTATGTCAAAGTTAAAGTAAGGCCAAGTCACTGTCTCTACGTGTCAGTATTTGTTTTGTGATGAATTTGCTAAATATGGAATTGTGTTTTTAGTTGCATTCTTAATTTTTATAAGATCTGCACAATTTTATTTATTACCTATCTGAATATTTAGAAACTTTTTCAAGTTTTCAATGCCGATTGCATTTTTAGTGAATTTTCATTAAGAAAATTCACTAATTGGGAGCTAACGATGGTAAGACTATCGGAATTTTTTTTAATGAGCCGAATTACGGCCCCTAGAAGCCAAGCCTAAGGTCCGTCCCACATTTTTAATTACGTTTTCAGATTCGTAGTCTTTTTGAAAAGAATCTCATCAACTTTCCTATACCTAAGATCAGCTGTTTTCGAAATATTTAGACTTTTTTGAAAATATTCTAGTTTGCATATTACTTTCCAAAAATCGATAACTTCGTCCTTGAAAAAGTTATAACGTGCGCTTTGGAGGAAACACCCTATATATATATATATATATATATATATATATATATATATATATATATATATATATATATATATATATATATATATATATATATATTTATCACAGATAACTCAAAAAATACTAGGCCGATTTTGATAAAATTTGGCAGATACCTTCCCTTTGTAAATGGCTTGGATCAGTTCCTTAGTCAGGAAAATCGGACCATATTTTTCGGGAAAATTTTGTGTTTTCTTTCGGAAAAAATTTTATCTCCGAAAATAAAAGAGCTAGGGTAACCAAATTTTGTAAGTGGGTTAACATTATAAAAAGTAAACCATGTGCCAAAATTTTGCTCTAAGCATTTAATGAAAAAATGTTTGGTGTCAGATCATTTCTATGAAAATACACTACCAGAACGCACTTGCTGCGCCCAGATTTTTTTTAACTCAGTGAGAACAAGATTAAATGGTTTTGTATAACAAAACCAATTCATTAAACTTCACTGAATAAAAAAACTTTTCACGAAAAATCGCTAAAAAAATTCCACTAAAATTATCTGAACAAGTTGTTTCGTGAAAATTCTAAGAATAATTCTTAAATAAATCTGCAAAAAGAATTTCTACGGAAAAATGCTAAAACAATTTACTATCAGTTACTTGATATATATATATATATATATATATATATATATATATATATATATATATATATATATATATATATATATATATATATATATATATATATATATATATAATTACTTTTCCTCGTTGCCATGGGCGTCTGTCTGCTTCTCTCATCCCGACCCCTCTGATATCTCGCAAAACGTCACCGAAATTATCCAAGCTAGCATGGAATTATTTATTCCACGTACACAGAAAACCTCTTCAGCCACTCAAAAGCCCTAGTTCTCTAAATCCTGTGACAAGGCCAGACTTAAAATAGTCAAAGCTCACAAAACGCTTATACACAATCCCAGTCAAGAAAACCGTCAAACATTTAACGACCCAAGAAACCGCTATGTCTGCATTCTTTCTGTGGCAAAAAAAAAACTCGTTTAATAACCACATCAAAAACAAAGTCGTCTCAAGCACCAACGGCAGAAAACCCTTCTGGACGCTTGCTACATCTATTGGGAATAATTTCTGCAAGAGCACGTTCCCACATCTTGTTTCAGGGGACGAAATTGTTTCTATCGCCCTGGGCAAGGCTGACCTCCAAATGTTCAACCACCAACAGTCCCCAATGTCGTGCATAAAATGCCGGATATCATTTTCAAAACTAAAAAGGTACGAAAGATGCTCTCTTCTCTTAATACCTGGAAAGCCTCTGGCCTTGATGAGATCCCAGCAATCGTTCTCAAAACATGCGCACCAGAACTTGCTCCTGTCCTGACTCGTTTGTTTCAGACATCTTACTTATAGAGGCATATGGAAAACTGCTGGGGTAAAACCCGTAAAACCCAAGAAAGGATCCAAAGCGCTTCCTTTCTCTTCTTTCAGTCGTCTCTAAAGTGATGGAAAAGTATATAAACGCCGAATTACTAAAGTTTCTTGAAAAACACAGTCTAATCCACGACATGCAGTATGGATTCCGTCAGCGCAGATCAACTGCCGACCTCCTTTCCTTTGTCACCCATTCTTGGAACAAGTATACAGGACTACACGGTGAATCCCAGGTTGTCGCTCTAGACATATCCAAAGCATTCGACTAGGTCTGGCACGTAGCGTTGCTTAATAAACTCTGTACCTGGACAGCAAATTTCCTCTCCAACCGGAGCATTTCTGTTGTCGTGGATGGCCATTCTTCTAAATTGTATCCAATTAATGCAGGAGTTCCTCAAGGTTTAGCTTTAGCCCCTCCTTTGTTTCTTCTCCACATCAATGACCTCCTCTCTAGCACGTCCAACCAAGTTCACAGTTACGCGGACAACAGCACCCTCCACTCAAATATACAATATTCCCAGCCTGTCCATTTAGCCCCATTAGATGCGGATCGCAGACCTATGGAGGGTTCTGTTTCCGTGGATCTCCAACAAATATTAGACTGGGGAAGTATAAATCTTGTACAATTCAGTCCCACCAAATCTGTCTTGCTTTCTATCTCATAAAAGATACAGCAGCCCTAGACACATCACAATGAACAACCAAGTTATTCAAAGTAATGAGTCCTTTTCACTTTTGGCCCATTCTGTGGATCGAAATCTCAATTGGCACCAACATGTCACATCAATTGCAGAAGCGGCTGCTAAGAAATCAGGGTTCCTCTTCCGGGCTCGCAAATACTTTTCACCAGCTAATCTATATACCTTATATACTTCACAAATAAGGCCAAACCTCGAATACTGCTCCCACATCTGGAGTGCCGCTGTCGCTTGTACACTCGGTATCCTGGACTCCATTCAGAAGAGAGCTATACGTGTTATCGGTGACCCTACCCTCACCCAAAGGCTGCAATCCTTGACCACCGACGTGCCGTTGGTGGCCTCTCTTTATTTTATAGATATCTGCACAAGCACTGCTCAGAGGAGATTTCTTCCATAGTTCCTCCACCTGCTGCCCCCAACAGATCTACCAGGGAAATAGAGCGAATGCACCCTTTTACTATCCAGGTCACCAGACATAGAACATCTTGTTATGCCCGCTCTTTTGTCCTGAGGACTTCCAAGTTGTGGAATTCCTTACCGGCACATGTTTTCCCTTCTCCTCCGAACCTCCAAACCTTTAAGTCCAGAATTAACAAGTTGCCTCTTTCTTCCTTATCGACACCCACGGTACGATAGTATTTAGGCTGTAAGCCCTCGTGGTGTGTTGTTGAAATATAAAAAAAATATGATTATCAATCGACTCGGTAATTTACCCAAACCACCAAATTCGGCAAAAATCACATACTGGGTAACATTAGGACGCCCAGAAACCTGAAATTTTAGCATATGTGTGTTTTTGGATGATGTCTTTAAATAAATACATAAATATCACACCGTCGCTCGCTTTTCATTATTGGCAATTAACAAGCATATTGATCAGAGTGTCATTGTGGCCAAAAATAATATCTCATTGTCTGAGCGTCTAAGCCTTTATCGTCAAGAATGTAACCAATGGAACTTTGTATTTTTCTCCATTCTCATATAATCAATGGCTACGATATTTTATTAGATGAGAAAAAATAGCGGTTTAATTAAAGCAATACGGTTTAATTAAAGCACTACACACCCACACCCATACCCACACACACATGCTTACACATATCCCATGAAAATTAAACCTTGCAAGATACATTACTGTTCTAGTTTCGTTATGTAAATAAGAATATCATTTCCCGTAGATTCTGTAAGCGTATTTTGCTTGAATAAACATTCCGAGTTATATATTTCAATTAGGAAAATATGCTTGCCATCCGGAATATAATACTGACTAAAATGCAAAATAAACAATACCCGACTCTAATAACTAGATTGTCACAAAGCATGTGCACCGAAGATTATAGAGAAGACCTGTATTAGAATTGATACAAATGAGTTACCCAGGAATAATACTATAGAGGGAATAATACACTAATTCCCAAGTCAGTGGCGTAGGTGTAATAACTAAATTCGGTAAAACAGTATACAAACTATTACTCTGATAAAAATAGGTCCGCATATTAAATCACAACTTCCACCACGCTGTGATAATCTACTCTCATGAGAAATACTTTTCAATGAAATAAAGCAGTGTTCGGCAACCTAATTACATAGAAAATTAATATCTAACCCCTCCACCCGGACTTGGATTTCATGAGAAGATGTGAGATATTGAGTAATATTCGTATTACTACGTGAAGATTGGAACCTGTGATAAGCACTGATAAGCGCACTTGGAGAACCCAAATCACCATAGCACGTTTTAAGAAACCTGGAGATCGTTTCACTAGCCCAGTTAGCGTTATCAGAGGATGAATAATTCTAAATACCTTATATCCACAACGCTATTTATATTCTTCTGCAGGTAGTCAGTCACTAACGATTTGGGGAGTTTCAACGACATCAAAATTAATATATTTCGTTTGGCGGAAATATCTGTATTCTTTTGTTATCTACCGGACGTGCTTCTGGCGGTATTTATTTTACAAAGCAATCTGTCAGGAGGCTGCTCATAGGCGGCGGAGCGAGATTCATACAGTTTATATTATTACTACATTTAGCAATATATATATATATATATATATATATATATATATATATATATATATATATATATATATATATATATAGTATATGGATTTTCAATTATAGTTTTTGATCACAATTAAAATGTTTAGTTATTTTCAAAAATGTCCCACGTTTAGAGCGCTAATTGTTATAGTAACCTTTCTTTTATTGTATTTTAGTCCCACGTTTATGGGTGCAAATTGTTAAAATAAGTATTAAATGGTTTTGTTAATTGTGATTTTATAATGTCTAATTTTGTATATGAATAAATAAATTTATGAAAATGTAATTGTATTATTATTTATGGTAGTTAATACACTAAGGAAAACTTACCATCTGTTCATATATTAATATATTTACCTGTTCCTTGTCTTCTTTTGTTGCCTCGGCCAGCTATCAGACACTTAAAAGAGCAAACTAACACTATCTGAGGGAGTTCCAATAGGTTCAGGTCCCAAATAAGATATTATTTCATTTTTTGTATATATATATATATATATATATATATATATATATATATATATATAACTTTGTAAATGAATATGAAATGTATTGAACTTTTCTAGATTCTGCGCTTGTGTGTATATAAGATATTCAAAATAAAACCCTAATTTTGCTTTTTTTTCTGACAAAACAACAATATAACTTTATTCAAAACTAAACAAATGTGACAAAAATTATCTTAAATAGCCTAATTAATTTGAAAACTCTTGTTAATATTAAACTCTAATAACCCCCACAATTTCGGCCAATATTTTATTCAAAGCTTTGTTATTTTTTTTCTTATTTGGACTTATTGATCAATTAAGTTACTGTTATATGTTTATACGTACACGGTGCTTAATCTTATGCAATTTCTTCTGCTTGGTGTTATGTGGGTTACATACCCCACTAACTCTCTTGACTTATAGTAAATAAATATGGAGGTTGCTTTAGCTGTTTTACTATGCCTTGCTTCTCTAATGAGTTCACTGAATTATTATTTGTTTTATTTGATAAAGTGCCCTATGAAGTTCTATTTATGCAAATGTGGATGTTACTTTATAGTTGTTCAGTGTCTGCCACCGACTGGGTTATTTTTACTTGAGACTGTAAGTATTTATGTTTGTATCTTTGTAGAAAACTCACTGTTTACTTCCTCTGGAACTCCAGGGCTGCTCAACTGCTATTCTTGTGGTTTTTACACTTAAAAAATTCGACTTCAATTAATTTACTCTGAAACTTCTTTTTAGCTGCTTCCTTCTCCAAATCTCCCAAAAGTTGTTATTATTTTTCTTCTAAACAAAACCGTTGCTATCGTTCCTCTATAGCATCCTTTTTAAGGTCTCTTACATTTTTTGTTCTTGACTCAACAATGCCTTTGCATGGTATTATCGCTTAGGATACCTGGCAGGCATTGTTGTCAAGATTTAATTTTTTGACAGTTTCCCTTAACCTACATTCACTGTCAGCTTGACATCTCAAAATTAATCATCTGTTTAATAATACCTAGAAATTATTTCTTATTCTATGAAACATTAAACTCACTTAACCTAAAACTGACATCTGTCAAAAACAACCTTATCAGCTATACATTCTTAATAATATGGCTTGTTTAAAAACTTTGCACAGTTCATATCTACTCTTGTTTTCACATTGTCTTGTTGCACTTTTTATCTAGTCCTGTTAAATTGGAACCTTATATATATATATATATATATATATATATATATATATATATATATATATATATATATATATATACACACTTATTTTCTTAAAAACTAAATTACACTCAGTTCTGTTTATCAACATTTGCTTCTATTTTCATATACATACTTGGGATTAGTTAGATTCGTCTTTTTTTTTGAATTTTTACGAGGTATTATAATATACCATACAGTATCTTTTTCCTTAGGTCATTGTGTCTGTGTGGTCCGTATGAGTGTATTAACATTTTTTGTTGGCTTTAAGTGTATAATTGTGTGAATCTATTTACGTGTGGGTATTTGATGTGCCCCCCCCACCCCCCCCCCCATATATATATATATATATATATATATATATATATATATATATATATATATATATATATATATATATATATATATATATATATATATATATATATATATATATATATATATATATATATATATAAGCAGTGGCATGTAGGGAAACCGAAAATATTGTGATTTAACGCAACTTACCCCTATACTAGGTTCCACCCCTGAGAAGTTATAGGCCTTCAAAGTGGGGTTTATAATTTCGAAGAAAAGTCAATATTTCAGTTATGCTTGTACTCGAACTAAATTTGGTACAGGTTTTTAGCGTACCAAAAGCAACAATCGGCAGTAATAAGAATTCAATTGAAGCATTTTAAAGGGTTGATAAGGGATGATTCACCCTTAAAATGTGACAGATTTTTTTAACCTATTGGCGGATATAAAAAGTTATTATTTCATTTTATGGAGAATTTAAATCTAAAACTTTTATTACTCTCATTAATTTTCAAAACACTTTGTCGTTTTCAACAAAATTCCGAATAACTAAATACACATATTAGAGCTGTGTTATTTAAAATCATCGGAAATTCAAACGTTGGCTATGAAATTTAACGTCAGACTTGACAAACAGGAAAAAAGTTGTAATAAGAATAATGTAATAGAAAAACAAACAACTTAAACAGAAGAAATAACATAACATTTGCACCGATAAATTACAGAAATCGTTCAAAATGACCACCGTTCTCTCAGACATAAATTTGTTATTCGCGGAATTTGAATCTACTCTATCCAAGAACTGTTGATTGTTTCTAATGAGTGTGCATTTATGTGTAATGTGATTCCACAATTCGGCTCGAGACGTAATTGGCGACATGTAAAGCAGTATGTCTGATACTTTAATATAACATTAACAAACTCCACAGATATTGCCATCCCAAATAGCTTTGCCTATAAACCTATCCCAAGACATCTTTACCTAGACTTCTCAAAATGATGAAAAATTCAAGTGTACCGGGTGATTCTTTATAATGTCGCCCCCCTTTAACTTTGTTATTTTAGGTGTCCCAAAAAAATTTAAAGTATGGTTATGTAGGTGCTAAAAAATACTTTTTTCTACGTATAAAAAAATTTGAAAAATGATCAGTATACAGGGAAAACCAAAAAGTTCCATTTCTTTTTCAATGGATCACCCTATATATGAATTTATTTTTCGATTCCTCGTAAGATTCTAAGCATAATTTATATAACATACCGTATACTTAAAATGAATAGTTTTTGAAATATTCGCATTTGAAACGTTATCATCCAAAATTTTATTAAACAACTGTTACAAATCAAGAAGTCCTAGGATACCACGCTTTTAATTGAAAACAAATAACTGACAGTGACATTCTCTCAATATTTCTGTAGTTGTATTGTTTAGTAAGTAAAAATGCTGTACTCAGGCAGAGAAAGAAGAGTTATTTTAAGTTATTATATTAAAAATAATTTAAATTGTCGCGCTGCCATTAGAAATGATAGAAGATAATCCCGGTAGCATATTCGTATCTAGCGTACCGTATTGCAACTCGAATGCTTTCGGATACGACCGATTGCATCGAGTAAATTATGCGCGCTAACGCATTTTACAAGTGTCGGGGGTGTCGTAAACAGTGCTCGATATCTCAACTTGTTAAAATGGCTAATAATTTACTATTTAGTGGAACGCAATGTTTTAAAAAAATATTGGCCGAAATCAAAAATTCTGCTCTGTACTTTCCATGTACTAAAATCGGTGTGGAAATGGTTAACGATGTCAAAAAACAATATATGAAAACAAGATAAGCAAACACTTTACGCCATGTTTCGTAAAATTTTAATGTCAATTAATAAAGATGAACTAGATGAAAATCTAAAAGCATTTGAAAAATTCAAACAATATCCCCAATATCAGTGTACATTAATGAAAAAATAGAAAAAATCGATATGTGTTGCCTGTATTATAGAAAATATTTGATAACAAGAGGCTCAATACAAATAACTATATTGAAGTTATGTTTCGTTTATTTGAGGATATCCCATTGGAGCGCACCAAAGCATATAATTTACCCCAACTCACAGATTTTGTTATCACTTACTTTGAAAATCACTATAAACAACGGATCTTAGATGTTGTATTTAATAAAGTTACTACATCTACATTAAGGCGTTTATGTCCAGATCAAAAAGATGTTACTCATAGACAGATTTGCGACTTGGGTGATATGCAATTCAGAGTTTCAAGCTGCAAATCAAGTGATATGAAATATTTTGTAGACATGAAAATAAACGTATGTTCTTGCCCTCAAGGTGAAATTGGCAAAATTTGTAAGCACCAGTCTGCAATAATAATCAATTATAATGTAAATGAAGTCTGTAATACACTAACATTAATTGGTCGAAATAATTTATACCAAATCGCCACAGGTAATAAAACAGCAGACGAGTTGTTTTTACCGTTAATTGTAAAACATGCATCTGTATCGGAAAATATAAATAAACTGTGTACAAAAGGCAAAAGTATTAGTGCTGAAAGTTTAAACGACATGAGTAGTTCTTCAGACGATGCTCTCGAAGTTAATGATTTATTCAGAGGAAGCCCAAAAATTAATATAACTGCAAGGCAGGAAGCTACAAAGAAGAAATAGGACCAATTTATAAATATTCTTAGGGATACAGTAACATAAAGCCTGGACGCAGCAAGTATGTTATGGTAGTGAATTTTCATAGGAATGATCTGACACAAAACATCTTATTATAACATATAAAAATTGAAACTGACTCCGATATGGGTTCTAGGGGTCCTAGTTCGCGCTCATTTGGAAAACTTTTTTCAAAATTCAAAAGTCGGGATCTCTCCATTAGGGAATTTTTTCTACGAAAATTCACCAAAAATATCGATGATGATCCATAAGGTTATATACCGGCTGTTGAAGTTTGTCTAAATTCATATAATAAAAATATTAATTCCGCATCAACGTTAATGAGTTCCCTATACCACGCTTTTAAGCCAAATAATGCTTCCTCCGTGAAATCGACAACACAAAAAATATCTAGAAAGAGGAAGAAGATATCAGTGCAACCTACTTCTATTGCAAGAAGGAAAGTCCAAGCTTGTGGACGTCGAAAAGTACAACGTGGAAAAAAGTTTCATCTTTCACAAAAAAATAGATTGAAGGCCCCTCATCGTTTGCAGGCATGCGTTGATAGAAATATACAATTAGACGACAATAAGTTTGCAAAATAGAGACAGAGTTGGACATTTATTTTTTAAATGTTTTTTTTTCTTTAATGTCCTTTTGTGATGTTCTCTCCTTAATTTTAAATAACATATTTATTGTGTATACCTAGTACCTAATACATACCTATTGGCATATATGGCTGTATTATTTATATTCATTCGCCTATATGTATCATTAGTGCGTTATGTTAAATTAAACGATTAGTTGAATGTAACACGTAAAAGAACATTAACACAAACGTACCATTCTGTAACCATCTTTGCAATATCGGGCGTTATTTACATAACAGCAAATGCGTTCGCGCGCGCGGTTTACTATTAGTGATCGGGCATATATGAATTGCAATACGGTACGCTAGATACGAATATGCATCCCGGTATGCATGTCCCAACTCGAAAAACGTTCACATCTATATATAGGAAGTTTCAAGAAACGTCAAATTTACGAGGGAGAAAAAGAACTGCTGTGAACGTAGATAAAAATGCATAATTGAATATTTTACTTGCTATAGAAGAGAATCCAAACAATTCCATAAGAAACATTTCAAGGACATTACGAGCAACGCAAGAAAATATTAAGCGAACTTCATACAGTAAAGTCCAAAGAACGTTAAGAAAATGGAATCTAAAGCCATATAAGATTAAACCCACTACAAAGCTTACCCAAATGCAAAAGATGATCGGGTCCCATTTTGTCAACTGATTCTAGACAGAATAAACATAAATAACAATTTTTTGAAAACAGTTCTATGGACTGACGAGACTACCTTTTCTACTAGTGGCCTGTTTAACCGAAAAAAATACCAGACAATGGGCAAGAGAGAATCCACATTCTTATAGGGAATTTAAGTTGCAAGGGCGACAATCCGTGAATGTGTGGTGTGGTATCCTGGGCGATTGAGTTATCGGTCCGTATTTTTTTGATACTGTTTTAAATGAAGGCCTTAGACTTCTTGAAAAACGAGTTCGAAGAATATGTAGACGATTTCCCTTTAAATATATTACAAAATATAATTTTTCAACGGGGTGGAGCAGCCCCTCAAACCTGCTGTGCTTAATTACCTAAACGGAAGGTTTCCTGAATGGATCGGAAGAAATGCGCCAATTAAATGGCCTGCAAACAACCCCGATTTGACACCTATGGATGCGTTTATTTGAGGTTATATAAAAAACCGTGTATACGACCACCAAATTGAAAACCTCGATCATCTTAAAGATTTGATACGGATTAAAATTATTAATTTAAATAAAAATAACCCAGCATTCATAACAGATTCATTGGAGAAAATGCGAAGAACCCTTATACAATGTGTTGAAGAAGATGGAGGCCCAGTAGAGCATCTTTATATTTAATTAGAAACTGTTTTTGTTCTATTATTTATTGTTAGATTTCTTGCTTTGTAACAGCTGTTTTGGTTTAATAAAATTTGTGATGATAACGTTTCAAATGCGAATATTTCTAAAACTATTCATTAAGCATACGGTATGTAATATAAATTATGCTTAGAATTTTACGAGGAATCGAAAAATAAATTTATATATAGGGGATCCATTGAAAAAAAAAATGAACTTTTTGATTTTCCCTGTATACTGATCATTTTTCAATTTTTTTTAATAGGTAGAAAAAAAGTATTTTTCAGCACCTACATAACCATACATTTAACTTTTTTGGAACACCTAAAATAACAAAGTTAACGGGGGGCGACATTATAAAGAATCACCCTGTAAAAATATTATACGGGTGTTCCAAAAATCGGATGACTCCGTGGACAACATTACTTTGAGACAAGTAAGTATTTTTATTGATTGTGTGAAATTTTTACATAAATACTGTGTATAAAATAAATTTGTATGTACAGTCTCTTCAATAATAATAACATCTTTTAAAGAAGTCAATAATTTTAAAATTTTAAAAGGAACAAATTGTAACATTAGTCTTGATCGAAAAATTGTGACAGTACAGTTTGTCTGCGAATATGTCCAAAACGATGGAACCAATTTTAATAACATTTTTCAAACTTGATTAGATATTTCCCGATTTACTTTGGTCGGTAGTTTCATCATTAAGATAATTATAATTTCGCCTTTGAGGGAAACTTCCGCTTATTTTTTTGGTTTACCAGCTCATCTATTTGAAAGTCAGCCCCGTCCATTTCGGGCAACACGGAATATATAACCAGCGTACTGGGTGGTAATATTCGATGCATATAATAAGAATCGAGGCGGCACAAAGCCATAACTTCCAATAGATGCTGCCTTCTCTCCCGCATCCTCCTCTTTGCTTCCAGATCAATCGCTTTTTTCTATGATAAACGGTGGTTGGCGGTTAACGGCGGTATAGCAACGGTCAGGGCCAGCAGCTACCAACACAGTGCGGAGTAGGAATATGGTAATGGGATGCAGATGCACTTCGCGAAATGAACATTGCAGAGTGCATCCGATGCTCTTCTCTCTGTGCTATGTGCGACGTGCCTATGGAGAAGCCAAGTCTCGTATAGAGTGGCCAAATGGGGACAGGGCCGGTATAGGTGAAATATTCATAGAAAATGTCAGTATCAGCTATTACATTGGTCGATGAGATTGCCTACAAATTTATACGTCCTTGTACATTCCCGAGAATACAGTATTATTCAAAAAGGCCTGACCATTAGTCAGGTGGTAAACAAACCCAATGAGTTGTGTCAAAAATGCAAGGTTTCTTCAAGATACAGCATTGAAAAATGCGATTTTAATGGTTTTTAGTGAATTTTCTTTTTAAAAAAAATTCACTATGAGGAGATCCCGACTTTTGAACTTTGAAAATTTTCTTCAAATGAGCCCTAATTAGGCCCCATAAAACACACATCCGGGGTCAGTTTCATATATATATATATATATATATATATATATATATATATATATATATATATATATATATATATATATATATATATATATATATATATATATATATATATATATATATATATAGGGTGGCGCATTGAAAACGAAACAGACAGATTTGCGTCCAGAGATTTTTTTTTAAGAAACGCTGAAACACGTCAATTTTAATATTGAGAGTAACATGTTTTGACATAAAACTCAACTTTGTCACATCAACCCCTTAAGGGTGGTGATAACATCCCTTATATTTTAAATAGGGAACATGGGTCGAGTGTTACATCATTTGAAAGCTCTTTCTTTTCTGAATTCAGCACACTAATTTTTTTGGAAGTTTTATCAACTCGTTTAAAAATTATTCACAGTTGAAGATGCAAAAACGCATTTCACTCATTCCGATGAGAAATGTGCTGATAGTAAATGGTTAGTTGGTTTGTAAACAAAAAGATGATTATCAGAACATGTCTTATCGGAATGAGATAAATGCGGTTTATTATTTCAGTTTATCGGTCGGTTTGATACTTGATAGCATTACCGAAAATTAACTTCACAATGGTGTATTCTGTAGAAGAAAGAGTTGAAATAATTACTCTTTTTTTTTCAAAAACGATGACTGTGCCAACCGTACCGCAAATTTGTTTAATGAACGACATCTGAACAGACATGTTAACAGAAAATACATTTTGGAGTAAGTTGCAACGTTTCGATAAAGTGGTTCAGTAGCCAACAAAAAACGGGATCCTGAACGTGAATTTCTGGTTAGAAATGAGACTACTGAGATTGATGTCTTAGGACAAATTGCTGCAGACCCAACTTTGAGCACGAGAAAATTGGCCACTGTTTCAAACATCAAAAGAAGAACTATTCAGCGAATATTGAAACATCATAAATTTCACCCGTATAAAATTCATCTTGTACAACTGAATAAAGATGATTTTGATCGGAGGCTGGAGTTTTGTGAAGCCATGACTGCACGAATAGCTGATAACGGGAACTTTCTGTTCAATATCTGTTTTTCAGACGAGTGTACGTTTTTATTAAACTCTACAGTCAATCGTCATAATTGTCGTTATTGGGCAGATAATAATCCAAGAAATTTTCACGAAGTCCACACTCAAAATCCATAGAAATTGAATGCCTGGACTGGCATTTTTGGAGACCATTTAATCAGACCAATTTTTCTTGTTGGCAATTTGAGTGGCGAAACGTATTTGGAGTTACTAGAATATATCGTTTACCCTCTACTAATTGACATTGTTGAAATGGATGATCGCTATCAAGAAAATCAATTAGTATTTCAACAAGATGGAGCTCCTTCGAATTTTTCACAACGTGTTAGGGAGTTTTTGAACAGAGAGTTTCCAGGACAATGGATGGACGTAGAGGTGCTATTGAGTGGCCCCCTAGATCACTGGATTTAACTCATGTAGACTTCTTTCTATGGGGCCTTTTAAAGAGTAGAATTTACGCAACAGAACCGGAGTCTCTGGAAGAATTACGACGACACATTGTTGAAGAATGCCGTCTAATAACGCCACGAATGCTCCAGAATGTCAGAGCTCGTTTTGAACAAAATGTGTGCTTTTGTATGGAAGCTGGTGGTCAACAATTTGAACACTTACTTAACTGAATAAACATTTTTGAACGTATGGTTTCTTATTACAATGAATGAAATACGTTCTTGCAACTCCAATTTTGAATAATTTTTAAGCGAGTTGATAAAACTTCCAAAAAAATTTGTCTGCTGAATTCAGAAAAAAAAGAGCTTTCAAATAATGTAACACTCGACCCATGTTCCCTATTTAAAATATAAGGGTTGATGTGACAAAGTTGAGTTTTATGTCAAAACATGCCCCCCCTCAATATTAAAATTGACGTGTTTCAGCGTTTCTTAAAAAAAATATCTGGACGCAAATCGGTCTGTTTCGTTTTCAATGCGCCACCCTGTATATATATATATATATATATATATATATATATATATATATATATATATATATATATATATATATATAATTTGCCGTTATTTGAAATAATTTTCCGAAAGTCTCACCATGTTAGTAAAAAAAGTTATGAAAATTCACTGGTATTGGGTTACTTTTGACTGTGAAGTTTTATATAGGTTTGATGTGCTGTTTTGTAGAATAAATTTTTTGGATGCTGTTTCTAAGGCAGTTAGATTTATTTTTGTCTCTTTGATCCATGGAAGCCACCCCTGGCGTGCATTAATATTTAATAACATCCCTAGATACTTTCGTACTTTTTCTAGCTATAACTACAATGAGTTTTTTTTCATTGTTTCTTTCTCTCTTTCATCCTCTGCGTGAAAGTTTTAATGTCGAGATGCTAATGGTAATAATTGCAAATACATTCAGAGTTCGGTAAAACTTCATGCTTGAAGAGAAAAATGTTCGCGCTTTGTAAAATAAAACACCAACGTTCGTTAGTATTGAGTAGAAAAGAATGTATAATTATATGTTTTATGCTTTCGTTCAAGCTGCCTATGCTCGAGTTTATGGATAGCAAAAAGTAAACCTATAATTTTTATCTTGATTCACTAAATGGCCATTGGAACCACCACAAACATTTTTAAAGACCTGACGATAGTTTCGCTAACAAGGTTAGCGTCATCAGATGATGTATAATCTAAAGGTTTAACGACTAAAATTTTATTTATATTAGGTGCCAAGTAATCAACAGACAACAAACTTTCTTCGCCTGTATTTACCCGAAGTCCGTCTATTAAAATTTCGTTACGCTTGTGCCCACGCAATTACGACACCTTTTGTTTAATAGAAACAATGGCCGAATAATCAATTATGCAGAGGTGGCGCTGCTATATTCATACAACTCTTGCTATTTCTACATTTAGTGATATGTGTACTTTCATATGCGTCTAATTGTCGTGATTGTCTAACATTTTTAATTAGCGTAATGTTTTCTTTATCTACGGAGTTGATAAACATGCTTCTCCACGTTCCGAAAGACCATCCGGCTCTGTTCGTGCGAACGTGGTGATTAACGCTGAGATTGGTCAGTATAATGAATTATGACCAGTCAATCACAATACAAACAAAAAACTGGTCCAATATTGAAGCTGTTTACACACTTGCCAAGATATAATTATTCGCAAAGAGCTTTTTGACAAAATTTCCAACAACAAAAAAAAGCTTTGAAAATTTTCAAACCATTTCTGAACGAAAAATCACAATTTTCGTTAAAACAATTGACTTGTGTAATGTTACACGAAAATTATATTCTTTACGAAAATTCGAAAACATTTTTTTTTACAATAATTTATTAGAGATGTTAATTACCAACATTTCACAAAAATCCTATAAAAAATTATGCTACGGAGACGCTATAAAAATATGGACCAAATATTTTTTAAACGAGAAATTCTATAAAATTCAAATTAGAAAGCTAATCTTTAATATTTTTTTTATAACGTCTGTCTAATTCTGCGACTATATATATCTATATATCTATCTATCTATCTATATATATATATATATATATATATATATATATATATATATATATATATATATATATATATATATATATATATATATATATATATATGAGGGCGGGTCAATAAGTCCGTGACTTTTTTAGTTTCCCGCCTCTCACAGGAAGGGCAATCACTCAAACCAAGGCTAAGCTTTATAAATGCTATGGGGACGCTGCAGCATCAATTCCCATGGTAAAAAGTGGTTAACTGTATAAATAAATAAATAAATATATATATATATATATATATATATATATATATATATATATATATATATATATATATATATATATATATATATATATATATATATATATATATATATATATTGAATTTATAATTTCACAGTGTAATACTAGTAAACAGAATATATACAGATCAAAAGTAATTAATATTCTAACAAATTTTTATCAAAAACAAACAAAGTTCACCTACCTAGAAATACTTTACAAAAAAACTGTTTCTTTTTTTAAATCACATAACAAGCTTATAGTTACAAGATCTGACAAAGGCAATGTCACAGTTATTATGAATAAGGATCAGTATATTGAGCTTTCCAATTCTTTACTTTCTGACGAAAATTATTACAAAAAATTAACCACAGACCCTACATCCACCTTTCAACAAAAAGCTAATAAGATAGTTTCTAAATTAAAAAACAATAATTCTATTACACAAGGAATGGCTAAAAAATTAACAATATATAATCAGACGTGTCCAAAATACTATGGTCTTCCTAAAATTCATAAACCTGTTTTATCTTTAAGGCCAATTATTTCTTCCATAAATTCACCTAATAGTAAATTAGCTATACTAATCACTGAAATTTTAACAAAAGCTTACAATACCAACAATGATTATTACATAAGAGACTCTTTTCACTTTTCAGATTTTATAAAGGATGTTACACTTCCAGATAATTATGTAATTGTTTGTCTGGATATTGTTTCACTTTTTACTAACATACCACTTCAACTCTTTAAAGATAGCATTGAGAAAAGATGGGTTTCTATTTCTCTAGAAACATCCATTCCAAAAAATACATTTCTTGAAATAGTTGATTTTATTTTTAACTCAAGTTATTTTGTTTTTGAAAACACATATTATAAGCAAATTTTTGGAACTCCAATGGGTGCTTGTATATCTCCAATTATTGCACAACATGTTATAGATGCTTTACTTGAAACATGTATACCGAAATTAAATTTCACTATTCCTTTTTAAAAAAAATATGTTGACGACATTATTTGTAGTATTCCTCTAAATTCATCAACACACATTTTAGATGTTTTTACTTCTTACAACCAATTTATTAAATTTACATTAGAAGAGGAAACAGATAACAGTGTACCATTACTAGATACAAAATTAATCAGAACAAACGATAACAACATAATTTTAGATTGGTATATAAAGCCAACTAGTTCTCAAAGGTATATTAATTTTAATTCAGATCATTTATTTAAAACTAAAATTAACATTTTATTAGGTTTAAAAAATAGAATATTAAAGATATGCCATCCTTCTTTCCATGAAAAAAATTTAAGAAAACTTTATAATATTTTTGTTAACAATTCTTATCCTCCCAAACTACTCAATAGACTCTTATACAATTGTTCAAACAATCACCATTACCATACAAGACACTCTCTACAAACAGTATCAAATTTATCTGACAGAGATAACACCCTTATAATTTCGAGTTCGGAAGCATCTAACTTTTTTTACATATCAATCCCATACATTAAAAGTATTTCCAATAGGTTAAAGTTTATATTTAAAGATGAAACCAATTTTAAAATAACGTTTCGATATTCAAAAACAATTAATAACATTTTCAGTAAACTCAAAAGTACGGATGAAATTTCCAAATTGTCTGGAGTGGTATATTGTATTCCATGTAATAATTGTAGTTTAAGATACATTGGCCAAACAAGCAGAGTCCTTAAAGATAGGTTAACACAGCACAAAAGTGATATAAGTTTACAAAAAAGAACTTGCGCTTTGTCTGAACATAATCTCGACACTGGCCACAATATAAATTTTAGTGATGTTTCTGTTTTACACTGTGAAACCTTAAGTAATAAAAGAATGTGTTTAGAAGAATTTGAAATTACTTTTAACGACAATTTAATAAACTTAAACAAAGATAATAATTTTATAAATCACTACCCCTATTTATATTTCCTAGACAAAAACAAAAAACAAATTCAAATAGACAATTGTTAGCTTATATGTCAGTTTGGCACTTTTCGACTTCAGTCAAATTTTAAAAAACGGTTTTTTTTTCATGTTTGTATTTTCATAATTAGTTATAGTAAAACTCACGTTAGATGTAAGTATTTTAAAACTTTTATATTTTTCCTAGGTAAATTGTAAACTTTTTCCTTTCCATGTTGTAGCCTTGAGAATGGAATAAACTTTTCCGAAAGCTCGGCTTTTAATAAAGAGTTTTATTTTGCAACTGACGGCTTTCCCACAAACCCCGGATATGGGTCTTACTTCGCGCTCATTAAATTTTTTTTTCAAAATACATAAGTCGGGATATCTGCAAAAATATTGGAATTAAACAGAAGAGTAGGAACTTATGCGTCAACCCAATGCTCTCTCCTACAGTTTGAGCCTGAATTATGGCTTAATCTTGTATGACAAAGATGACCTCGATTATGTTTATAACAAAGAATATTTTATAGTAAATATATCCAATGACAATGCGTTTTTTGTCTAGTAATTCCAAGCAAGCCATATTAACCTTCCACTGCATGACAGGGTACCTGGGTACCCATTCTGTTTTAAAAGTGATGTTTTTATTTGTTAATGTTGATATTTATGCCTAAGGTGTTGTGACATCTCAGAATTCATTATAAAAAACCATTTTCTGCCAATGTAGTATTTTTTATAACTTTTGAAAATTATGTAATGGACATTGAAATTTTTTATACTTATTCCTCACATCAGGGGTACCCCGGTACCTACTAAAATAAAAAAATTTGTTGCAAATCTTCAACTTTGGTGCACAGTAATAAAAAAATTAACACTCTTTATTTGAAAAAGTATATTAATATTATAATATTTTTTTATTACAATAATTCTTTTACAGTTTGCAATTTTAACACTTATCTATTTTTTCACAATGTTAGTCGCATATTGGGCGGCTACAAACGTCACACGATATTCTGATTTTTCTCTGTCTTTTTGTAGCAGCTCGACACACGTAACATTTACCTGTTACTTGAAGGCGTCCGGTTTTATCTCTGAGATGATTCTTTTCTACAACCGGCGGTGGCAGTTGGTATGCTAATAGACCTCCTAACATGCACTCAATTCCAGATTTGGTACTAAAATGTAACACCTTTGGCGATTTGGCTCTCAATTCTACGCTCGGTATAGATAATTGCTTTCCAAGTTCTTGAAGAAATTTTCGACGATAATTTTTTTTTCTGAAGAGGGTCAGTTAGTTTGACAGAGTAGTGCGACACCATCTTATCCATATTATCAACACCACCTTTCCCTGAATTGTAATAATGGATTATTTCAGGTTTTTTCTTTGGACCAGATACATTTGCAGTGTCGTGCATTGTGGATAAGAGTATTGCAGCTTTTTCCTGTTTTGATACGTATGAAACCAGTGTGATTTTATCCTCAGAAAATCCAAACGTAGAAGAATGTTCTTCCCTACTTTTATTTGGCAGCATCTCTGGCGGTATATAAGGTTTATTTTTTTTTAGCGTACCCACAACAGAAGGTTTCCATGACATTAGAAACCGAGCTAAGGGAAGTGTGGTGAAAAAAATATCCATCACAACATTTCTCCCACTATTTTTATAATGAATGCATAAATCTTTTACCACACGCTCACCTTGATTTTGTTCACGACCTTGCGATGATTTCCCTGTATAAATTTTCCCCACAAGAGGCTAAGAATTAGCTGCATTGCACACCCACCAAATTTGGCAGGTTTGGCTGGCATATACTGCGTGAACCTGGTCCTGCCTCTATACGGAAATAGTTGTTCGTCTACCGTTAGGCATTCAGACGGTGTATCATTCAATTTCAAATTTTGCATCAATAGAAGCCAAAGTTCTGAGATAGCAGCTGCTTTATCAGTTTTCAATCTATCGGTTCTTGTATTCATATTGTCAAAACGTACAAATCTTTGGATGGAATAAAATCTGTTGACTGACATTGTCGCACGGTACAATGGGTAAGCATCACTCACATCTCAGATTTTCTTTCTTAGAGTGTCGCACTCCAGCAGTAATCACTATCCCGAGATAACCCTCAAATTCTTCTTCTGTGAGAGGTTTCCAAATTTTTGGTGGTGTGTTGGAATGCTGTTTATTTCACTCCGCGTGGATGGTTTTGGCTTTGCGGTTTGTTTCTCGATCTATAATGTTGCACATTTCTGGAGTAAAAATGCGTGCGAAAGTTTCCCGAACTAAGAGGGAATTTGTTGTCTTCAAAGGTCCAGATTTTTTTCGCAAAATATTTTATGACAGCGTTTGACGAGCAGGCATTGGGGGACTGGATTGCCAGATAGTTCCGTTTTTAGAACGCAAAACTAGGTCATCACAATTATCAACTTCAACCTATAGCTGCTCATTTTCAGAATTGTCTTAATAAATGCTCTAGCATCTAGTGATGGGTCGTTATTTACCTGTCAGCTATTTTTCAACGGTTACCGAGCCGTAACGGTAACCACCAGTTATGGATTTATAAAAATAACAGCTTAAAAACTAACGCTTTTTACACTAAACTAGAATTCGGAGTCGTGTCTGTTTCAGTTCTACTGCAACTAGGTCCGATGAATAAACATCGGTTTTCATCGGCAACTGTTATTTAACCATTTAACGGGATGAATAGCCTTGAGATTGGGAATGCTAAATATGTATGGTTATACAGTATAGAGCGGACTGTACTTCATAACATTATTATTTATACTAGTGTGCTCGCTCTCGCTCACAGCTTTAGGGACGTACGATCTTCGGTACAATAAAACGGTTTAATTTTAATTTTAACTTTAACCGGTTATTGATGGGGATACGGCATACGGACACTACTACACAGAGTTATTCTGTTAAACTGAGAAGCTGTTATTTTTAAAACAGTTGAGTTTCCCACTAGTATGTAAAGCCAAATATTTAATAATAAAAAATGTTGGGTGAAAAGATGAATTTCTGTAAAAACGTGTTATTACTTTCACTATAGACAACGCAAAATAGGGTTATTTCACGTGAAATTAAAGTACTTATTTATTTAAATTTATATACATTACCTAAGAAAACAGTTAACACGTCATTTTCGTTTGTCTGATAATAGTTATCAAATTGATAAAAAATATAATGATACAACATTTTTTAATATCTATATACATTTAAATATAAAAAATTAAATGAATATATATATATATATATATATATATATATATATATATATATATATATATATATTTATTAGTATTAGTATATTTATTAGCACATAATTTTACAATGTGTTTCACAAATAAGCTTAATGCTTGTGCTTGCAATAAACACAATTTTGATTTCTGACTTGCCTAAAGGGAACTACCAAATTTTGCTGCTGTCACATTTTAAATTTTGTTCAATATTCAATAACTTTCAACTTCCTTTCTGCCACTAACAGTTGCACTACCACTCTAAATGTTTAGCTCTCATTTTACAATACCTCCTCCTCTTAAACCGGAAAATTCTTCCAAAATACGGATATCAATTACGACACAAAAATTTTGACATTTTGATTTGACAATATATATATATATATATATATATATATATATATATATATATATATATATATATATATATATATATATATATATATATATATATATATATATATATATAGGCTGTTGCCAACTTGATGCGAAAAATTTTACAGGGTGATTCTTTGGAGAAAAATAAGGGGTGTCTTTTTATTAAGTTTTTCTTGAAACCCCTTCTCCTCCAAGTTACAGCCCTTTGAAATTTTTGAAACTAATTTTAAAACAACGAATATTAAAATAAGTAAATAAACAATTAATACTATATATCTTGCAATTTTTTTTAAAAACTCAAACTCAATTTTTTATACTGTTGGCTGTTGTTTGCACAGTTTTTAAAAGTGGACTAATAAAGATGACCAGTGAACCGAAAATGTAACTAGAGATAGCTTTCTAAGAAAGAAAAAAAAGCATAATGTAATAACAAACCATATGTGCAGAATAAAGGCAAATTTCTTTACCGAAATTTTATGAGCTGCGTTATGTTATGGAGTTCTTAGAATCACTCCCTGTGTAGCAATAAAAGTTCTAACGTCCCAAGACGTGATAAATAATGATATTTATTGATTCTTGCTGTGGCATTGACATTTACGTAAAGACCCCTCATAAAATAAATTTGTTAGAAATTACTAGTTTATAATTCCTAAAACATCTAAGTAAATACTAATATAAGACTCCTTTCTGATTTCTAAAAGTTTCACTTCAGAGTGGCAAAAGATTTACGACACGCTTATTATAATTTCTTAACCCTTTGTTTCCTTTTCATATCGACAAAATTTGAGATTTATACACTAGGTGAAATAACGGGGTAAAAATACAATGCATTTATACTAGTGTGCTCGCACTCGCTCACAACTTTGGGAATGTAGGATACTATCGATCGACTATCCAGTTTAAGATATCTGAAGCCGTTATTTTCAACGGTTATTATTAAATAACGTTAACGGCTACAACTGTTAACAGAAAATAACCGTTTTTCCCATCACTACTAGCATCCACACAAATATCGGATTACGAAAACAATTCTCCGAAATACATAATCCGTTGTTGTCAACAAAACACTGAGCGGAAGTGTGTAAGCCGAAAGGGCTCATAACACTTCTCTTGGAACACCAGATGTGGCATTAAAACTATTCATAAGAATTAGAAAACTAATGATTTCTAGAATGGTAGGACAATAATTATTGCAGGTACCCGTGTACCCTTGTCGTGTATTATGCGTTAAAATTTTATTCGTGAAGGCGACGGTAAAGCATGTGTATTTCATTCCTTGGTGTCAGCTGTGAATGCTAACTCATCCAAAGATAAGCCAGTCTCGTCTTAGTGTTCTATTTTTGCTAAGACACCCTTATAAAGGGCTATTCAAGAACGGGCGTCGCTTCCATAATAGGAAGTAATAACTCTCGACTTGAATATATTGGAGAAACAATGTTACAAGATTACATAAGCCTGAGTTATGTCTGGAGTGCGAGGAAAGGGTTGAAGACGGTGTATTCTGTAGGATAAGAACAGTCCCAAAAGTACGATTCATACGGCGGAGATAAAGAGAAAACTGTCGAAAATTCATCTGGCTCGACATGTCAGCGTATGCTCATTTCGCCAGCTGCTGCTGGATGCTGGTTGTTGCAGTTTGTTAAGATTAGTCATTTCGAGCTCTGAGGATTACACTCGGACAAATTATGCGCGTCACTCATTAGTTTGATAAACATTAGTTTCAGGAGATTGTGCTCTTTCAGGATATTCTCTTGTAGTGGAGACATTAAAAACGAGACCTGAGAACAAAGACGTTCTGATTTGAGTAAGGTTGGCTTGCTTTTGCTATATTAAGTTGAACTGATAGACTATCTATATATATATATATATATATATATATATATATATATATATATATATATATATATATATATATATATATATATATATATATATATATATATATATATATATATATATATATATAGGCTGTTTCAAAAAACATGCACCATCGCTCGTGGGGCAATTCCTTACTAAAAAAATAAGAAAAAAAGTTCCTGTGCATATGGGCCCGGAAACGCATAGTTTCCAATATACAGGGAGTTGAATTTTAATTTTTTTTTTAAATTTTTTATAAATAATTTCAAAACCACTGGATTGATTTTAATGAAACTTGGAACTTGAAAATGTATTATGAAAGTGCATATTTTCAAGTAAAAATCTGCTTACAACTGCGTCAATGGCGTGCGTACGGGGTAACTGTAAAAATTCATTTGGGGAAAAATATGTGCGCCACTGTCTTTTTCCAATTTTGATACATCAGTTATGAAGCTTATTACATAAGCCACAAAAGCTACCTCTTGGTATTTTTTCGTTCAGGGTATCCCCTAGGAGATATGATTAAATTTATAAAAAGGGGCAAAATACCGATTAGTCGGCGTAATAATAATAATAATAATAATATATGTTTACTGCAACCATAAGAATATGAAAAACAAAACATACAGTAAACATTACAGCAATAAACGTGCAAATAACTAACCTACGTAAAACTTATTGGTGATAAACATTGAAATGAATATTACAAACATTGATAAAAAATGATAAATAAAAAATAAAAATAGAAAATGAAAAAAGTAATCGTAAAGACACCATGATTTTTCCAAACTCTTGTTTTTTGGACATTACTCAATTGACTTTAATAACAAAGCTAAAGAAAATGTTGAAAGTGACCACCATTAGCGTCGTTACAATTATTTAACCTTCGGCGCAAAGATCTTCTTACTCTTCTGCAAATATTTTGATCTTCTCTAATGCTGTCAAATGCATATTCTATTCTTCCCAACAATTCTCCTCGTGTATTTACTAGTATTTTATACACTATTTCTTTTAAATGACCCCACAAATAAAAATCGAGAGGATTCAGGTCCGGAGATCGAGGTGGCCATGACACCGGACCTCCACGACCAATCCATCGGTGACCGTATGTGTTGGCTAAATATGTTCTTACAACTGCTGCAAAATGTGCGGGCGCACCATCATGCTGGAACCACATTGTACCATTTCTCATAAAAAGCGGTAGTAACAACGGCAAATCATTTTGTAAAAAGTTTAAATATGATTCATGGTCAAGACGATTCGGTAGAACAACAGGACCAATTATGTGATTTTCAATAATAGCAGCCCAAATATTGATGGAAAATTGATACTGCGAATTTGCAACTCTTAGAGAGTGTGGGTTTTCATCGGCGCATGTATGTAAATTGTGATAATCTACGATACCTTTTCGCGTAAATGACGCCTCATCAGTAAATAGTACACGTTTAGAAAAATGTTGGTCGTGCCTAAGTTTGTTTAAGAACCACTGACAAAACATTACCCTTGGTTGAAAGTCTCAAGGTAGAAGTTCCTGGACACGTGTAAAATGATATGGATATAAACTTTAATCCTTCAGAGTTCTGTGAACTGATGATGCCGAAATATTACCCAGTTCGGTGGCAATAATTCTCGTACTTGTACTAGGATCACGTTCAACTCTATTTAATATTGCCTCTTCAACTCGTACAGTTCGGCGGTATCTTCTGCGTCCAGAGTCAGCTTTTAAAGGTTTTAAAGAACCAGTTTCTCTCAAATGTCTTACAATACGTGGGAAAATATTTTTGTCAGGAATTCTTCTCTGCGGATAAGTTTCCTGATAAACTCGCACAGCTTGTCTAGCATTTTGATTTGTTTGTCCATAAATGAACAACATATCAGTCAAATCCGCTGAAGTGTACTTAATAAAAACCATCTTGAGAGGAGGAAATAATATTAATGAGCAGCTCAGTATCAACAAATAACTAAAAACGAAAATACTGCACCGTATCAAAATTTAAAGAATAGCACGAAAACTCTTTTGACGCCTACAAAGCACTTCAAAATTGTAGAATTTAGAGAACTGTCAAAAATTATAGTTTCATGGCACTTTACGATTACTGTTTTCATTACTCCAACGAATCGGTATTTTGTCCCTTTTTATAAAATTAATCATATCTCCTAGGGGATACCCTGAACGAAAAAATACCAAGAGGCAGCTTTTGTGGCTTATGTAATAAGCTTCATAACTGATGTATCAAAATTGAAAAAAGATAGTGGCGCACATATTTTTTCCCCAAATGAATTTTTACAGTTACCCCGTACGCACGCCACTGACGCAGTTGTAAGCAGATTTTCACTTGAAAATATGCACTTTCATAATACACTGTCAAGTTCCAAGTTTCATTAAAATCAATCCAGTGGTTTTGAAATTATTTATAAAAAATTTAAAAAAAAATTCAACTCCCTGTATATTGGAAACTATGCGTTTCCGGGCCCATGTGCACAGGAACTTTTTTTCTTATTTTTTAGTAAGGAATTGCCCCACGAGCGATGGTGCATGTTTTTTGAAACAGTCTGTGTATATATATATATATATATATATATATATATATATATATATATATATATATATATATATATATATATATATATATATATATACAGTGTGGAACAGCCAAATGGAATAAATTCGATAACGGATAAATGAGGGCGTGTTGGGAAAAACGCTTGGACACGTCGATTTGTATTTTTAACTGCGCATCTTTTTCAAGAAAAAAAAATTATATAGGGTGCGTCATGTGACAGTGGCCAATACCAACTTTCTTATTTTAAATACAAGCCCCTGTATATTATTAATTTTTTGGATTCTTCAGAAAATTCTAGACATAATTCATGTACAATGTTCTATACCTATCTTCAACTGTTTCGGAAATATTAAGTATTTTCAGATTTATTACAAAAATTAACATTAAAAATAGAAAATTATTTTATTTCACAAATTCGCTAGATTGCATTCAATACTTATTTCCCATTCAGCTCTTGATAATGAGAAAGTAAACAAAAACCATTCCTGCGTTTCTTTTTACTGATATGAAATGAAACAAAAACAAAAAAAGTTTTCTTTCTGTTCGTATAAAACTCGTAGCCTTAGCAACTTGTTGTCTGCCTGCATGACAGTAGTGATTAGTGTCAGTGCTATTGTCGTTTGAATTTCGTTAACTGTACGTAATAATATCAGAAAAATGGTTCATTTAACAGAAATGCACAAAATAACCATTCTACAAATGATTGGTTATGGAGATAACACACGGACACAGATGGAAGTGTCTCGCTTATTTCACGAAAAATTTCCAAATTTGCCGCCTGTATCCCAAGGAACAATTAGCAAAATAGAAAAGCAGTTTCGCGAGCTTGGTCATGTGAGACAGATAAAAAAAGTAGCTGCCAATGCAGTAAGTGAGGATACGAAATTGGATATTACGCTTGAGTTTCAAGAAAACCCACATACTTCTGGTCGACAAGCAGCCCAACTATTCAACGTTAGCCACACAGCAATTTTTCGAACATTAAAGGAAAGTAAAATGCATCCCTATAAAATGATACCAACTCAGGAGCTCATGGAGGACGATTTCGATAGGAGAACGTATTTTTGTGAACAAATGATGGCAATGTTAGATAACAATGTGATCCAATTAGAAGATGTTTTGTTTTCTGATGAGAGCACATTTACACTTCACGGTCATGTTAATCGTCAAAATTGCCGCTATTGGTCTAATGAGAATCCTCATTGGATGAGAGAGGAACATACGCAATATCCTGAAAAAGTTAATGTTTGGGCAGGAATTGTTGGAAATCATATCGTAGGTCCCTTTTTCATTGATGGCAACTTGAATGGGGATAAATATTTAGAACTGCTCCAAAATAATGTCGTGCCAACTTTGACAAACTTATATCCAGATCCAGCAAACCCACAAGTTCCTGCTAATAAAATATGGTTTCAGCAAGATGGAGCACCGCCCCATTACCAAATCAATGTCCGGCAGTACCTGAACCAAATTTTTCCAAATCGGTGGATAGGGAGGCGCGGATCGATAGAATGGCCAGCACGATCTCCTGATCTGTCGCTATTAGACTACTTTTTGTGGGGATATGTCAAAAGTATTGTATACAAAACTAAGCCCCTCAACTTAGATGACTTAAAAAGACGAATCACGCTTGCGATTAGATCAGTCACGCCTGAGATGTTGAGTAATGTTAGAAGACATTTCTATACCAGATTAGCATGTTGCCAAGATGTTCGTGGCGAGCATTTTGAACATTTACTACATTGACATTAATTTTTTTTTGTTTTTTTTAAATTATTAAGAAATAATCAGTATTTCTTATTAGAATTTGTGAAATAAAATAATTTTCTATTTTTAATGTTAATTTTTGTAATAAATCTGAAAATACTTAATATTTCCGAAACAGTTGAAGATAGGTATAGGACATTGTACATGAATTATGTCTAGAATTTTCTGAAGAATCCAAAAAATTAATAATATACAGGGGCTTGTATTTAAAATAAGAAAGTTGGTATTGGCCACTGTCACATGACGCACCCTAAATATTTTTTTTTCTTGAAAAAGATGCGCAGTTAAAAATACAAATCGACGTGTCCAAGCGTTTTTCCCAACACGTCCTCATTTATCCGTTATCGAATTTATTCCATTTGGCTGTTCCACACTGTATATATATATATATATATATATATATATATATATATATATATATATATATATATATATATATATATATATATATATATATATATATATATATATATATATATAGTGTGTAAAAGCCCAATGGAATAAATTCATTATTTCGGTTACTGTACATTATTATAAAAAATCCCGAAACACGTCAAATTTAAATTATAAAATGACATTCTTCAACATGAAAATGCGATCCCTACCTTCAACCCCCTTCGAATGACAGGTGCAACCTCCAATTTTTTAAAGGGGTAGTATAGGTATGTGATATGTCGCTTGAAAGGTCTGTTCATTCTCTATTCAAAAATGTTGTCGTTTTCAAGTTTATTGCAACAATTACGGTAGAATAAAATAAAATCATGTGGTTATCGAAATACGCTATAAATACTCAAAACTTATTACAATATTGTAATTAGTATACTCAAAACTTATTTTCCGTTTAGGTCTTGAAGATAATAAAGTAATCAAAAACCATAGTACTGTGCTTTTTTACATTGTAGCCATTAAAAATACATTAGAGTTTCCGAGGCAATGTTAGTTTGTTTAAAACGCCTAAACAAATTGTTTTGTAGTTATAAGTTGTCATTTAAATTATGGGCCACCCTATTTTTGTCAAGATAGGTTTATAAGATGCAGCTCGAGACACCCTATAATTAATTATATAGGGTGGCGCATCGAAAACGAAACAGACCGATTTGCGCCCAGATAAAAAAAATTTAAGAAACGCTGAAACACGTCTATTTTAGAATTGATGGGGACATGTTTTGACATAAAACCCAACTTTGTCACATTAACCCCTCAAGGGTTCTGATAACAACCCTTATATTTTAGATAGGGAACATGGGTTGAGTGTTACATCATATGAAAGCTCTTTCTTTTCTGAATTCAGCACACTAATTTTTTGGAAGTTTAATCAACTCGTTTAAAAATTATTCACAGTTGAAGATGCAAAAACGCATTTTACTCATTCCGATAAGAAATGTGCTGATAGTCAAAGTTTTGTTGCTTTGTAAACAAAAAATTGACTACCAGAACATTTCTTATCGGAATGAGAGAAATGCGGTTTATTATTTCAGTTTATCGGTCGGTTTGATACTTGATAGTACTACCGAAAATTAATTACACAATGGAAAATTCTGTAGAAGAAAGAGTTGGAATAATTACTTTTTTTTTTCAAAAACGATGACTGTGCAAACGGTACCGCAGATTTGTTTAATGAACGACATCCGAACAGAGATGTTAACAGAGAAGTGGTTCAGTAGCCAACAAAAAACGAGATCATGAACGTGAATTTTCGGTTAGAAATGAGACTACTGAGATTGAAGTTTTAGGACAAATTGCTGCAGACCAAACTTTGAGCACGAGAAAATTGGCCATTGTTTCAAACATGAAAAGAAGAACTATTCAGCGAATATTGAAGCATCAAAAATTTCACCCGTATAAAATTCATCTTGTACAACAACTGAATGAAGACGATTTTGATCGGAGGCTGGAGTTTTGTGAAGTTATGACTGCACGAATAGCTGATAACGGGAACTTTCTGTTCAATATCTGTTTTTCAGACGACTGTACGTTTTTATTAAACTCTGCAGTCAATTGTCATAATTGTCGTTATTGGGCAGATAATAATCCAAGAAGTCCACACTTAAACTCCACAGAAATTAAAAGTCTGGACTGGCATTTTTGGAGACCGTTTAATCGGACCAATTTTTCTTGATGGCAATTTGAGTGGCGAAACGTATTTGGAGTTACTAGAAGATATCGTTTACCCTCTACTAATTGACATTGTTGAAAATGATGATCGCTATCAAGAAAATCAATTAGTGTTTCAACTGGATTGAACTCCTCCGCATTTTTCACAACGTGTTAGAGAGTTTTTGAACAGAGAGTTTCCAGGACAATGAATTGGGCTCTTGAGTGGCCCCCTAGATCACTGGATTTAACTCCTTTATACTTCTTTCTATAGGGGCATTTAAAGAGTACAATTTATGCAACAGAACCGGAGTCTCTGGAAGAATTACGACGACGCATTGTTGAAGAATGCCGTCTAATAACTCCACAAATGCTCCAGAATCTCAGAGCTCGTTTTAAACAAAATTTGTACTTTGTATGGAAGCTGGTGGTCAACAATTTGAACACTTACTTAACTGAATAAACATTTTTGAACGTTTGGTTTTTTTTATAGTTCTCTTAACAAAAAATTTACTAATTAGTGTATTTCTTATCACAATGAATGAAATATGTTCTTGCAACTCCAACTGTGAATAATTTTTAAACGAGTTGATAAAACTTCCAAAAAAATTAATGTGCTGAATTCAGAAAAGAAAGAGCTTTCAAATGATGCAACACTCGACCCATGTTCCCTATTTAAAATATAAGGGTTGTTATCACCACCCTTAAGGAGTTGATGTGACAAAGTTGAGTTTTATGTCAAAACATGTTCCCCTAAATATTAAAATTGACGTGTTTCAGTGTTTCTTAAAAAAAATTATCTGGACGCAAATCGATCTGGTTCGTTTTCAATGCGCCATCCTGTATATAAAGCACAACAAATATCCTTGATTGCATATTATTTACATTCACCTCAATCCTTGCATCTGACTAACCCCAATAACACCTTCATCTTTCAAGACATATTTTTTATTCTGCGTTCTGAATCTATGCCACGTAGAGTCTCAGAGAATCATGGAGTGAGGCAGGCAAGAAGCATAACGGTACCAGCATCAAGGAACGTGTTGCTTTCTGCGGAAATTGGCGCCGTCGGCAGCCGCATCCGTTTCCGCACACATCAGCGACAGATCCTTCAAGATCTGATAGCTCCGGTGACGCCCCATCCTCACTGCTGCTGCTGCTGCCTACCATACAGCCTCCCGTGGCGTTTGCTGCACAGACTGTTGCATATTGCAATATTTATAACTTGACAAGTGGGAAATTCCTCTTTCCTTCTTGTTTGTATTTGAAAACTGCAATCGCGTATACATATATTGCTAGACACCATTGAATTTCCAGATTTTTACAAGAAGGCAGCCAAGGGAAATATCAGGTATTGTGCTTGTTACAAATTGCTGCGCCACGAGCTGTGGGTTTAGTGCCTTCCTTAATCTCCAAAACATCAGGGGCTCAAATTATAAAAATAACAAAAACACTTCGCAAAACTTGAAAGGATGTTTTACTGAGCTCAAACACAGCGTTTCGGTCCTAGGAACACTTTGGATTAGCATAGGATATATAAAAATATACAGGAATATATGCAAGCTAAGGCGCGTAAGGCCATGGTTAGCAGATTATAAGGAAATAATCATTACTTTTTTTTTAAATTTCCACAATTTAACCTCTGATGCGGTCGAGTTGAAAAAAGGTTTCCAGGACCTGATACTATAACGAGGGTCGCCGTTAAATTGAAATATGATACTTTTTATTGCTTTTCATTAAGAAAATTCACTAGTAGAGAGATGTCGATGATAAGACATTTGGAAAATTTCTTGAAATGAGTGCGAATTCGAGCCACCCAAATCCAAAATCAGTTAAAAAGTTTGTGTATGGATGTGTCCAACCGATAACTCAAAAAATGCTTAACTAATCAAAATCAAATTTGGCAACCCACTTCATCTTGTAAATAGCTTTTTTTATTATTATTTTATGTCAACAACACACCACGAGGGCTCACAGCCTAAATACTATCGTACCGTGGGTGTCGACAACGAAGAAAGAGGCAACTTGTTAATTCTGGCTCCGTCGTGTCTCAATGTGTCCCACTAACTGTGACAAATATGGTAGATCTCTTGGGGGCAACAACTATGTAAGAAAGCTCCTCCGAGCAGTGCCCGTGTAGATATATGTAAAAGAGAAAGAGAGGGGGGGGGGAGGTCACCAACGGCACGTCGGTGGGCAAGGGATGGCAGCCTTTGGGTGCGGGTAGGGTCACAGTTGAGACGTATCGCTCTCTTGTGAATGGAGTCCAGGATAGCGAGCGTAGACGCGGCAGTGGCACCCCAGATGTGGGAGCACTATTCGAGGTTTGGCCTTATTTGTGAAGTTCATAAGGTATAGAGATTAGCTGGTGAAAAGTATTTGCGAGCCCTGAAGAGGAAACCTAATTTCTTAGCAGCCGCTTCTGCAATTGATTTGACATGTTGGTGCCAATTGAGATTTCGATCCACAGAAATGCCAACAAGTGAAAAGGACTCATTACTTTGAATAACTTGGTTGTTCATTGTGATGGGTCTAGGGCTGGTGTATCTCTTATGAGATAGAATGCAATACAGCTTTGGTGGAGTTGAATTGTATAAAATTTATACTTCCCCAGTCCAATATTTTTTGGATCCACAGAGACAGAACACTCCATGAGTCTGCGATCCTCATCCAATTGGGCTAAAGAGACAGGCTTAGAATATTGTATATTTGAGTCAAGGGTGCTATCGTCCACTTAACTGTGAACTGGGTTGTATATGCTAGGGAGGATGTAGAGAAGAAACAAAGTAGGGGCTAAAGCTGAACCTTGAGGGACCGTGAAGTCGAGAATTAACAAGTTGCTACTTTCCTCCTTGTCGACACCCACGGTACGATAGTAATTAGGCTGTGAGCGCTCGTGGTGTGTTGTTGAAATAAAAATATATATAAAAAAATCTGATAATAGGCTTCCCATTGCGGAAAACCGCGACGTACCGTGAGGACAGTTTGGCACTTCATATAGTTTTGATTAGTTTAATAATTTAATAAAAGAGTTGCTAAAACGTAGATAGCTGATAACTAGAAAAACAGTAAAATGCAACAAAAAAACAGAAAAAAGGTTACCTTGCATTTCCTCTCAATGAAGCGTAGTGCAGAGCGTTGAAACCATTGTTGTTCGTGAGAGTGATGTCAGCACTGTGATCCAAAAGTAACGTCAGCATATCATCTCTCTTCTTGGAGATGGCGTCGTGAAGTGGTGTATCGCCTTCCAGATCCTGTAAAGAAAATTATAGCCAATTAGAACATTTGTCCCTTTTTGCACTTAACTCACTACAAACATAACAACAAAACAAAATGAACAAAGTAACAAGGATCAATGTTAAAATCACAATAATTTTCATTCTAGAAAATTATTTATGCAAATTTTTACTTCCACTCACAAGCCTAAGACAAATCAATCTCTATTGTTACGTTACTTGTAACCTTCTCGCAATACACTTGGATATCAACAAGAATCACTGACGACTGATTTGTATTCAGTCGCAGAGAATGCCGTCGAGCCAGTCGATGCAAGTCATCCATCCAAGTTACTGTTGATTTTGCCACAGCGTTTTCAAAATCACAAACATCAAAATACAGGTAAACCTGAGTATCATCCGCATACATCTACATACTTGAATACCTTAGCGCATTGTGAAAATGATGGGTGTAAGTCGTGACTAGTATCGGCCCAAAAGCATATCCTTGTGGCATACCAATGATATTCTGGAGCACAATACGAGGATAATGCTGGAATATTTCAGATTCACAGCTAGCAGAAATGACTCAAACTACTAGAGAAAGGAGGTATTAATAAAATTGCACAAGAGTAAGTAGAACTAGCAAATGAGTCTGGATCTTCTTGAAAAGTAACGTATTCTATTAATTCAAGGTTTTTCTCTAGTGTGATTTTTTTTGCCTTGTAAACTAAAACAATTTGATGTATTTTGATTTTGTGTTGGTGTTTAATGTCATTTTAGCACTGGTTTAATTATTTTAACAACTATACATTTATGAGAAAGCAGGAATAAATGTTCAGTGATTGTTGTTGTCCTTGCTTGGTGAAATTGGTTCATACTACATACAAACTTGAGGACTACTTCTCTGGCTTCACTGTTGGGTTTTGTTTCTGTAAGTGAAAGACTACTTCTCTGGCTTCGCCGTTGCGTTTCGTTTCTGTAAGTGAAGGACGTGGCCAGCGCGTAAGCTAACTGGAACAAGTGACCCTTCTGAATTATAGATATTCTGGGATGTTCTATAACGTTTCTGTAACCGGTTTCGCTGCTTGACAGCATCCTGAGACACATAAAAACTCAACTAATACGAAATCATGACAACTACAAATAAAGATCTGTTGCTATGTTATGATGTTTTGATCAAAAAAATCTTTAAAATTGAAAATAAAATGAAACACAATGAGGCCTTCAAAATGTCTACGTGATGTATGTTAATATTTAACATAAAGACAGAACTAACCTATAACAGTAATAAATATAACAACAGTCACAACAATAAAATAACTAAACAGTACCAGTAATAAAGTGATGGAAAAGTATATAAACACCGAATTACTAAAATTTCTTGAAAAACACAGTCTAATCCACGACAGGCAGTATGGATTCCGTCAGCGCAGATAAACTGTCGACCTCCTTTTCTTTCTCACCCATTCTTGGAACAAGTCTATGGAACTCCACTGCGAATCCCAGATTGTCGCTCTAGACATATCCAAAGCTTTCGACCAGGTCTGGCACGCAGCGCTGCTTAATAAACTTACGAAACTTCCGGCCTATGTAATACCACCAAAACTCTGTACCTGGACAGAAAATTTCCTCTCCAACCAAAGCATTTCTGTTGTCGTGGATGGACATTCTTCTAAACTCTATCCAATTAATGCAGGAGTCCCTCAAGGTTCAGCTTTAGCCCCTACTTTGTTTCTTCTCCACATCAATGACCTCCTCTCTGGCACATCCAACCCAGTTCACAGTTACGCGGATGACAGCACCATCCACTCAAATATACAATAATCTAGGCATGTCTCTTTATGCCAATTAGATGAGGATGGCAGACTCTTTGAGGGTTCTGTCTCTGTGGATCTCCAAAAAATATTAGACTGGAGAAGTAGAAATCTTGCACAATTCAACTCCACCAAATCTCAGTCTTGCTTTCTATCTCATAAGAGATACACCAACCCTAGACCCATCACAATGAACAACCAAGTTATTCAAAGTAATGAGTCCTTTTCACTTGTTGGCATTTCTGTGGATCGAAATCTCAATTGGCACCAATATGTTACATCAATTGTAGAAGCGGCTGCTAAGAAATTAGGTTTTACTCTTCCGGGCTCGCAAATACTTTTCACTAGCTAATCTTCATACCTTATATACTTCACACATAAGGCCAAACCTCGAATACTGCTCCCACATCTGTGGTGCCGCTGCCGCTTCTACACTCGCTATCCTGGACTTCATTCAGAGATAGCTATATGTCTCATCGGTGACCCTACCCTCACCCAAATTCTGCCATCCCTTGCCCACCGACGTGCCGTTGGTGACATCTCTCTCTTTTATAGATATCTTCACGGGCACTGCTCAGAGGAGCTTTCTTCCATAGTTCCTCCACCTCTTGCCCCCAACAGATCTACCAGGGGAACAGAGCGAATGCACTCTTTTACTGTCAAGGTCACCAGACATATAGCATCTTGTTATGCCCGATCTTTTGTCCCGAGGACTTCCAAGTTGTCCAATTCCTTGTCGGCACATGTTTTTCCTTCTCCACCGAACCTCCAAACCTTCAAGTCCAGAAATAACAAGTTGCCTCTTTCCTCCTTGTCGACACCCACGGTACGATGATATTTAGGTTGTGAGCCCTCGTGGTGTTGTTGAAATAATAATAGTATTTTATTGTAATTGTTAGAGTTACTACTACTATAGGTTAGTTCTTTATCTTAAATATTGACATACATCACGTATACATTTTGAAGGCCTCAACCGCATTTGTGTTTCATTTTATTTTCAACTTTGAAGAATTTTTTTATCAAAACATCATAAAATAGCAACAGATCTCTATTTGTAGTTGTCATGATTTAGTATTATTACAATTTTTATCTGTCTGAGGATGCCGTCAAGCAGCGAAACCGGTTACAGAAACATTGAAGAACATCCTAGAACATCGAGAATACAGAAGGGCCACTTGTTCCAGTTAACTTACGCGCTGGATACGTCCTTCACCTACAGAAACGAAACCCAACAGTGAAGCCAGAGAAGTAGTCTCCAAGTCTGTATATAGGAATAAATGTGTCTGATAAAGCATCTTGGTTATGTGCAAATAATAAGACGACTTGATAAACTAAACAACTAAACTGTACGTGGGTTTAGTGCAATGTATTCGCAACGTTTCATCAAAATTAATGTCATTTTTAATTCATTAATTGTTGTTGCCCTTACTGTTGCATCAAAATTAATGTCATTTTTAATTCATTAATTGTTGTTGCCCTTACTGTTGCACACTACGAAGACGGGTCAATAAGTCCGTGACTTTTTAAATTTCCTCTTCACAGGAACGTCAACACTGCTCCTGTAAGGACAATCATCTGCCAGTTGACCCCTGTCAAATTTTGAACAAGCTGTGTCATTTAGTTTGTGTGGCTATCTAGCCATTGAAAGCAGGCAACCTCTTGAGTTATAACGAAAATGGAAAAAAGTTAATTTCGTGTGCTCATTAAACATTATTTTTTGCGGAAAAAGACCATCTCTCAAACCAAGGCTAAGCTTGATAAATACTATGCGGACGCTGCAGTATCAATTCCCATGGTAAAAAGTGGTTTACTGAATTTCGTTGCGAGCGTACAAGCACAAACGACGCCGAACGTTCTGGACGCCCAGTTGAGGTCGCTACACCCGAAACAATTGAAAAAATTCACGATATGGTGTTGGCCGATCGGAGATCGGAAGTGCGGGAAGCCATAGGCATATCACATGGCTCAGTGGTTTCGATTTTGCATGATCACTTGGGTATGAGCAAGCTATCCGCAAGATGGGTGCCGCGTAGGCTCACAACAGACCACAAACGCAATCGTGTAACAACTTCGAAGGAGTGTTTGGCGTTGTTCAACCGCAATGGGGACGAGTTTTTGCGCCGTTTCGTAACCATTGACAAAACATGGATTCTCCACAACACACCAGAGACCAAGCAGCAGTCAAAACAGTGGGTTTCTCAGTGCGAATCGGCGCCGAAGAAGGTCAAGGAGGGTTTGTCAGCCAGTGAAGTCATAGCGACCGTTTTTTGGGATGCAGGCGGTATAATCCACATTGATTACCTTCAAAAAGGAAGAACAATCAATGCCGAATATTATACCAACTTATTGGACCGATTCAGTGACGATGTGAAGAAAAAACGACCGCATTCGGCCAAGAAAAAAGTTCTTTTCCACCAAGACAATGCAAGGGTGCACACATGTGTAGTCTCCATGGCGAAATTGCATAAATTGAGCTACAAACTGTTCCCTCATTCGCCCTAGCCTCCGGTTTTAGCGCCGAGTGACTATTTATTGTTTCCAAACTTAAAGAGATGGCTCGGCGGAAAGAGATTGGACTCCAATGATGAAATTATCTAACAAAGAAATGCCTATGTTGAGGACCTCGACAAATCTGATTTTTTGGAAGGGTTAAAAAACTTGGAGAAACGTTGGACGAAGTGTATAGAGCTCAAAGGAGACTAGGTTGAGAAATAAAATGATTTTTTGTCAAAAAACCTGTGTTTCATTCAAAGTCACAGACTTATTAACCGGCCTCGTATATACAGATGTGGGCTTCTTTTCTTGCTTCACAATTGCTCGGTAGCCGACTACAGAGAAGACAACATGCAATTGTGTGAAGGCCAGATATGAAGCCTTGGCATTTTTATGTATTTCTAAATACAAAATTTTCAATACAGCCTACAAATCAACTTCAAAATTTGTTTGTTTTCAGCAATTTTTATAATGTTTAAATTAAGGGTACAAAGAGTTAACTCTATCTCATGTGATTAGTTATAAAGTATAGAGTTTCAACGTAATTTATACATTACAAAGTGAGTTCGAAACTAAATTAACGATTTCAATCTGTTCTACAGTAAACATCAGGTACCATCAGCGATCAATTAGTCAGTGTGAAAATTTGCCTCGCTCTAAATAGGACTGCACTGGTTGTTTGTCAACTCAATCAGATGGGCGCATCGTCCCAATTAACGAATGACACCCCCTTGTACCTCCTTCCCTTTTCCTTTCTCATTCCCTCACATCTATCACACTCTACATGACTATGGCTCCTCTTTCTCTTTCTTTCTCGACAACTGCACGCTCTTTCATATACTGAACGACTAGCTAATAAATTACTTCTGATTGAACATATCATATAATCATTTAAAAAGTCTGGACGCAGCAAGTGCGTTATGGTAGTGAATTTTCATTAAAATGTTTTTAATGGCAAATATGTCTTGTCCGCACGTTAGGATAAAAACTATATGAATAAAAAGTCTGGACGCAGCAAACATGGTAGTGAATTTTTATAAAAATGTTTTTAATCGCAAATATGTTTTTTTTTTAAAGAAAGCATGCATCAAATTTGGTTACCAGTATAACCTACACAGTAGAAACAATGTGCCATGTTTCATTAAAATAACTTTATTGTTTGAAAATGTACAAAAATTTCCAAAAGTAAACAAGTGTTCCCGAAAAAAACTTGTTTCTTGGTCAACCTTATAGATTAATAGCAAATTGAGCTATTCAAATGTGAAGCATTTCATCAAAATTCGCTACCATAACGCACTTGCTGCGTCCCGAATTTCTTTTCTTACAAACATGCATTATATTTCGATGGAAAATGCAAAAATGCAATAATATAAGGCGTGTTCGACTAAAAAAAAAAGTTTGGACGCAGCAAGTGCGTTAGGGTAGTGAATTTTTATAAAAATGTTATTAATAGCAAATATGTTTTTTCTTTAAGAAAGCAGGCATCAAATGTGGTTACCAGTATAACCTGTATAGTAGAAACAATGTGCCATGTTTCATCAAAATAACTTTATTGTTTGAAAATCTCCAAATATTTCGAAAGTAAACTTAAAATGCTCTCGAAAAAACTGGTTTCTTGGTCAACCTTATAGGTTAATAGCAAATTGAGCTATTCAAATTTGAAGCATTTAATGAAAATTCGCTACCACAACGCACTTGCTGCGTCCCGAATTTCTTTTCTTACAAACATGTATTAAATTTTGATGGAAAATGCAAAAATGCAGTAACATAAGGCGTGTTCGATTGAAAAAAAAATGGAAATTTGAATCACCAACGACTTATGGGCCACCCTGTAATTGTAGAAATATTTTTTAAGATGTAGCTCAATACAACCTATAATTAATGTATACATTTTTTTTCGTATCTTGTATAATAACGGATATATTGAGGTTTATTGATTTTTTACGAAAATTCGACAAAAATTATGTACCATTAAACGATAAACTCTATAGCTAAGGCTACTGCCAAGCATCAGGGAAAGGGTCTATTTGAAATTAATTTTCCTGGAACATTTGAGTAAAATGAAGGACAATAAGGATTGAAACTAAGACTTCAGGCTTTGTAAAACATTCTTCTTGAGGCATTTTCTTTCCATGGCTCATATTAGTTTCAGGTTCTTTGCCTAAATATTACCAATTTTGACGTTTTAAATCTGTTTCGAGGAAAGCCCCAATTTATTTTTCTTTAAATGCCTTTTTTGTCTTTTAACCTACAGAGCTAAATTTCGGTATGTCACTTACCTATAACGATATAAACTCTCATATCACATTTGGTTGCCCTTACTTTGTTAGTTTCGGAGATATAATTTTTTTTCGAAAGAAAACCAAAAAAATCCGGGAAAACCTCGGCGGATTTTCCTGGCTAACGAACTTATCCAAGCCACTTGCAAAAGGAAGGTTTTTACCAAATCTAACTAAAATCGGCGCATAATTTTTTTGAGTTATCGGTGTGATATATATATATATATATATATATATATATATATATATATATATATATATATATATATATATATATATACATATAAAAAATAAAACTAACCCCAGATATGTGTTCTGCGGGGCCTAATTGGCGCTCATTTGAAGACATTTTTTTCAAAATTCGAAATCTCCTCAATAGTGAATTTTTTAAAAGAAAATTCACTCAAAAAGAAAATTTGTATCACCAACGACTTATGGGCCAGCCTGCGACAAGAAAAACAAAATTAAAAAACTTAGCTGAATTGTACATGAAAAAACTTTTGGAATGTTTGCCCGGAGCTCCAGTTGCCATAGTTACCGAGATTTGAATGGCGCTCACCTAATGAATCACCCTGTATATCTCGGCTCCGATACACTTTTGAAATCTGTTTCTACCGCTATATTGCAGGAGGTACTATAAAGGCTAGTTTTATTTGTGGCCGCTAACAAAATTAATCATTCCAAAACCCAATGTAAAATGACCATACCCATTTCGAGATTTCTCTGAGAAAATGTTTTTTGGCGTCAGAATCGAGATGCTCGTGAAAAGTGAAACAACTTTTCCCACTTGAACCACATTGTAGCTCCAATATTAACGAAGATGGCTAGTGTAAACAATTCCCGTATACAAGCATATCCAGATCTAGATATCTCTGGAACTATGCAAAATCGTCTAGAACGTGTTAGCTTCATGAAGTGGACAATCGAATTTGCAGTTTAACTAACCGGGAAAATCCCTAGCGTTCAACTAAGAAAAATTGACTTTATATGTCAGTATCAGTAATTCGATGCGCAGTTGTTTTTTTGACGTCAAAATCAAGATTGTGAAAAGTTGAATAACTCTCCTCATTTGAACCACATTGTAACTCCAATAATAACGAAGATAGGTATTTTAAACGATTCTTGTGGGCACCTGTATAAGATGGTTGTAACTCAGACAAAAAATATGGAACAATTAGGGGCTTCAGGAAAAATAAATAGAAAATAACATTGTAATACGAATATTTTGAAATAACGGCCTTCGAAGAGTTTTAACCTAAAAAGCGCCATCTGGTGGCAAAAATAAGAAAACAAAAAAATATTGCATGAATTATACTTGAAAAAACCTTTCGAATAGTTTTTTCCCGAAGCACTAGTTACCATAGTTACCGAGATATGAATGGCGCTCACCTAAGGGATCACCCTCTATCGCGGCTCTTTGTTTTTACCGCTAATGTTGTATGGGGTAGTATGCTAGTTTTATTGGTGACCGCTAAAAAAAAGTGATCATCCCAAAACGTCATGTAAAATGACCATACCCCTTTGTATTCGAAACTAATTATATTCTTCTTTTCAGCGATTTAAAATATTTCTATAAAAATTCGCTACCATAGAGCACTTGAGGCGCCAGGACTTTTTCGGGTTTTGTTTGTGCATCCAGTCACGACATAAAATTTTTTTTTAATTCTTCTGGAGAACAATACATGTCGAAAGTGTTATTTTCTATTTTCCAAATCAGATCCGTTACATGTCTTAAAAAATTAAATTTTAAATCGTCCAGTTTTTTGGTAGTTCAGATTGAAAAAAAACTCTGGACGCAGTAAGTGCGTTATGGTAGCGAATTTTCATTAAAATATGTTTAATAGCAAATGTCTTTCTTTGATGAAAGCAGGCATCAAACTTGGTTGCCTATATAGTAGAAACAATGTACCATATTTCATTGAAATAAATTTATTGTTTGAAAATATATAAACATTTTTCAAAAGTCTAGATGCAGCAAATGTGTTATGGAGGTGAATTTCGATAAAAAATGTTTTTAATAGCAAATGCGAGCAGGCATCAATCTGATTACCGGTATAGCCTATGTGGTAGAAACAATGTACTATATTTTATCAAAATTACTTATGGTTTGAAAATATACAAAAAAAATTTCCGAAAACAAACTTAAATGTTGGTTTCCTATCCAACAAAGCTTACGTTAATAGCAAATTGAGTTATTGAAATTTGAAGGAATTAATGAAAATTCGGTAAATTTGCAGATTAGCTCCCCAACGCTTTTCAACAAATTGTTTTCAGAAACATTACTAGGACCCCAGCTGGATGCACAAACCACAAGAAAAATGTCTTGTTCACACCCCCCAAGGAAGTTATGGGACTGGGAGTGAATAGGGGTGGTGTGCGGGGTAGGCAGGGTTTAAGGGGGATATGGCTTCAAGATGTGAAAAAGACAGCTTTCAAGCCCGCTTTATTCGAATTTTCTGCTCATATTTCCCTTTTACCACCTACCCCGCTCAGCACCCCTACTCACTCCTGGTCCCATAACTTCCGTGGGGGGTGTGAACAATAAATTTTTCTTGGCGTTTGTGGATCCAGGGGGGTGGGGGCCTAGGCAGGTTTCTGAAAACAGTTTTTTGAAAAGTGTTCGGGAGCTAAACTGCAAATTTACATAAAATTCGCTACCAAAACGCACTTACTGCGTCCAGTTTTTTTTTCTTACAAACGCATCATATTTCGATAAAAAATTCAAAAATGCATTAACGAATTTGTTCTACAAAAAATAGCTAAAAAAAAATTATGCACCTCTACTCACTCCTGGTCCCGTAACTTCCTTGAGGGGGCGTGAACAAGAAATTATTCTTGGGGTTTGTGGATTCAGGAGGGCCCTAGGCAGGTTTCTGAAAAGTTTTTTTGAAAAGAGTTCGGGAGCTAAACTGCAAATTTACCGAAAATTCGCTACCAAAACGCACTTACTGCGTCTAGTTTTTTTTCTTACAAACGCATCATATTTCGATAAAAAATGCAAAAATGCATTAACGAATTTGTTCTACAAAAAATATATACAAAAATTTATGCACCCCTACTCACTCCTGGTCCCGTAACTTCCTTGGGGAGTGTGAACAAGAAATTTTTCTTGGGGTTTGTGGATCCAGGGGGGGGGTCTAGGCAGGTTTCTGAAAATAGTGTTTTGAAAAGCGTTCGGGAGCTAAACTGCGAATTTACCGAAAATTCGCTACCAAAACGCACTTACTGCGTCTAGATCTTTTTTTTACAAACGCATCATATTTCGATAAAAAATTCAAAAATGCAGTAATGAATTTGTTCTACGAAAATTTGCTAAAAAAATTATAAACCCCTACTCACTCCTGGTACCGTAACTTCCTTGGGGAGTGTAAACAATAAATGTTTTGAGGGAATGGGGGTGCTGTGCGGGGTAGGCATGGTTTAAGGGGGATATGGCTTCAAGATGTGAAAAAGACAACTTTCAAGCCCCTTTTATTCGCAGTTTTTTGCTCATATTTCCTTTTTACTACTTAAAAAAAATTCGCTAAGAGTAAAAAGCCAGGTACACCGTATGTTGTACTCGTGTCTTGGTTTTGCTAGGTTAGATCGTTGTAGCACGCAGAGACGACAACTGAGCCAAGGGCGACTACAAAAATAGCAAATAAGTGGACTGTCACCAATAAATAACATGACAAACTGAACTGTCATAATGATGTAAGTCACTTAATTTCAACTAAACCTTCACATTAATTAATTTAGACAACTTTAAGTTATCTAAATGTCTTCTCTGAAGATTGTTGTAGCGACATTACTTCTTTTTACGCTTGAAGTATTAGCTAAATACGTCATAGAACTGCCAACGGATGACTTAGAGCGGAGAATAGATCACTACGAAATCTGTCCTGTCTTATTCTTCGCACCTTTCGATGGGGAAAGTGAAACTATAGCTTCAGAGTTTGAAACCGCTGCAGAAATGTCCGCCAGAAGTTCGCTGCAGATCATTTTTGCCAAAGTTAACTGCGAAGATGATAATGATGAGACCTGCCAAAAGTTTGAAATAGAAGGACAGACAACTATTAAAATTTTCCGCTACGGCAACTACATCGAAGACTACGAGGGCCCAATGAATGCTAAAAACATGCTGAAAACCGTCAAGGTGCATATAGATGGAGTTGCAAAAGAGCTGACAGGTGAGGATGAATTGAAAAAGTTTCTTGGAAGTGAAGGAGATACCGGAGCTATACTCGGTGTCTTCGCTGAAGATACCGATCTGAAGAAGGCGTTTTTGGATGTAAGTGATCAGCTAAGAAGGCAATTTAAATTTGCTTATGTCACCCAGTCAGAGCTGATTCCTGACTTAAAGTACAATGACGCAGTTATTGTATATCGACCAGCTTTTCTATACAACATTTTTGAAGAAAATAACGCCACATTGGTTGGAGAAACAACAAAAGACGATTTGAAAAATTTTATTCAACAAAACTACTTCGGCTTGGTCGGTCATCGCAAAATGGATAATATGAACTACTTCAAAGATCCACTGGTGGTGGTATATTACAAAATAGACTATGAAATGAACAGGAAAAATACAAACTACTGGCGTAACCGGGTTTTAAAAGTGGCAGAGATCTACAGCGACCAATTTACTTTTGCGATCAGTGATACAGATGAGTACGAAGAAGAACTTGGTGATGCGAACATCTCAGAAGATAGTAACCTGCCTGTGGTAATTGCTAAGAACATCAAAGGACAAAAATTTATTATGAAAAATCAATTTTCCTTCGACTCTTTAAACCAATTCATAGAAGACATATTAACTAACAAATTAGAACCGCATGTTAAATCACAGCCTATTCCTTTGGAAGAGGAAGGATTTGTAAGGCAGGTCGTAGCTCAGAATTTTGAGGAGGTTGTCATGAACTCTCCAAAAGATATTTTCCTAGAATTTTATGCACCGTGGTGTGGCCATTGTAAAAAAGTAGCACTTACCTTGGAGACTCTGGCTGAAAAACTTCTTCATGAAGATGTGGATATTGTGAAGATGGATGCAACAGAAAATGACGTGCCTTCACCTTACCAAATTGATGGGTATCCGACCTTCTATTGGCTTGGTAAGAACGCTAAAGATACTCCAAAGAAATATGAAGGAGATGGAAAACTAGATGCATTCCTTAAATATATTGCAAAAGAAGCCACTGAAGAACTGATGATGTATGATAGGAAAGGAAAATTAAAAGTGGAAAAAGATGAACTATAGAATATACTTTACACAGTTTATTATTGTTGTTTGCTATTCAATTTACGTTATGGGTTGCTCTGTTCTTCAAGATGTTAATAGTGTTAATAATGTTAATAATTAATTTAATAAATGTTTCAAAAAAAATCAATGTGTTTATTCAGTTGCAGCATTGGCAATTTCAAATTAAAATTAAAACTTAAATTAAAATGTAACAAGGTGTAGTATTTTTATCCATGATGGACAAGTAGAAGTTGGATAAAGCAGATTACGACAATAATTTGCATCTGACAATTATTAGTGAATTTTCTTTAAAAAAAAATCACTAATGAGGAGATCCCGACTTTTGAATTTTGAAAAAATTTCTTCAAATGAGCGCTAATTAGGCCCGCTAGAAAAATAAATTGGGGTTTTCATTAAAACATCAAAGTGACAATTTAAAACGTCAAAATTCGCAACATTTAGGCAAAGAACTTGAATCTAATACGGGCTTGGAGAAAAGAAAAGGTGTCAAGAAGAATGTTTTACAAACCCTGAAGTCTTAGTTTCAACCGTCATCGTCCTTCATTTTACTAAAATGTTTCCTGAAAATTCATTTGAAATAGACCCTTTCTCTGATGCTTGGCAGTAGTGTTAGCTATAGAGTTTATCGTTTAATGGTATGCAACTTTTGTCGAATTTTCGTAAAAAATCAATAAAGTTCAATATTATTCTACAAGATATGAAAAAAATCTCGGAACGCAGCAAGTGCGTTATGGTAGTGAATTTTCATAAAACTATTTTTTAATAGCAATAATGTGTGTTTTTTAAGAAAGCAGGCATCAAATTTGGTTACCAGTATAATCTATATAGTAAAAACAATGTGCCATGTTTCATCAAAATAACTTTATTGTTTGAAAATGTAAAAAAATTTCCGAAAGTAAACTTAAAGTGTTCCCGAAAAAACTCGTTTTTTAGTCAACCTTATAGGTTAATAGCAAATTGAGCTATTCAAATATTAAGCATTTGATCAAAATTCGCTACCATAACGCACTTACTGCGTCCAGAATTTTTGTTCTTACAAACATGCATTATATTTCGATGGAAAATGTAAAAATGCAATAACATAAGGCATGTTTGATTAAAAAAAAAAAAATTGTATCACCAACGACTTATGGGCCACCCTGTGATTGTAGAATTAATTTTTTAAGATGTAGTTTAAGACACCCTATAATTAATATATACAATTTTTTTTCATATCTGGTATAATAACAGATATATTGAGCTTTATTGATTTTTTTTACGAAAATTCTACAAAAATTATATACTATTAACGATAAACTCTATAGCTAAGACTACTGCCAAGCGTCAGAGAATAGGTCTATTTGAAATGAATTTTCTGGAAACATTTTATTAAAATGAAGGACAATGACGGTTGAAACTAAGACTTCAGGGTTTGTAAAACATTCTTCTTGAGACATTTTATTTCCATAGCCCGTATTAGATTCAAGTTCTTTTCCTAAATGTTGCCAATTTTGACGTTTAAATCGCAACTTTGACGTTTTGTCAAAAACCCCAATTTATTTTTGTTTAAATGCCTATAACTTTTTTGTCTTTTGACCGACAGAGCTAAATTTTGGTAGGTAACTTGCCTATAATGATATAAACCCGCGTATAAAATTTGGTTGCCCTTACTTTGTTAATTTTGGAGATATAAATTTTTTTCGAAAGAAAACACAAAATTTTCCGGGAAAACCTCGTCGGATTTTCCTGGATAACGAACATATCCAAGCCACTTGCAAAAGGAAGGTACTCACCAGGGGTTAAGGAGTCGCGGGCCAAAGGACTCCAGGGGGCAAGCTGAGGAAGTGGAAATAACAACATAAACTCCCGATGAAGCTTTCCCCAAGACCGTCATGCGCGGTAAAAATCCGCATCCTGCACGAGGTGACCCTGCTAATAACTAAACATGACGGATCTAGACAAGGAGGTCGAACTAAACTCCCCCAATCTACGGTGTCACGTGACCCGTGCCTATGGATGGATGGCACCAGGGCGATGGTGTCGTGAACGGAACCTCTGGAGTACCAGGCAACCCTCCAGAGTAACCCGCCTTGCACCACACAGGGGGTTCTGATGGTGTGGACAGTATTTCCCCCATTCTCGTGGGAACAACATGAAGATTATAAATACATATAAAACCAAAACCAATGAGGCTCGAGGAGTGGCTCCGGCTACAGACTTGAGCCTTGAGTCTATCCCGGAAACGGAGACGAGCCAGGGTGCGGCAGCGGACTCTGGAGGTCCCACGACCGGCGTAGATACGGGGGATCAGGGGGTAGCTTCGGCCAGAGACCTGTCCCCGACACCCAAGCTGGAGGCTGGGTCCCACCGGAGGGCGGCGAGCTCCGCGGACTCCGGGGGCCCCTCCACCAGTGAGGACTCTACTGTTAGAGTAGAGGGACTGCCCCGGCAGTCCAAGCGTCTTTCCGGGGCGCAAAGAAAGAAGCTCCGGAGGGCGCAAAAAATGGCGGCCGGGACCTGGACGGTCGAGAAACCTGTAAAGGCGCAAGAGGGGAGTGCGGGTCAGAAGAGGACGCGCTCGAACTCTAGCACGCCCACTACAGACAGACGTTCCAAAAGGGCCAGGGTGCCTGTAAAGGCGCAAGAGGAGAGTGCGAGTCGGAAGACGCCGCGCTCTAGCTCTAGCACGCCTACTACAGACAGACCTCCCAAAGGAACTAAGGCCGGAACACCGGCGCAGACTGGCTCTTACAGGGAGGCTGCGGAGGGCCTCGGGATGGCGGTGATTGACAGACGCCATCCTGAGGTCACGCTAGACCAGGGGAAGGCGGACCTGATCCAGGCTGCGGTGGTAGCTGCGGTGGACTCTCTTCAGGAAGGGGAGAGCCCGCCTCAGTTCCACCGGACGCGCCTGACGGGGGGCATCCTCTGGATAACCTGTGCCGGCCCGCAGTCGCGGGACTGGCTGCGGAAAACGATCGGGGGCCTCGGTCAGATTTGGGAGGGGGCGGACTTGACAGCCGTCGAGCCCAAGGAACTCCCAAAGAGACGCAAGGTCCTCGTACGGATCCCTGACACCGTCCCGCAGGAGACGGTGATCAGCAGACTTAAGATCCAGAACCCTGAACTGGGGACGCAACACTGGTCGGTTCTAAGCAGGAAGGCAGAGGAGAAAGGACAGACGCTCGCCTTCTCGATCGACCCGACATCTTACAGAGCCCTTGAAGGAACCTCCTTCAAGGCATTCTGGGGCATGGGAAGGGTTAGCTTCCGCCCACTGGGGAAGCAATTAAGGGTTAATGGGACTTAGGTTCCTTCAGGTCAACCTCCAACACAGTAGGGCAGCCACGGCCGGACTACTAATGGCTCTGAGGAACACGGATGTGGCCCTCATCCAGGAACCGTACTCCTACAAAGGAGAGATCAAAGGACTCGGCGGAGCTAATGGAAAGCTCATCTACAGCAGGTCCAGCGAGAATCCGAGGGCCTGCATTTTTGTCAGGGAAGGGATAGAGTTTCTCCCTCTAATGAATTTCTGTTCCAGGGACCTGGCAACGATCAAAATCCGATGTGGAGGAGCGGATGGGCTGAGGGACATTACTGTCGCGTCAGCCTATCTGCCAGGGGACAGCACGGACCCTCCTCCACCCAACGAATTGGAGCAGCTGATGGTGGGTAGCAGAGCAGGTGGATGGCAGACCATCATCGGCATGGATGCGAATGCGCACCATGAGTTGTGGGGTAGCTCGGACACAAACTCTAGGGGTGAGGCACTTTCACAATTCTTTATGAAATTTAATTTAGACATATTGAATAGAGGTAATAAACCGACATTCGTCACAACACGGCGTGAGGAAGTTTTAGACCTAACAGTTTCCACCCAGTTTCTGGGTGACTTTGTTAAAAGCTGGGCTGTGTCTGGGGAAGTGAGTAGCTCAGACCACAGATACATCCGGTTTGAAATCGCCAAAGTCGAAAGAGAAACGGTATGGTACCGGGACCCCCGCAAGGCGGACTGGGAAGCCTACAGGGCAGACCTAGCTGTGGAACTGCGGGGGGTTGAGAGGGCCATAAGGGATTCAATAGACCTCGAGATTGCAGCAGTCCAATTGCGAGACGCAATTACCTCGGCCTATAACGCCAACTGCCCCCTGAAAATGAGGGTGTCCACCAGGAACGTCCCATGGTGGAACGAGGACCTCAGGCAAAGGAGGACGCAGGTTCGTAAGCTGTTTAACGCGGCCAAAAGGTCGGGAGCATGGGATGAATATAGACAGGCCCTATCGACCTATAACAAAAGACTGAGGGACGCCAAGAAGGAGTCGTGGAGGAGGCACTGCGAAGAAGTGGAAAACACGTCCGAGAGTGCTCGACTACACAAGATCCTGTCTAAGGGCCCTCAGACTAACATAGGCTCCCTTAGAACACCCACGGGAGGCTTTACAAGCTCGGGGGAGGAAACTATGGAAATTTTACTCCAGACGCACTTCCCCGGCTGTAACATAATAAACCAATCACCTCCGGACTGGGAACACTCAGAAATAGAGGCGCCTTATAGGCGGGCATCTAGAGTAGACTGGACAGTCGCTAAAGAGGTGGTTACCTGGAGCAAAATCAGATGGGCCATTAACAGCTTTAAGCCATACAAATCGCCGGGATTTGATGGAATAATGCCCATCATGCTCCAACAGGGGATAGATATACTGGCGCCGGTGCTTACCCTCATTATGAGGGCCAGCCTGGCTCTGGGGTACATTCCGAGGGCATGGAGACTGGCCAGGGTTGTATTTATTCCTAAACCTGGGCGTCCAACAGACCAGGCAAAGTCCCTGAGGCCAATAAGTCTCATGTCCTTCTTGCTGAAAACAGTGGAAAAACTGCTCGACCGGCACATTAGGGGCGGTGTACTGGAAGCATATCCTCTACACTGCGGACAATATGCATACAGAGCAGGATTCTCAACAGAAACAGCACTGCACCAACTGGTGCTGAAACTGGAGAATACGCTGGAGAACAAGGAGGTGGCGCTGGGGGCCTTCCTAGACATAGAGGGGGCCTTTAGCAACACCTCGTTCGGATCGGTTCTGGCAGCTGCCCGGGAGCGTGGAATAGAGGAGACCTGCTGCAGGTGGATCGGTTCCATGCTCAGGGACAGGGCGGTGTTCACCTCACTCGCGGGAGGGACTCTGCTGGCGGGGGTCGCGGCGGGGTGTCCGCAGGGGAGCGTTCTGTCTCCCTTGCTCTGGTGTCTAGTCGTGGACGGCCTGCTGGGGAGGCTCTCGGGAGGGGGGTATGAGGTACAGGGCTATGCGGACGACATTGTCATCATAGTCCGAGGAAAGGTCACACAGGCAGTGTGGGAGCGTATGCAGACTGCACTGAAAGTGGTGGAAGGGTGGACGGTTGATCAAGGGCTCGGGGTGAGCCCCGAGAAAGCAACCGTCGTGCCGTTTACGAGGAGGAGGAAGTGTGAAAGCCACAGAACTCTCACTCTATACGGTAGGAGCGTTCCAATGGCCAGGGAGGTAAAATATCTTGGGGTCGTATTGGACTCTAAGCTAACCTGGAATGGTCACATTGGAAAAATACTGCGTAAGGCAGTCATGACCTTAGCCGTCACTAGGCGGCTATATGGAAAAACGTGGGGACTAAGACCTAGTATGGCCCACTGGCTGTACACAAGGGTGGTCAGACCATCGTTAACATATGCGGCACTGGTCTGGTGGCCTAAGGTGACACAATCCAGTGCCAAACAAAAACTAGGCAAGATCCAAAGGATGGCTTGCCTAGGCATCACAGGGGCCATGTCTTCAACCCCAACAGCCGCCATGGAGGTGTTGCTGGATCTACCCCCCCTACACTTCGTTATTATGGGAGAGGCCAGGCTAGGACTATACAGACTAGCCTGCAATGGTAGACTGAAGATCAACCCAGGCTTCAGGGGCCACTGCAAAATTCAGGAGATCGTGAAGGAACCCATGCTTGAAATGAGGTCAGACTTCGCGAGCCCGCGAATGTGCAGGGAAAACAACTTCACAGTGGAAATCCCTGATCGCGGGGCATGGCGGGAGGAGACACCGGGCATACCACGGGACGCGCTCGTCTGGTTCACGGACGGATCTGGCGGGGAGCGTGGGACGGGGGCAGGTGTTTACTCGGAAGGACCGAGGGTAAGTCACAGTATTTCCCTCGGAGCCCATGCAACGGTGTTTCAGGCCGAGATGTACGCCATCCTGCACTGTGTGCGGGAGAACAAGAGGAGGGGCTACACCAACAAGCGGATCCTCATAGCCACAGACAGCCAGGCAGCCCTTAAGGCACTAAGTAGCCCACGGGTAAATTCCTGGCTGGTGAGTTAGTGCCGAGACGAGACGAGCGACCTGGCTGGGCAGAATGAGGTGACCCTCATCTGGGTGCCGGGTCACTCGGGGGTCAAAGGCAATGAAGAAGCTGACAGTCTCGCAAAGAGGGGGTCAGCAGAACCATTTATGGGACCAGAACCGGCTCTGGGCGTGTCAAAGAGCACTGCCAGGGGAGCCATTAAGTCCTGGGTCAGAAACCAACACAAGGTGTACTGGGCGGACTGTCCAGGGCTCAGACATGGGAAGTCAATAATTGACGGACCCAGTTCAAAGAGAGCTGTGGAGCTGCTAAACCTTAGCAGAGGACAGCTCAGAAACACAACAGGTCTCTTGACGGGACACATGGCCGTCAAGAAACACCTACATAAAATGGGGCGGTTCGAAGGGGACCTCGCATGCAGACTCTGCGGCGAGGGGGAGGAATCAGCCCAGCACATCTTGTGCGAGTGTATAGCTCTGGACCGGAAAAGACAACTGATCTACGGTCACTCTAGACCGGAGACAGAGCAATATAAAACTTCACCCTACCAATCGCTGTGCAGACTAGTTCAAGGCACAGTGATTTTGGAATGGGTGGAGTAAGACTAGGGGTATGCACAATCAACCAAGGGTTGCGGTGCTATCGGGGCGGCAAGGCCGCGGACGAGCCCTGAGGGAACAAAAAAAAAAAAAAAGGTACTCACCAATCTTGACGTTTAAAATCGCGATTTTGACGTTTTGAGGAGAACTCAAATTTATTTTTCTTTGAATGCCTGTAACTTTTTTGTCATTTAACCTACGGAGCTAAATTTTGGTAGGTAACTAGCCTCTAATGATATAAACCCGCGTATGAAATTTGGTTGCTCTTACTTTGTTAATTTTGGAGATATAAATTTTTTTCGATTTTTTTCGAAAGAAAACACAAAATTTTTCGGGAAAACCTCGGCAGATTTTCCTGGCTAACGAACTTATCCAAGCGACTTGCGAAAGGAAGGTATGTGCCAAATTTTATCAAAATCGGTCCATTATTTTTTAAGTTATAGGTGTGACACATAATATATATATATATATATATATATATATATATATATATATATATATATATATATATATATATATATATATATATATATATATATATATATAAACATATAAAGTCTGAAACTGACCTCGGATTTGGGTTCCGGGGGTCCTAAATAGCGCTCATTTGAAGAAATTTTTCAAAATTCGAAAGTCGAGATCTCCTCATTAGTGAATTTTTTTTAAGAAAATTCACTAAAAATTGTATACATTAATTATAGGGTGTCTTGAGCTATATCTTAAAAAAATATTTCTCCAATCACAGGGTGACCCATAAGTCGTTGGTAATACAAATAATATTTTTTTAGTCGAAAACGCCTTATGTTTTTGCATTTTCCATCGAAATATAATGCATGTTTGTAAGTAAAGAAATTCTGGACGCATCAAGTGCATTATGGTAGCGAATTTTGATTAAAGGCTCCATATTTGAAAATCTCAATTTGCTATTAACCTATGAGGTTGACCAAGAAACGAATTTCTTCGGTTACACTTTAAGTTTACTTTCGGAATTTTTTTTACGTTTTCAAACAAACAAGTCTTTTGATGAAACGAGGCACATTGTTTTTTCTATATATGTTATACTGGTAATCAAATTTGATGCCTGCTTTCTGAAAAAAAAAAAACACATATTTGCTATTAAAAATATTTTTATAAAAATTCACTACCATAACGCACTTGCTGCGTCCAGAATTTTTTTTCGGATAAGTATGGCCGAATCAGAGAATGGTTTTTAATTCGACCCCTTAAAAACACATGGTTATATATAGGGCGATCAAGAAAATTTTTCGGCAATTACCTAAAACCATAGGTCCAGTCCCGATGAATACTACCACTACTTATTATTACGGCACTAGATAAATGTAAGTTAAATACTAGTGATGGACAAAACGGTTATTTTATATTAACAGTTGAAGCCGTTAACGTTATTTAATAATAACCGTTGAAAATAACGGCTTCAGTTATTTTGAACTGGATAGTCGATCGATAGTATCCTACATTCCCAAAGCTGTGAGCGAGAGTGAGCACACTAGTATAAATAACGTGTTACCTGTTAAAGTAATAGGTTATGAAGTAAAGTCCGCTCTATAGTGTATACCCATACCCATACATATTTAGCATTCCCAGTCTCTTGTCCATTCATCCCGTTAAATGCTCTCCAGCCGCGATCCGTCGGTGAAACAGACCAGGCTTTCGGGCTGGAATGCAACATCATCTTCCCTCCACTGATCCCTACTGGGAATCCTTAGGGTGTATGGCCTAGTCAACCTAATATCGTCCTCGGCATCTCGCACCTTTATGGCGGACATCGGATTTTTCTTTTCCACCTCCTTGGCGACTCTTGCATGCCCTATTATTGCTCCCTATCCGCATCAGTTTCCTGAGGCTCGCATTCTAAGATGCGACGCCATAGCCTCCCTTCTGATGCAGATGGGAAGCGGTGGCAGCATCAACAGGACCTCTAGCGCGGCTGAGAGTGTCGTCCTCATAGCGCCTGTGATACTCAGGATTGCCAGCCTTTGGCGTTTGGCCAGCTTCCTGCTGGTAGTTTGGTTCACACGACCAGACCAACGCCCCATAGAGGATTCACGGCCTGACGATCGCAGTGTAGATCCAATGGGGGATCCGAGGATTAAGTCCCTAGGTCCTCCCTATCACACGACGCAGCTTCCAGAGGGTCGCTACTCGCTTCCTCACTACTCGTTCTATTTGCGACCCCCCATGTTAGTTTCGGGTCCAGGATCATCCCCAGATATTTGACCTCCCGCACTAAAGCTAAAGGTTTTCCAAACATCACGGGCGCCCTAAACCCCTCTACATTCCTCTTCTTGGTAAATAGGATCATCTCCGTCTTCGCCGGGTTTACGGAGAGTCCCAGCTCACTACACCACCTTTCGATTATGCTACAGGCAGCTTGCATGCACTCACAGACGACGCCATAGAATTTGCCGGTGACTAAGACCAGCCCATCATCAGCGTACGGCTGGGCGTAGAAGCCGTTCTCGGAGAGCCGCTCCAAGAGGCCGTCCATGACCAGACAGCATAGATGGGGCGAGAGGCAGCTGCCCTGAGGACATCCGCCCATCACCCCAACGTCCAGCCCCCGGCCCCTCAAGGTCAGCGAAACTCTCCTGTCCTCCAGCATGCTCGCCACCTAGCTTATTAGAGACCTCGGCGTTCCCTCATCATGTCTAACGAACTCATCCAAGCTATTAACAAAATTAAAGGAATTGCCAAATTTGGTTTAGATTGGTGAAGTATTTTTTGAGTTATCGGTTGGATATATATAGCTCATTTGAAGAAAATTTCCAAAAGTCTCACCATCGATACCTCTCTATTAGTGAATTTTCATAATGAAAATTCAATAAAGACCGCTCTCATTCGCTTCAGTTTGTTATGTATGGTATGGTAATGGTAAAGCCACAAGTAGGGCAGTATATTAGTAAATACTAGATAATTATTTTATCTACTGACACCAGTTAACACGACAGGGACAGAGAACTGCGTTATTGAATATTGCAAACTGACAAAGTTTTGTATTAAATACTTCCTGTTCCGACATTTATACAATGTATCTACCTATTTCGTATGCTTATGAGAATTTATTTTTCCAATTATATTTCTGTTCCTGGGTGGGGACGGGGGCAATTACCCCCCTTATATACGCCCTTGTTCTTTATTCCGTACTTTATAGTCCTTAAGAAAATTAAAACTCAAAAATTGTAACCGTCCTTAGACAAAATACTTGTGACGTGGTCTATTGTGATTGACCTCAAGTGGATTTGAATCTGCTTGATAGTGAGGTCACTTTTGCCTATTAGCCCTACCCTAAAAGCATCTATCTATCAGATTATTAATATTATTAAGCCTAGAAACACTTTAGGTGGTTGGCAGATCTTGATATGGTTTGATACTCACGCTCTTTTCTGTGTTGCTCTGCCTGAAGTCTTATATTTGTGAGCGCTCCAGGCTAGGGCCTGGTTATATAAAATTTAAGGAATCTAGATAAACGATAATTAGAATTTATTAATTGTGTTCCTGCCAAACATGGGAGATATTAGGGAGGAGTTTCTCTTCAATTAAACAGATATGTTAATGTTAACAATAATATTAAATTTATTCATATAAATATTTGGGATAGCAAACAAAATTAAATTGACATGGTTAGTAAATGTCAAATAAACATTAACTTATACACAAATAAATATCAAATAAACAGCAAGAGTTCAAGAAAAAGAATTTATCATTTCATATAGCATATGACAAAATGATAAAATAAAATGGTTCTAGTTTATAAAAATATTAACATTACATATTTGAGGTATATTAAGGATCAAATGATGTATTTTACAGCTCAAAAGCAAATACAAATTATTATCTAAATTGCTTAACGTTCGTCAATTAGTTCGGTTGATTTTTCAATAAATTAACTGGCCAGTCCTTTGAGTGAGACTCCATTTGAGAAAAATATTACTATGTGAAATTGCTACTTTAATGATTGTCAATGAAAAATATTAAAAATGTACAGGTTAAATATTAATTACAATTCAAGTATTATGTATTGAACTTCACAATATTGACAGAATTCTAAAGAATAAACAGGACATTTACAGTTGCCCTTTACAGACACCTCACTGACACTATTGAAGTTCAAATTTGATCATGTTACTTTGAAAATTCAAATTGTAGAGGTTCAAATAATAGACTGCTGCATAAAAGGTTTTGATTGCTCCACACAAAATAAAGTTTAATCGACTCACTAAGTCCTGGACCCCTGGAGTTACCTGTTGAACTTTTGAAGATGCTTTCCAAGTAGAGTCAACCATCAGGGCCTAACATAGGCTTACCAATTCCAATACGAGAGGTAAGTTCGGAGAGAATAGGTGGTACTTTCCATAAACCTTTCTTGGGCAGGTGGATCTTGTTGCTCCAATACTGGGTGAGACAATTTGGCCCCTAACATCAAATGAACAACCGTCTTATGTCGATGTTCGGAATTAATTTGGCTAAAATCTCTCTACAGCAATTAAAATGTAAATTGGCTCAAATGAATTTTGTTGCCAATTGACTCAGAGTTCGGTAATAATCAGAAACTACTTCTGATTAACGTGAGGAATGCACCAGGTCGGTGAACAAAGCATCACTGCTTAATTCGCGTTCTTCTGCCAAATACGTAGTTAATTTGAATTCAAAAACCGATTAAATGACATTAAACAATCACTGACAACTGTTGTTAGATCGTATCGACAACGAAAAGGATTTTATCACCTATTTTAAGATAATTATTGGCCACGGTAATTAAAAAAATGTTCAGTCGGCAATTGCCCAGCTACGACGCCCCCCTGGCAACTCAATCTTCCTCTTGCCAGAGCTGCACGAAGAATTCTTACCGTGACCTGTTAGTGGCTGTGCGCGAGCTCTTTGTAGCTTTCTCTCTTCGAATTAGATAAAACAAAACCTCTAATCGGTGGCGAAACCACGCCGTTTTCTATACACACCTTAAAACAATAATGGACTTGGTCCACCGTTTTCTAACCGTTTTTTTTTAGATTTCATCATAATTACGTCAGCTTCTGTTATTTACCTAGAATTCCAACCCAATAGATATTCATTTTCCCCAACAAAAATGCAACGTCTTTCAATATTTGCATTTCGACATATATTATAGGGAATTCAGTACGGGTGTTACGATATAAAATTTTTAGCGAATTTTCAATGAAAATTTTTGTAACTAAAATTTGCATTGCTTTACAGAAAGAAAGTCAGCTGGTATTATTTAAGCTTCTTGGGGGCTGTCTTTACGTATTTAACGTAGAAACGATGATACATAAAAAACGTAATCGTTACAAAATGTTGCAACTTGCCTGGGTCTCCCATATTGTAGTAAATTTCCGGCTACACACCCTGTACATCTCGCTACCACCTACATTATTCATTATTTTAATATCTTTTTTTGCCTAAAACGTGGTTTCGGAAACAACCTTAGCCAAAACACACTTACTAAAGCAAAATATTACAGACAGTGTTTATAAGCGTTGTAAGTTCGTTAACTGCTATTATTTCTGTATATGTAATCAGAATACAGCGCCTCAAGCTTCTGTTCCGTTTTGATCTTGCAGAGATCTCGTTCGTGCATGTTTCATTATATCGACGGCAAAGGTGAAACATCACATTTATTCTCCTGTTTATAACATTTATATCCACCCTGTTCTAATAACCCCAGGTTATTATTCATAATTCGTAGAAATTTCCAGCTTGGATGTTATGGCTTTGCTAATATTTAATGTGTAATTGGCGGCTCAAGTCAATAGCCCTTTTATTTGCTTTTTTGTTATTATGTATTATGTAAATGTCTGAATTTTCGTTGACTCAGAAGTTGGCTGCTATCTCTCAAGACGTTCAGGCAATAAGAGAGCAGTTTTATTTGAAGTAAATTACATTATACATTTAGAATGTTAAATAACTTCATGTTCGCTATGCCTCACGTCAGAATGCTACTTCAACATAATGGCGCTTTGAATATTACCTAAGAAATACTGTTTTATATCTTTTGATAAAGTGCCCTTAAGTTTGTTTCTAACTAAAGTGGCAATTGTTTTCCTTGGAGGGAATAACTTAGAAAATACACCGTACGTCTATAATTAATATAACAGGGTTCCCATTTAAAACATATATCATCGAAATAGCTTTGTAATTTTCGGAGAAATTTTTTTTTTAAAGAAAACTCAAAACTTTCCCGGAAAACCTTGTCCGAGTTTCCTCGCTAACGAACTAATCCAAGCTACTAATAAACGAAGGGCACCTGCCGAGTTTCATCAAAATCGGTTAATGACTTTTTGAGTTATTGGTTGGATACATACATACATACATACATACATACATACATACATATATATATATATATATATATATATATATATATATATATATATATATATATATATATATATATATATATATATATATATATATATATATAAATTTCAACAACACACCACGAGGGCTTACAGCCTAAATACTATCGTACCGTGGGTGTTGACAAGGAGGAAAGAGGCAGCTTGTTAATTCTGGACTTGAAGGTTTGGAGATTCGGAGGAGAAGGAAAAACAGGCGCCGGCAAGGAATTCCACAACTTGGAAGTCCTCGGGACAAAAGAGCGGGCATAACAAGATGTTCTATGTCTGGTGACCTGGACAGTAAAAGGGTGCATTCGCTCTGTTCCCCTGGTGGATCGGTTGGGGGCAGCAGGTGGGGGAACTATGGAGGAAAGCTCGTCTGAGCAGTGCACGTGCAGATATCTATAAAAGAGAGAGAGGTCACCAACGGCACGTCGGTGGGCAAGGGATGGCAGCCTTTGGGTGAGGGTAGGGTCACCGATGAGACGTATAGCTCTCTTTTGAATGGAGTCCAGGATAGCGAGTGTAGAAGCGGCAGCGGCACCCCAGATGTGGGAGAAGTATTCGAGGTTTGGCCTTATTTGTGAAGTATATAAGGTATAGAGATTAGCTGGTGAAAAGTATTTGCGAGCCCGGAAGAGGAAACCTAATTTCTTAGCAGCCGCTTCTGCAATTGATGTGACATGTTGGTGCCAATTAAGATTTCGATCCACAGAAATGCCAACAAGAGAAAAGGACTCATTACTTTGAATAACTTGGTTGTTCATTGCGATGGGTCTAGTGCTGGTGTATCTCTTGTGAGAAAGAAAGCAAGACTTAGTTTTGGTGGGGTTGAATTGTACAAGATTTCTACTTCCCAGTCGAATATTTTTTGGAGATCCACGGAGACAGAACCCTCCATGAGTCTGCGATCCTCATCTAATTGGGCTAAAGAGACAGGCTTAGAATATTGTATATTTGAATGGAGGGTGCTGTCGTCCGCGTAGCTGTGAACTGGGTTGGATGTGCTCGAGAGGAGGTCATTGATGTGGAGAAGAAACAAAGTAGGGGCTAAATCTGAGCCTTGAGGAACTCCTGCATTAATTGGATACAGTTTAGAGGAATGGCCATCCACAACAACAGATATGCTCCTGTTGGAGAGGAAATTTGCTGTCCACATGCAGAGTTTTGGTGGTAGACCATATGCCGGTAGTTTATTAAGCAGCGCTGCGTGCCAGACCTGGTCAAATGCTTTGGATATGTCTAGAGCAACAATCTGGGATTCACCGTGATGTTCCATAGACTTGTTCCAAGAATGGGTGACAAAGGAAAGGAGGTCCGCAGTCGATCTGCGCTGACGATATATATATATATATATATATATATATATATATATATATATATATATATATATATATATATATATATATATATATATATCGAAACTGACCCCGGATATGGGTTCTAGGGGCCCAAATTCGCTCACATTTGAAAAAAAAAATTGCCAAGTGTCATCATCGATACCTCTCTATTAGTGATTTAAAAAAAATTCACTAAAAATATGTTCTTGCTATAATAAATCCTTTTATAAATAACATAAAATATATTTTTCTATGACATCAACACTCCATTCTATATACGTTTCAATTTCTTTAAGGATACGTACAGGTTTGTAGATGTAGGGAGACCAAACCAGGGCAAATCGAGGGTTGCCGTGACCACAGTGTTATTTCTACACACATTTATCATGCAAATTAAGTCTAGATCAGCGTGAAGTTATCTGCCCTTCAATCATAACACGAGGATGACGCTGGCGGCGTGGTGTTTCGCCTCTGTGGTGGAGTATTACGCTCTTCGGGCCCTTTGCTTCCTCATCGTGTTGGTGTGTTATACATCACCCCCATATATTTCTGTCAACCTGTAGATTACATTTAAATTTACAGCGGCTGTTCTCCACGATAGTGTCAGGCTACGGAACAGGTATCAACACCACGATGTCCCGGGTCGATCTCTGTCACTGTCTCACTAAGTATTCTGTACCAGGTGTGTCTGTTTAAAAATAAACCATGTAATAGTAAACACAAATTTGCTTAAATCCTGCTCCACATATACTAAAGGAGGCATAGATCTCGATCAAAATCTGGTACCGGCAAAATGCAACAACCACGTTTGTACAGGGTGGCCAATTAAGCGAGGTAAGCGGCTGTATCTCGGAAACCGTTCACCATAGAGCTTTTGGAAAAAAATATCTTTGGTAAATGTGGCCAAGAAAAATCGTTGAAAATTATTTTCAAGTTCGTCAGATGCCTGCTAGGGGGCGCAACACCAAGAGGAAATGGAAAAAATAGGATATCTCAGTAATATGTCCAGATAGACTTTATTGAAAATACCTGCAAATAAATGTCGTGTGTATCACGAACAATTTCTGTTGGGACTATTTTTCTCTAACTCTTTAGATAAAGTGGTGAGGGTAAGGCAAACATTGATTAGGAAAAAATGCAATATCTCTGGATCGCCTCATGGGAAAATATTGAACTAAGTGTCATTTAAAAGAGTATTTCTTTCTCTATCAACTGCATTGCAAGTCATGTCTTTGTTATTGTTACTGTAATCACTAGATGGCGCTTTTTTAAAATTTAACACATTTTATGATTTTTCTCAAGAAACCCAAATACATTGATATAAATATTACTACATAGATAGAAAGAGGACTAAAGGTCAAAGCAAGTGGTGAAAATCCCAAGTCTCTATCTTTTGTTTAACCGGAGATATTAATGAAAAACTGATACTGAAACCTAAAACAAAATATTTCATTCTCTCTGTATGTAATTCTAAACTATAAGCACTCTAGTGTCTACTTAAATGCTCAAAGTGTCTGCCGTCACGGTCTACACACTGCTCGAGCCTATTTCGGGTAGAAAAAACGGCAGCTTCCACTTCGGCTGTTGACAGACTACGAATTGCATTTCGGACTCTATTCTTCATATCTTCCTTGCTCGTAGGCTTTGTTTGGAAGACAATGTCCTCTATTCCTCCCCACAAATAAAAGTCTACGCACGTTAAGTCAAGTGACCTCGCTGGCCAGGGAAATATGCTTCCTCTTCCTATCCATCGGCCTGGATACGTCTCATCGAGATGTTCTCTCACATTGATGGAAAAATGTGCTGGACAACCATCGAGCTGCAGAAACACATTTTGCCTGGTTTCAAGGGGCACATCTTCCAATAAAACTGGCAAATCATTTCTTAGAAACTCCAAGAAGAGGTTACCAGTAAGAGACTCGTCAAAGAAATAGGGTCAAATAATTGTACCTCCTATTACGCCACACCATACATTAAGACTCCAACGTCCTTGATGTTGAACTTCTCGCATCCAGTGGGGGTTCTCAGTAGACCAATAATGCATATTATGCAAATTCACATTACCGTCGCTATGAAAAGTAGCCTCGTCCGTCCAAAGAACTTGCGTTAAAAAATTTGGATTTTCATTGATCATGTCTAAAAGCCAATGGCAATGATCCAGCCTCCGATCATAATCCTGCTCATTCAGCGCTTCTTTCAAAACAATATGATAAGGGTGTAGTCTAAAAATCAAAATAAGTATCATTATATATTCAAGTGGACATTGTAATAAAAATATGTTTATCTGCTGACATAATAGACGCATTATGTTATCAGATTTAAGTAACATAAAGCTGTTCATTATACCACAAGGGGCGTTCACTTAAGCTAGACAGTTACGTCATCAACAATTCATAAAGCTTAACTGTTACTACGTTGAAAGTTGAACAGTTGCGGTAATTTGAATGTTGTCAATAGACTTTGAGTAAAATAGTACTCATATACCAAAAATCAACTAAATTTGAGAAAACGCACTTGTTATTTATATGCGAAGATTTTGGTGGTTGATGATGTAACTGTCTAGCTTGAGTGAACAGCCCATAGTGCGATAATGAGATTCACTATAGCACTATTGCTACTACAACGAGAAACCAAACACGAATCTTTGGCTAACTAATTCAATAATAAAAACAAACAAACGCTACATTCACACCAATGAAATTAAGTAAACAAATGTCAGTTTCATCGTATTGCAAATAAAATCCAAATCTTTTAAGGGTCTTAAGTTTTAATGAATGCCAGCAGATAAACTTTTGTATCTTACTCGGATCATAAACGATCATTATGGTAACATGTCGTGTTACCATATCATAATTTTTACGACTGTCGTCTGATCATTTTCACAACCGCCATTATGATCCCTGTGAGATAAATAACAATAACTATTTTGAATTTCACGATATAATAAGCTTACCTATACTCTTTTAAAATAGTTTGGATGGTGGTCCGTGATATTCCCAAGTCAAGATGCAATGTTCTTGTGCTAACATGAGAATTAAATTCTATATATGCCAAAACATTGATAATATTTTCTTCAGTTCTGGCAAAACGGCGTCTCCGCAGCACCGGTCCGCTTAAGCTTCTAGTTTCACGTAAGTTTTGCATCAAGCGAGTAAAAACTCTTCTGTTGTAATGGTGGCGATTCGGATACCGCATTGCATACACTCTTTCAGCAACTGCCGCATTTTGAAAGCACTCAAAGTAAACACCAATCATATCAACGGCTTCATCATTTGTAAACAACATTTTTATATTTAAATTATACACGAAAGAACTCAGAGTAACTAATTTGACGTTTCTTTAAAGTTTTGTCTTTTTTCCAAAGCCTACCTATTTCAGTTTTAGAGTATAATTATTGGACCGAACGAATAAGTTATAATTGCGTTAGGAATGCGTAAATAAGTCTTATTTTTAACAAAAAACTATAAAACTATATTTGCAAAATAAAAAATTTCTGTTTTCAATCTTTAAATTAGTCAAAGCTGAAAGTGTCTTGTTTAAATTCCAGTTTTCTCAGTTTTTCATTAATATCTCCGGCTAAAGAAAAGATAGAGACTTGGGATTTTCACCACTTGCTTTGGCCTTTAGTCCTCTTTCTATCTATGTATTTATTTATATCATTGTATTTAGGTTTCTTGAGAAAAATCATAAAATGTGTTAAATTTTTAAAATGCGCCATCTAGTGATTACAGTAACAATAACAAAGACATGACTTGCAATGCAGTTGATAGAGAAATAAATACTCTTTTAAATGACACTAAGTTCAATATTTTCCAATGAGGAGATCCTGAGATATTGCATTTTTTCCTAATTAATGTCTGTCTTACCCCCACCACTTTATCTGAAGAGTTAGAGAAAAACTTGCTTTGACCTCTAGTCCTCTTTCTATCTATGTAGTAATATTTATATCAATGTATTTGGGTTTCTTGAGAAAAATCATAAAATGTGTTAAATTTTAAAAAAGCGCCATCTAGTGATTACAGTAACAATAACAAAGACATGACTTGCAATGCAGTTGATAGAGAAAGAAATACTCTTTTAAATGACACTAAGTTCAATATTTTCCAATGAGGCGATCCCGAGATATTGCATTTTTTCCTAATTAATGTCTGTCTTACCCCCACCACTTTATCTTAAGAGTTAGAGAAAAATAGTTAAAACATAAATTGTTGGTGATACACACGAAATTTATTTGCAGGTATTTTCAATACAGTCTATTTGGACATATTACTGAGATATCCTATTTTTTCCATTTCCTCTTGGTGTTACGCCCCCTAGCGGGCATCTGACGAACTTGAAAATAATTTCCAACGATTTCTCTTGGCCACATTTACTAAAGATAGTTTTTCCACAAAGCTCTATGGTAAACGGTTTCCGAGATATAGCCGCTTACCTCGCTTAATTGGCCACCCGGTACAGAGTAGAGAAAATATTTGAGCCGTGTAATCCAGTCTCTTACTAATTACGATGTGCCAGATTCGACTCAACTTAAAACCGATTGAGATTCTTGGCATGTCTCTGCATTTCAAGCCACCTGATTTGCTGATGATATTCATTTATTCTGGTAAGAACTTCCGTTTTGTCAAATAGGAATCTACGGTTTTCAGAAATATCTGTTCAGCTAATGTAGAATTTAGTCTACAAGTTGGACTGTAATAAACATTGTTCTCTTTCTTATATAGGTCAGACCTCACAGTCTGTTGATAGGAGGATTAGTCAGCATAGGAGCGACTCCAGACTTAGACCCGATAGATGTGCATTGGCGCATCATGTATCAACCTGGTCATAACATAGATTTTGATAATGCCAAAATATTGTATAGAGAAACTAATCTAAAAAAACGTTCCCTTCTGGAAATGTGTCATATTCTTGAAAATGGCACTATGAACTCCAAATCAGATATTTAAAATTTAAGTAACATATATAGTTATGTAATACTATTTGATAAGTCTGATGGCGCCTCTATGTTGGCCGGTTCCATAATTTAGAATAGGAAAATATATTATAAATTTCATCAATAGAGTAACAATAGTCTATGATCAATGATTGTTTCTTAGTTTGCAGTGTCACTTATGTCTATGGTCGGTGTCTAACGTGAAAAAATTTGGTTAGATGTCCAAATTGGATAACTTGGAGAACCCAAATCACCACAGCACATTTTAAAAGATCTGACAATCGTTTCACTAACCAAGTTAGCGTCATCAGAAACATTCTGTTTCATCCTCTGATGACGCTAACTTGGTTTGTGAAACGATCGTCAGGTCTTTTAAAATGTGTTGTGGTGATTTGGGTTCTCCAAGTGTACTTATCAGTGCTCATCACAGGTTTCAATCTTCACTTAGTGCACTCATGTAACTTTTGTGTTTATAATACGGTTTTTTTTTAATAGGTTTCAAAAGATGGAAAATGAAGAAGTCTATACACCTGGTGAACATTGTTTCCTATGCCATTCTATCACGGTCTACTAAAACTATTTTCATATGTCACATCATTTATAAAAAACTTTTCTTCAACTTTTCAGATGTTGTTGACTTTCATAGTTCCGTCATAATAGTTATTTTTTTTTAATGAAATTTGGTAACAATTAACAACAAAAATCGCGTTATAAATACAAAAGTTACAGGGGTGTTTCCACGTGACAAGGGTCACGCAAATACACAATGACACATTTGCGTTTATCGGCCTTTCAGGACGACTTTAGGAATGGGCCACGGATATAATCAACTTGCTCAAACACAATTAGATGAGGATCGCTGACTCATGGAGTGTTCTGTCTCCGTGGATCTCCAAAAAATATTAGACTGGGGAAGTAAAAATCTTGTACAATTCAACCCCACCAAATCTCAGTCTTGCTTTCTTTCTCATAAGAGATACACCAGCCCTAGACCCATCACAATGAACAACCAAGTTATTCGAAGTAAGAAGTCCTTTTTACTTGTTGGCATTTATGTGGATCGAAATCTCAATTGGCACCAACATGTCACATCAATTGCAGAAGCGGCTGCTAAGAAATTAGGTTTCCTCTTCCGGGCTCGCAAATACTTTTCACCAGCTAATCTCTATACCTTATATACTTCACAAATAAGGCCAAACCTCGAATACTGCTCCCACATCTGGGGTCCCGCTGCCGCTTCTACACTCGCTATCCTGGACTTCATTCAGAAGAGAGCTATACGTCTCATCGGTGACCCTACCCTCACCCAAAGGCTGCCACCCCTTGCCCACCGACGTCACAACCTAGGTTGATGTTAATTTTCACTCTAACGGCGCCCTGCTAGGAGTAGAAGCCAGTACATTTGGTTTCAGAGGCAAACGTTCTTACCAATCGACCACCTAGACTGCTACAAGATCAAACACAGCTTTTTTGATGTCTTGTAATTCCATGTATTGGTGTCTCCTCGTATATGTAAATATATGTGTTAGTGGCTTCTCCTGTATTCGAATGCTATTCCACACGTTATTTATTAAAGTTCTATTCCTCTTGGGAATGGCCCCGTTTTCTCTTTTTAATTTCGTGTTATTTGAGACACGCACGCTAATAAAAATTATTTAAGCACGCACGATAATCACTGCTGATTATGTTCTATTTAGGATTAATAATCGCATGCTTATAGCTGACCAGTAATTTAACATGCAACGTCAGAAGAGGTTTTACGATTGTAGGATTTTATGAGGTATTTAGAGATTTAATTGTACCTATTATTTGGTCCTTTCAACTAATTTTAACATAGCTAAACAAGCTGAAATCTGAAAATTTGTTTAGTGTTTTAGTGAATATTAGCCTGTCTATTAGTGTCTCACGATGGTCAGACTTTCGGAAATTTCTTTAAATTGAAACGAAAGTTTTGGTTAATTAATATGTTTAATTAAATCAAATACATCCGACCAGTGTCGGTTTGCATGAGACTTCAGGCAATGGGTCGACTTTAGGGAATTAGTAGATCATTCACGCAAATTACACCTTCAGGCAACCAAAAGAAGCATACTAATTCAAGCAGCTTATTTTAAATCATAAAAGTTTTACAAGTAATGACAGAATAAATACAAAAGGTAATTAAATATTTGAAATGACTAACTAGCAGAAGGCTGGGAGGATACGGACAAAATCCGGAAATTTTTTTTTCGCGTGGAAAAGCTGTCGATACAAAATCCAATGTGACATGCGATAGGTATGTGTCTTAGGTATCACTTGGATAAAGTTGTTGAAAAAATGATCATCAGCATGAAGTTCAAGTGCAGTACTATAGCCCAATGTAAATTATCCAGACCGTGCCAGCCTCTAAGGAGGGCTTGGACATATAACCATATTAAAAAAAAAACTCGGGGCGCAGCAAGTGCGTTATGGTAGTGAATTTTTATTAAATGCTTCAAAATTAAACTCAATTTTCTATAAACTTAGAAAGTTTAATTTTGGTATGTAGTAAGGTCTAGGGTCTAGGGTCTAGGGCAAAATGTCGTTAAAATAACTTAGGAAATTTTCGGAGAAAAATTTTTTTTCGAAAGATACTTTAAAATTTGAATAACTCAATTTTCTATAAACTTAGAAAGTTGAATTTTGGTACGTGGTAAGGCCTTTAACAAGACAAAATACCCATGAAATTTCATTAAAATAGCTTTGTAAATTTTCTTCAAAAGAAAACTCAAAATTTGTTGGGAAAACCTAGGTCGATTTTTCTGGCTAACGAACTCATCCAAGCCATTAATAAAAGCAAGGCACTAGCCGAATTTCATCAAAATCGGTTAATTCTTTTTTTTTGGGTTATCGGTTGAATATATATATATATATATATATATATATATATATATATATATATATATATATATATATATATATATATTCAACCGATAACTCAAAAAAAAGAATTAACCGATTTTGATGAAATTCGGCATGTGCCTTTCTTTTATTAACATACACAAATTGAAACTGACCCCGGATATGGGTTCTAGGGGTCCTAGTTCGCGCTCTTTTGATAAAATGTTTGCAGTCTCACCATAGATACCTCTCTATTAGTGATTTAAAAATAAAAAGTAACTAAAAGCCGAAAAAAGTTTGTTTGCGTACCAATTAAACCACGAATCATGAGGGGTCTAGATAGCATTTTTTAAACATCCAATTTACAACTAACATTTTAGACAAAAAAATACTTACAAAGTTATTTTAATGAAATTTTGTGGATATATTGCCTTGGGAAAGAAATTCAACTTTCTAAGTTTATAGAACATTGAGTTATTCAAGTTTGAAGCATTTAATAAAAATTCACTACCATAACGCACTTGCGGCGTCCAGAACTGTTTTCTCTTATAAAAGTCCTTGATTCCGCTAACACTTCCTTTTGTTTCTTTGTTTGTTAATTAATTTATCCACTAGACAAGCAGTGTATCCGTTATATTGAGTTTAATGTGTTTAATGTTTATTAATTCAAATTTTACAGTATGTTCCACAAATAAGCATAGCTCCATAGTTCCTCCGCCTGCTGCCCCCAGATATACCAGATAGACCAGGGGAACAGAGCGAATGCACCCTTTTACTGTCCAGGTCACCAGGCATAGAACATCTGGTTATGTTGTCCCGAGGACTTCCAAGTTGTGGAATTCCTTGCGGGCACATGTTTTTCCTTCTTCCCCGAACCTCCAAACCTTCAAGTCCAGAATTAACAAGTTGCCTCTTTGCTCCTTGTCGATACCCACGGTACGATAATATTTAGGCTGTAAGTCCTCGTGGTGTGTTGTTAAAATTAAAAAAAAAAACATATAGGTTAAACTGCTAACCAAATGACCTTCTTTTAAGAACAAAACATATGTCATTAAAAATATTTTTTCGAAAATTCGCTACCATAACGCACTTGCTGCGTCCAGATATTTTCCAAGGCATGACGTTTACAAAAATTCACGGTTATGTCAATATTCTACATTTGGATATCAAACTATAAAAAAGATTATTTATATCACATCATTGTTTTTACCATAGCAACAATAATTATTTTAAATGCGGTTGATTAAATTTTACTAAAGTGTTACCATAAGTTCTTCTGGTAGTGCAAACTCGATTCTAGTTGACGCCTTTAATAAATACTCTTGGAATAGTTCGATTCCAATATCCCGTAGCTATTCCAATTGTTCGTCACAACTTTTCATCCTGTCATTGGGAATGTCGTGTCCCATTTTGGCTCCGCTAACCGCAAGGAGATAAAGGAACTCATATAGGACCGTCTCGTATTGACACCAGATAGATGGAGGACATTCAAGGTGTAAGCTTCAGTCTGGCGCCGGCGGTCGCTGTCCCACTGATAGATGGGAAACTGATAACGCGCCCGGCCAATTACATTAGAGAAGTGCGGTCCACGTTTTATTGCAATTGTTACGTGCACTTCTCTTTGTGACCGACTTGTTTGTAAAGTATCTTCAGATATCAAAGAAAATATCGTGTAAGGGGTACGTTTTTTTTTTCTTCATATATATTAAATAATAGTGAACGCAACCCTTCGATGGCACAAGGTTACAACCCTCTTAGTAAACAATAGAAGTAACCTATTATAATGATAACAATCGACTAACGGTCACATAATATAATTACATAGCTCAACAATCAATCACCAGTCGATATATTACTTAGCAGTTGTGTTATCTACTTAAGAGTAATCATGCAAAAGGCTTATTACTTGTCAGAATGATGGCGAAGCCTTAATGTACGGGCGTAATGAGTCGGGCGAGCGGGTGCCAGAAGTGTCCAGTAACAACATCACTAACCTGTAATTAAAAATATACCAGAACACACCATAGTTCATCTAAAGCACAACCTAATATATACGAGGGGCATTCAAGTATTTGTTTATCAATCATTTACCAATCATACGCTCCACTGAGCGACTCGTAATCAATAACTATTATACTCAAAGCTCCACTGAGCGACCTAACATTAAGATCAATTTCGACATAACGCTCCACTGAGCAACTCCAACATGAATAGCAGTTCCTACTCAAGGCTCCACTGAGCCACATTATACTCTCTCAACAGCGCACATCAGTGCCTAGGAACTGCTTCTCAACAATGTCTCTAAATGCTCAACCATTAGGTTCTCAAACAATAATTACTCAGACAATAATTACCCGGGTAGTTACTCGCAATAATAATTACTGAAACAAGAATTATTCAAACATTAGTTACTCAAATAATAGTTTCTAAAACAATAGTTTAGCCTGTGTGTTTGTTTGGGTGCCGTACCCGACACCAGGTCAGTGCCGGCTTCAAGGTGTGCAATGAGGCACAGTTCAATGCCTTACCTAGAGTGCTCGTAACTGTCAGAGTTGGATACCGAGAAGTGCAATGGGCACACGATGCACACTCCAGGGTGTGCCCTTCTCCAAGTAGCCCAACTCCTACACTGGGACTGACACGTGCAATGAGACCAACGGGTGAACTGACCACAGTGTCTCGGTAAAGCTACCAGATCGACCAAAAAGCAACAACGGTACCACCGTGAATACTGAGAAGTGCAATGGACGCATCGGAGCATTCTCTACTATGTGTCCTCTCCAATATCCAGTTATCGACGGAAGTAGGTTCAATGGATATCTAGAGCGAGCTCAGATGTACCCCTACCGAAATCCATCGATGCAAACAAAACAACCGTGTTGCGGTTACGTAATCTGGGCCTAAACCCAACGCCTCTACCAGTATGACGCCCTACTGGGTGATCAAACAGCGAAGGTGTCCCACACACCTTCCAAACCAGCATCAATTTACTTCCAAACAGACTCTACTTTATTTACTCTAAACAAACTGACATAATTCAACTCTTACTTAATTTATGAATATTGACTTAACCTCGTATAAGTAACAAACGTAATTCAAACTTGGCTCATTCTTAAATTATTTTATAAAGCCCATTTATTTAAATCAGATAATTACTTCTCAATTTATAGCTTGCCTCGTATAAATAATAAATGTAATCTAACTTAGCTTTTTCTCAAATTATTTCATAAAGCTCCTTTATTTGAATATGATAATTACTTCTCAATCTATAACTTATCCTCGTATAAATAATAAACGTAATCTAACTTAGCTATTTCTCAAATTATTTCATAAAGCTCCTTTATTTGAATATGATAATTACTTCTCAATCTATAACTTATCCTCGTATAAATAATAAACTGACTTTGAACTCTAGCTACAATTTATTTCCATATAAACTAGTTATTAAATGATTTCCTAAAACGACCCTTAATCATAATATACCTATTGAAGTTGCTCCTCAATGTATAACTCAAACAAATAAGAACAGGTACAATTAATAAACAACAAGCCATGTTCAATGAGCATTCACTCACCTGAATAAATGTATATATAACGTGCACTGTAAATTTCGCTAATATCGAGCATATTTTAATGCAGCTTAGGTCATGGTTCACGCACAAATATGGAGGTATGCTTTACTTCAAACTAATCCTCAAGTTTACAGATAAAGACGGCGTGAATAGTGTGAGTAGGGGGCGTAAATCCATCGGTTCCGTGTCCATGCGATGTTGGGCACGTTAAATATCGCTACCCTTCTTACAGAAAGGCAGGGGTTCGGAAAAATTTCCAGGATAGTGAGGTGAAACTGCTCCCTGGCGTCGATGATTGGCCATAGTCGCGGAAATAGGCCAACATTAAAGAAACAAAACATACACACACCTCTTTATATTATGACCTTAATAATGGTGGCTCTAGATATCATTGCGCTACTCAGCTTCGTCTTAGGTTTATCAAGCTAAGACACACTCATTTTGGTCCCAGTGTAACTTTAGATGCTTTGATTGCGGGTACTGCTGGTTTAGAGATTAGAGTCATTCCTCCAAGACAGTGGTGTACTGTCAGAATCTCAGCATGGGCAACAGAAGGGAAGATCCACAATTTCCGCTTTAATCAATATGCTAGAAAAAATCCATGGGGCTTATGATGAAAAAAATAATAAAAGCAGCCATCTACGACCTAAGTACATCTTTCGACTGTGTATATCATGAGATAATTTTAGGAAAATTAGACCATTATGGCGTTCGAGGGATTTGCTATGATGTGCTGAAGTCATATTTGCAGGAGAGAAGATAAACAGTGTATTGACACTTTTTCAGGTTCAGGTGTGATTATAACAGGCGTCCCACGGTGTTCGAGCCTTGGTCCTTTGCTGTTTCTGATTTATGTCAACGATCTGGCTGTAAATTTCCTGTCAACTTTGTCATGCTTGTTTGCTGATGGTGACACCACATTAGCAAACAAAGCTGGTTCAGATGATGAACTTAAAGAGGGAATGGCTAGTACTTTCCAGCAGGCTGAGGAGTAGGTTGCAGAAAACAGCCTGCTATTAAAAAACTCAGGGCGCAGCAAGTGCGTTATGAAAATGAATTTTCATTAAAATGTTTCTAATTACAAATATATCGCTCTAATGCGAGCAGGCTACAATTTGGTTACCGGTATAACCTATATATTAGGAACAATGTTTTATATTTTATCAATATAATTATTTGAAAATGTACAAAAATTTTCCGAAAATAAACTTTAAATGTTACTGAGAAAACTGGTCTCCTAGCCAATGAATCTTAGGTTAATAGCAAATTGAGTTATTGAAATTTGAAACATTTAATGAAAATTCGCAACCAAAACGCCCTTGCTGCGTTCATTCAAAAATTTTCTGGAAATAAAGTTAAATGTTGGTTTCCTAACCAACAAAACTTACGTTAATAGCAAATTGAGTTGTTGAAATTTGAAGTATTTAATGAAAATTCGCTACCAAAAAGCACTTACTGCGTCCAGATTTTTTATTACAAAACATGCAACATATTTCTATAAAAAATGCTACAATGCAGTAACGAATTTGTTCTACGAAAATTTGCTAAAAATTATAGGCCGTTAAACCATAAACTTCACTAAACCTACAGCGAAAGCATCAACTTAACTAAACCGACAGCCAAAGTATCAGAGAAAGGGTATATTTGAAATAAATTTTCTGTGAATATTTTAGTAAAATGAAGGGCAATGATGGTTGATTCTGAAACTTAAGGATTCGCAGAACACTCTCCTTGCAACATTTTCTTTTCACAATCTGTATTTGTTTCACGTTCTTTGCCTAAACATTGCCAATTTTGACGTTTTAAATTCCGAGTTGCTGCCCGTAACTTTTTTGTCCTTAAACTTAGAGACCTAAATTTTGTTTCATGGTTCACTCTTTATAATACAAATACGCGTACCAAATTCGGTTGCCCTCACTTTGTTATTTCCGGAAATATGATTTTTTTTAGAAAGAAAACAAAAAATTTTCCGGGAAAACCTGGTCCGATTTTCCTGGCTAACGAACTTGTCCAATCCGATTGCAAAAAGAAGGTACTCACCAAATTTGATCAAGATCGGTCTATTATTTTTTGAGTTATCGGTACGATATATATATATATATATATATATATATATATATATATATATATATATATATATATATATATATATATATATATATATATACACTGATCTCCCCATTAGTGAATTTTTTAAAGAAAATTCACTAAAAAAGAAAATTTGAATCAACGACTTATGGGCCAGCCTGTAATTGTAGAAATATTTTTTAAGATGTAGCTCAAGACACCCTATAATTAATGTATACAATTTTTTTTTCGTATCTTGCATAATGACGGATATATTGAGTTTTGAAGATTTTTTACGAAAATTGGTAGATCTGCTGGGGGCAGCAGGTGGAGGAACTATGGAAGAAAGCTCCTCTGAGCAGCGCCCGTGCAGATATCTGTAAAAGAGAGAAAGAGGTCACCAACGGCATGTCGGTGGGCAAGGGATGGCAGCCTTTGGGTGAGGGTAGGGTCACCGATGACGCGTATAGCTCTCTTCTGAATGGAGTCCAGGATAGCGAGTGTAGAAGCGGCAGCGGCACCCAGATGTGGGAGCAGTATTCTAGGTTTGGCCTTATTAATGTACTATATAAGGTATAGAGATTACCTGGTGAAAAGTTTTTGCGATCCCGGAAGGGCAGTTGTTATGAGATCGTGTGAACAAAATTGCTTATTAACACAGCGCATGTGTGCGCAAAGATTCCGCAATAGAAGACAGCCTTCAGGGAGAAGCTTGGAAAATTCAAAGAGAGGTTTATTAAAACAAGAAATGTGTCATATACAAAATGTGCGCGAACGAAACTTACAAGTCATGAAGACGAGTTAAATGTTTTGCTATCGGTAGTAGCAGAACCAACTACTAGTTCAAGAATGATATCGAAGAGAAGCGATATACCTCGCTCTGCAGTCTATCTAGAACTTTTCATCCTCTGATGACGCTAACTTTGTTAGTGAAACGATCGTCAAGTCTTTAAAAATATGTGTTGTGGTGATTTAGGTCCTCCAAGTGTACTTATCAGTGCTCATCACAGGTTCGAATCTTCACTTAGCGGTAATTTGTTGAAAAATTTCCGTGTATCAAAGGAAGGTATATATTTAATATCTACGAACAATGCCGCAGGGGCTGTTTCGACAGTGCGTTTTATAAAATAAAGTAGACCAGTATTGACAGAATATACAAAGACTTCCTGGCGGTTCCTAAATTTGTTAGAGTGCTACACAGCGTGCAACGACTGGAATCTGACTTATTTGTTTGTTTGCGTCCGAGGCAGGTGCCAAAATCTGGAACACACGGCACCATTGGAAAATATTGTGCGAGTATGAATATTTAAGAGCTTGTTGTGATTAATAATGTGTTTCGGGAAACGGGAGTTATCTTCCGAATCTGAAAACAAAGATATAACTCTTCTATGGTGAATAGTGTTTTCAAGGAAGCGACCTGATTCATGGAGCAACGAATTACGAACCGACTAACATAATAATTTATTGTTACAAAGCACTTCAATAGACGTAGGTGCGGTGTTGCCACATCTCCAGAATTTCCCCCAACAGCTGGGAATTTTTGCACAGTCTGGCAACACCGCCTCCCCACCCCCTGGGGGTGCCTGGGGTGACCCCCCTCAGGCGAAGTCTCAACCCTCTAGGACCAGAAATAACGAAGTTACCAACTTGTACCCCGTCGGAACGGATAACTGAGGTCTGCACATTCCGAACACCCTGTATATACACCCTGTATACGCAGAGAACCCTTACACCCTGTATACGCAGAGAGATCTTATAGTTCGAGAAACACCTCTTGTGTAACATAGGAGTGGTGACCACATTTGGATCATCCTGTATATACATCCCCCTGTATACACACGGGACCGATCTGTATTCACAGAACCTTCTAGTAAAAGAAGGTCCTGGAACGTTCTGGAATGGAACGCTCTAGAAAGGAGGGGAAGGTACGGCGAGTATATAAAAGCGAAAGCAAGCCAGCCCGAGTTAGTTCAGTTCAGTAAGAGAATGTGGTAGTGACTTGAAGAAGCAGTGTAAAGTGTTAAGAGAGTAGCTACTGTAGTACCAGTGTAGAGACTTGTGTGCAGATTAGTAATTGTAGACAGTAAATTAAGTGTTTTGTGAGAGAGACATTCTAGAAATTTTATTGTATCCATATTTGGAGTGTAAATAAAGTTGTTTTGTTAAAATTAAAAGTCTCACTTATCCAGAACCCGGAGAAAACGCAACATTATGTACGGCAAGTGCCTTTAAATTTGCCAATATTGGTGAAACAATAGTAGTAGAGCTTACAGAAACCTTTAATCGTGTGCTCTCTTTTGGTCTGCTGAAGGAAAAAGTAAATGCATATAACTCAATTATCTTTAAAGCTGGAAACATATAATTTGGTTAGTACTAGTTTCTTTAGCGCGGCCGTGGCCGTGTTGGAAGTAGAGTAAAACTTCCCAATTCGGACTCGTGGGGCGACGATTCGACACTCACCGGCAGCGGATGATTTTTCAAATCACTTCTGTCGTTGAGATCTAGGTGGAGGGTAATGCACAATAGGCAAAGGGCTGCAGAGCTATCGGGGCGGCAAAGCCACTGACGTGCCCTGAGGGAGAAAAAAAACTAGTTTCTTTGGAGGCAGCTTGTATTTCGTGTTACTATGGTTCAAGTTTGAAGATTCTGGCTTAGTGGAAAATTTATTGAGCTATAGGATTTGAAATATTTGTACGAAAATGTTCTACCACAACATAAAAAAAGTCTGGACGCAGCAAGTGCGTTATGATAGTGAATTATCATAAAAATGTTTTAAATACCAAAACAGACATCAAATTTGGTTACCAGTATAACACATATAGTAGAAAAAATGTACCATATTTCATGAAAATAACTTTACTGTTTGAAAATGTACAAAAACTTTTCGAAAATAAACTTAAAATGTTCCCGAAAAAAACTAGTTTTCTGGCCAACGAACCTTATAAGTTAATAGCAAATTGAGCTATTTAAATTTGAGGCATTCAATAAAAATTCGCTACCATAACTCACTTGCTGAGTCCCGAATTTATTTTCTTATAAACACGCATTATAATTTCGTGGTCGAAATTCCATACATTTAAGGTCAGCTCAGAACTGATACTGACTGGGGAATCCGTCTGTCAAATTAAAACAAATCATTGTTTAATCTATTTCAACTGGGCCGATTCTCCTGGCTAACGAACTTATCCAAGCTATTGGCGAAAGGAAGGTACTCACCAAATTTTCATTGAATGCCTCAAATTTAAATAGCTCAATTTGCTATTAACATATAAGGTTCGTTGGCCAGAAAACTATAAAATTAATGTCAAACTGACATTTTAAAAATTTGGTGTTTAAACATTAAAAATGTTCTAAAATCTAAGTCAAAAGAAGATCATTTAGTTACCATACAATGATGTAGAAATTCCAGGGATGTACAGGAGGTACTGGTTATAGGCCAAAATTATGGACAGTTAATTAAATTTAAAATTTGGAAAACCAACATTGACGCTGTGTCACTGTCAAGAAGATTTCTAGCAGTATTTCATTTACTTTTGTATTATATTCGATTCCAAATGCAGACACAAGTTTAATACTTTTTGTAAGATGCATGGTAAAATTTATACACCAATAAACTAATCTTATACTAATATATATATATATATATATATATATATATATATATATATATATATATATATATATATATATATATATATATATATATATATATATATATATATATATATATATATATATATATATATATATATATATATATATACAATAAAAATTGAAACTGACCCCGGATATGTGTTCTCGGGGGCCTAATTAGTGCTCATTTGATGGAATTTTTTCAAAATTCAAGAGTCGGGATCTCCTCATTAGTGAATTTTTTTAAGGAAAATTCACTAAAACCTCTTTTAATAAATTTTCTCAAAAAAATTCACTAGTGAGGAGATGCCGACTTTTGAATTTTGAAAAAATTTCTTCAAATGAGCGTTACTTAGGCCCCCTAGAACACATATCTAGGGTCAGTTTCAGTTTTTATATGTTTATATATATATATATATATATATATATATATATATATATATATATATATATATATATATATATATATATATATATATAGTATTAAGTTTTTGTGACGGTAATAGTGTTATTTACTCAACAAATTGTGGGAAAGCCGTCAGTTGCAAAATAAAACTCCTTATTAAATGCCGAGCTTTCGAAAAAGTTATTCCGTTCTGAAGGATATAATGTGAGTTTTACTATAACTAATTATGCAATAACAAACATAAAAAAATCTTTTTATAAATTTGAGTGAAGTCGACTTCACTCAAATTTAGGTTTTTGACAAACGACTCACATGGAGTAACCACATTAAAAAGAAGCGTAAAGAGGTGGATCTGAGAATGAATAAACTGTACTGGCTAATAGGTAGAATCTCCAATTGCCATAGAAAACAAAGTCCTGGTTTACAAGACTATAATCAAGCCAATCTGGAGCTGTGGCCTAGAATTATGGTGACCCTCCAAAGTATCCAACACTAACCTAGTTCAACGCTTTCAGTCCAAAGCCACCCGCATCATAACAGATGAACCTTGGTATGTAAGCAACCACACCCTTCACAGAGATATAAGCATACCCTTCGTATCAGAAGAAATCACTAGAAGAGCAAACAAACACCTTCAAAAACTGGAAGCACATCCAAATGATGCCGTTAGACCATTGCTTGAAAACCAAACCAGACGATTGAATAGAAAGTGGCCATCAGATCTATGGAGGCAGGTATGAAATAAAATCACGAATGCCGGATAGCACCAATGGCTGTAATTCCTTCATGTCAATTTCTCGTCAGCAGATTTACTTATACAACTCAATGTATATACATATTAGTTAATGTATATAATATATTAGGTGGTTCTGATTGTAAATATTAGTGTACAATAAAAAAAATTCAAAAGTCGAGATCGCATTAGTGATTTTTTTAAAGAAAATTCCCTAAAACTAATTTTCTACGCATGTGTTCAATAAAACCAAGACGAGAAAATTTGCAGAACAGCTCACAACTCACGCCTCTTAGAAAATTTTAAAATGTTTTTAGTTTGACCCAACTTTCTATTCTATATTCCGAATTCTGTTTGATAGATGTGGATTTATAAAGTGCCTGGGCTATAAAATTATGCATATACGTGAAAAATCGTCACATAACATCGATGACGGATCCATAAATTTGGAAATATTCATTCCAAAACGGCGTACATATTTGAATATTACATTCTCTTTTTCAGCAATTGTGGGCGACATCAGATGATATATATTCTAAGTGGAAACCCACTAAATACAGTTCAGAAGTCAGAGTGGAGCTCGTAAAAAGTTTTGTTACCATTTCTCAAAGAACCGGCAAAAGAAACCGGCGGATCCGATGAAAGATGGCATTACCGAGGCGTGGCCTCACGTGATAAGCTAACGGTCATAAGATATTCTGACAGCTCTGGAGTCACTCCCAGGCCACAGAGTACTATATTCCGGTGTATTTTATTTCTTTTACGGTTCTTATATATTACTGTCGCAACTGCAATGTCTCTGTTTTTTAAGCCCGTTTGTTGTCAGAAGTGGGATGTCGAGTTGCTGTTGTTTTAATTAAATTTAAGTAGCAACAGTTATTCTCAGGCCATTAAGAATAGTCTCATTTGCAAGAGATATTATTTGAGAGATTCTAACGTTTTTTCGATGTTGTTTTAATGAGTTTTTTTGTAAAATATATAGATATCAACTATCGTAGTTGAATCGCCAGTTTTTTTTTTTCAGGAGTGGGATTGTGAATCGCTTATGTTTTACTTAAACGTAAGTTGTAAGAGGTCATTAACAGCTACATACATATCTCATTTGTGAGAGATCTTAGTAGTTAATAGATTTTATACTTGTACTTATCATGATCACAATTCTAAGGGCGATGTCGCCCTGTCGTCGCCACCATAATCATCTGTTTCCAGGCGCTCTGTTCATTTCATCACAACTTCCGCAATTCATCAGTTTTGTCAGAATTTCCAGAAGTGTTCTCATTGGCCTACCTTCCCCCTTTTTCCAGGTATGCATCCTTCAAATAATATTGTCATAAAGTTATTATGCCTCAGAATATGATCAATAAATTTTGTATACATTCATTCAATTTCTTTTAGGAAGCATATGTATTCTCTGACCTCTTCTAGCACATTTTTATTTGGCTTTCTATGGGTGTACCGTGTTCACATTTTAAAGGCTTCTATAGGCTTCATGGCCTGCTTTATCATAGTACAGATTTCCACCCCATACACTACCACATTCCATACGTAAGACTTGATGAACTATTTCCTCCTGTCCAAGTTAAAATGTTTATTAGTGAAAAGAGTAATATGTTTATAGAATTATAGATCTGCCATTGCGATACTTATTCTCAGATCTTTGCTATGTTTACCAGAGTCCGTGATATACTCCCAAGGTACGTGAATATTTCGACTTGTTCACGTTGTTGGCCGTTCAGCTTTACATCCATTTTCTCATTCCTATCCTTACATATCCTTATTACTTCTGTTTTCGTCATTGTACGTTACCAGTGACGTACCACAAGGGTTTACACATCACTGGTTGTGAAACAGCTACACAATTTCACATCCGCTTGCTACCTTTAATTAGCTAACCCGTTTTAGTTGAAAAGCACACGCTTTTAATCTCAAATTACCCACTTATCAGACGGTTCGTTACGAATCTTCGTCCTTTCCTAGAGCGTGTAGCTCTGGAATGGCCTCCCGGTAGATATATTTCCGAAGACTTATAATCTCCAACTATTCAAGAAGCGAGTACAAACCCATCTCGTGGCACAACAATTAAGATTATAATGCTTTAGAAACACATAGGCTTTGCCCTTCATAAACTATATCATAAAAAAGTCTGGACGCACCAAGTCCAGCAATTGTTCTCAAAAAATGCGCACCAGAGCTTGCTCCTGTCCTGACTCGTCTGTTTCAGATATCTTATAATAAAGGCATATTCCCTAGTAACTGGAAAACTGCTCGAGTACAACCCATCCCCAAGAAAGGATCCAAAGCGCCTCCCAGCAACTACAGGCCCATTTCTCACCTTTCAGTCGTCTCTAAAGTGATGGAAAAGTATATAAACACCGAATTACTAAAATTTCTTGAAAAACACAGTCTAATCCACGACAGGCGGTATGGATTCCGTCAGCGCAGATCGACTGCCGACCTCCTTTCCTTTGTCACCCATTTTTGGAACAAGTCTATGGTATGGAACAACACGGTGAATCCCAGATTGTTGCTCTAGACATATCCAAAGCATTCGACCAGGTCTGGCACGCAGCGCTGCTTAATAAACTTCCGGCCTATGGCCTACCACCAAAACTCTGTATGAGGACAGCAAATTTCCTCTCCAACAGGAGCATATCTGTTGTTGTGGATGGCCATTCCTCTAAACTGTATCCAATTAAGGCAGGAGTTCCTCAAGGTTCAGCTTTAGCCCCTACTTTGTTTCTTCTCCACATCAATGACCTCCTCTCGAGCACATCCAACCCAGTTCACAGCTACGCGGACGACAGCACCCTCCATTCAAATATACAATATTCTAAGCCTGTCTCTTTAGCCCAATTAGATGAGGATCGCAGACTCATGGAGGGTTCTGTCTCCGTGGATCTCCAAAAAATATTAGACTGGGGAAGTAGAAATCTTGTACAATTTAACTCCACCAAAACTAAGTCTTGCTTTCTTTCTCACAAGAGATACACCAGCACTAGACCCATCACAATGAACAACCAAGTTATTCAAAGTAATGAGTCCTTTTCTCTTGTTGGCATTTCTGTGGATCGAAATATTAATTGGCACCAACATGTCACATCAATTGCAGAAGCGGCTGCTAATAAGTTAGGTTTCCTCTTCCGGGCACGCAAATACTTTTCACCAGCTAATCTATATACCTTATATACTTCACAAATAAGGCCAAACCTCGAATACTGCTCTCACATCTGGGGTGCCGCTGCCGCTTCTACACTCGCTATCCTGGACTCAATTCAAAAGAGAGCTATACGTCTCATCGGTGACCCTACCCTCACCCAAAGACTGCCATCCCTTGCCTACCGACGTGCCGTTGGTGACCTCTCTCTCTTTTATAGATATCTGCACGGGCACTGCTCAGAGGAGCTTTCCCCCATAGTTCCCACACCTGCTGCCCCCAACAGATCCACCAGGGGAACAGAGCGAATGCACCCTTTTACTGTCCAGGTCACCAGACATAGAACATCTTGTAATGCCCGCTCTTTTGTCCCGAGGACTTCCAAGTTGTGGAATTCCTTGCCGGCACATGTTTTTCCTTCTCCTCAGAATCTCCAAACCTTCAAGTCCAGAATTAACAAGCTGCCTCTTTCTTCCTTGTCAACACCCACGGTACGATAGTATTTAGGCTGTAAGCCCTCGTGGTGTGTTGTTGAAATTAAAAAAAAAGTGCGTTATGGTAGTGAATTTTCATAAAAACGTTTTAAATGTTTTTTTTTAAAGAAAGCGTGCATCAAATTTTGTTACCAGTATAACATATATAGTAGAAACAATGTACCATATCTCATCAAAATAACTTTATTGTTTGAAAGTGTAAATTTTTTTCGCAAATAAACTTTAAATGGTCCTTAGAAAACTAGTTTCCCGGCCAACGAACCTTATAAGTTAAAAGCAAATCGAGCTATTCAAATTTGAAGCATTTAATACAAATTCGCTACCATAACGCACTTGTTGCGTCCCGAATTTCTTTTCTTACAAACATGCATCATAATTTCGTGGTAGAAATTCAATACATTAAAGATCAGCTCAGAACTGGTACGGACCGGGAGTCTTCAACTATCTAATTAAAACAAAGCATTGTTTAATCTATTTGAACTGAGACCATTTTCCCAAAAAATCGGTACAATAACACACTTGCTGCGTCCCGAATTTTTCTTTTTTCTTTCGTTAATGTTATGTATTGCGTAGAGTAAAGCCTAGCTTAACATGCGTAAATGTCCCAATACCGCAAAGCAATTGAATTTGATTAAACTGAAGTCCTTATTTAGAGGCGCACACCCAATAAATAGTGTTTTTGCAAAATAGGTCTTTGAATACATTAAAATTTCTGTATTATGGAAAAAAGTTCCTGAAATTTACATAAAACAAGAAAAATATAGTAAAATGATTATTTAAACAAAAAGGTAACTGCACACGGTGTTCTTAGGCGGTCACCCATCCAAGTACTGATCGCGCCCGGAGTTGCTTAACTTCAGTGATCGAGCCGATGCACTTAACGTGATGTTGCTGTTGTCTGTTTGACATTGTTTATTTTAGGGATCTTAGTGAAGCGCTGCATTTACTAAAAACTACTCCCAAATCATCAGAGAATGGGTCTATTTGAAATTAATTTTCTGCAAATATTTTAGTAAATATTTGTTTCAGGTTCTCAGTCTAAAAATTTCAAATTTTGACGTTTAAAATCGCGACTCTGGCATTTAAAGAAGAAAAACTATAAAAATTTCAAAGTTATTTTGCTGTTATTTCTTGAACTTTTTGCGTCAAGAAAACCTAATCTTTGTCTGTATTATACAATAGATCTTATTATCCACACAAAATATTCTGGTTTTGTGCATTTCTCTGGTCATCAGTGGCACCCAAAATATGTTTTAAATGTCTATATATATATATATATATATATATATATATATATATATATATATATATATATATATATATATATATATATATATATATATATATATATATATATATATATATATATATATATATATATATATATATATATTCCTTTCAACCTAGAGATCTGAATTTTGGCGTGTAGTATAAGTTTAATAGCGTAAACCTATGTGCCAAATTTGGTTGCCATAGCTTAATTATTTTCGGATACAAAAATGTTCCGAAAGAAAACCCAAAATTTTCCAGGAAAAACTGGTACGATTTTCCTGGTTAACGAACTTATCCAAGCCACTTGCAAAAGAAAGCCACCTACCTAAATTTATCAAAATCCGTCCATTATTTTTTGAGATATCGGTACGATATATATATATATATATATATATATATATATATATATATATATATATATATATATATATATATATATATATATATATATATATATATATATATATGAGAAATAAGTTTAGGAACTTTGTTACTTCTATGGTAGTGTGTTGGTAACAGCGAACACTCTGGAACGATATTTCTAGAAGGGACCAGAAGTCACAGGTGTAGAATAGTGTAGAAGGTCTAGAATCTCTATGGACAGTATAAATAGACGAGCGGTGCGCAGAATAAGTAATCATAGTAAAATAAGCAAGTCAGCAGTAAGTGTTGGTGTTTAAGAAGCGATCATAGAAGGCGAATAGTGGAATATAGTTCATTTAATAATAGAGAAGAGAAATATTTTAGTTGATACTGGTGTTGGAAAATAGTTGGTAATAATAAATTAGTAGTTTGGGAAAGCTGTGTTTTGTTAATCAACAAATCCAGAAACTCGTAGAACGTAACTAACTATATATATATATATATATATATATATATATATATATATATATATATATATATATATATATATATATATATATATAGCCACGGACCATATGCTAGCTATCAATCCTGATAAGTCATACGCAGTTTTATTTTTAAGCAGTCGTACTTCAAGTGCCCTAAAATCATTAATGCAGTACAAGCTGGGTGATAAATTAATACCATATGGTAATTGTTCAAAAAAAAAGTCTTTTTAAACACTTTTTTTGTCATTTGTTTTCTGGTATTGGATTTCATAGCCTACTATCCTCAAAACGGTTTTTCTCAAAATTGTCAGTGCAATAACAATATTTCTCAAGCATGTTGTAGATCATTGGAAAGCCCTTTTCACAGGCTATCACATGAGCCAAAAATCCAATATGGCTGCCAAAATAAAAACAAACGTTGATACCTTAGACGTGTCAGATCGACGCCTACTTAGATATTATTGAAGAAAAAAGGAATCGACAAATTTTGTTTTTTTCAAAATAACTCGAAAATAAAAAGAAGCAGGGCAAAATACAAGTCATATTTGGAACGAGCATGAAATTCTACAAAACATTGCTAATTTAACCGTCTCCCTATCTCTAATAATAACGGAGATAGCAATACATTCCCATCCAGTTTGGGACACACTGTATAGGTTATACTGTTAACCAAATTTGATGCATTTCATTAAAAAAAAACATATTTTCCTTTCAAACACTTTTATGAAAATTCACTTCCATAACGCACTTGCTGCGTCCAGATTTTTTTATGATACTGACAAAAAGCGCTTCACCAGATTACCAACTACATGAAATGTCAGTTAAATAAAAACACGTGCGTTATGTGATAGAACTAGGACTATTAGTGAATTTTCTTTAAAAAAAATTCACTAATGAGGAGATCTCGACTTTTGAATTTTGAAAACATTTCTTCAAATGAGCGCTATTTAGGACCCCTGAAACCCAAATCCGAGGTCGGTTTCAGACTTTATATGTTTTTATATATATATATATATATATATATATATATATATATATATATATATATATATATATATATATATATATATATATATATATATATATATATATATATATTTATATATATATATATATATATATATATATATATATATATATATATATATATATATATATATATATATATATATATATATATATTTATGTGTCACACCTATAACTAAAAAAATAATGGACCGATTTTGATAAAATTAGGTGAGTACCTTCCTTTCGCAAGTGGCTTGGATAAGTTCGTTAGCCAGGAAAATCCGCCGAGGTGTTCCCGGAAAATTTTGTGTTTTTTTTCTCGAAAAAAATGGAAAATTTGTTTTTATCTCCGGAATTAACTAAGTAAGGGCACGGGTTTATTATTTATTTATTTATTATTTATTTTATTTTATTATTAAAGTTATACAATGCATCTCACAAATAAGCTCTGCTTGTGCTTGTGGTGATACAATTTTGTTAACCATCCTCTTTCTAAGTTTCTTTTGTCCAAATGATTTTAATGAATGTCACTTTTTAATTTTTCTTCTTCTGCTATTGACACTCCCACCAACGCTTCCACAGTAGCCATGACGATTGATATTCACTTTTCTTTAAACATTAACATTAATTTTAACTAAATCTTTTCAAAAACTACAAAATTTTCCAGCACACTTAACATGTATGTGTTATGTAAGTTCCTTATTTTAAGTAAATTATTCAGTATATATTCACGTTTTATAATTATATCATTATAGGTAAGCTACCTACCAAAACTTAGCGCTGTAGCTTAAAGGACAAAAATCACCGATAACTCAAAAAATAATGGGCCGATTTTGATTAAATTTGGTGAAAAAATTCCTTTTGCAAATGGCTTGGATGAGTTCGTTAGCCAGAAAAATCTGCCCAGGTTTTCCCGGAAAATTTTGTGTTTTCTTTCGAAAAAAATTTATATCTCCGGAATTAACAAAGTAAGGGCAACCAAATTTGGCACGCAGGTTTACATCCTTATAGGTAAGTCACCCACCAAAATTTAGCTGTGTATGTCAAAAGACAAAAAAGTTATAGGCATTTAAAGAAAAATAAATTGGGGTTTTCCTCAAAACGTCAAAGTGGCGATTTAAAATGTCAAAATTGGCAACATTTAGGCAAAGAACTTGAATCTAATACGGGCTATAGAAATAAAATGTCTCAAGAAGGATGTTTTACAAACCCTGGAGTCTTAGTTTCAATCGTCATTGTCCTTCATTTTACTAAAATATTCCCAGCAAATTCATTTCAAATAGACCCTGTCTGTGATGCTTGGCAGTAGCCTTAGCTATAGAGCTTATCGTTTAATGGTATATAATTTTTGTCGAATTTTCGTAAAAAATCAATAAAGCTCAATATATCTGTTATTATATAAGATACGAAAAAATTTTGTATATATTAATTATAGGGTGACTTGAGCTACATCTTAAAATAATATTTCTACAATCACAGGATGGCCCATAAGTCGTTGGTGATACAAATTTCCATTTTTTTTAACGCCTTATGTTATTGCATTTTTGCATTTTCCATCGAACTATAATGCATGTTTGTAAGAAAAGAAATTCTGGACGCAGCAAGTGCGTTATGGTAGCGAATTTTAATCAAATGTTTCATATTTGAACAGCTCAATTTGCTATTAACCTATAAGGTTGACCAAGAAACGTGTTTTTTCGGGAACACTTTGTTTACTTTTGAAAATTTTGGTACATTTTCACACAATAAAGTTATTTTGATGAAACAAGGCACATTGTTTTTACTATATAGGTTATACTGGTAACCAAATTTGATGCCTGCTTTCTTAAAAAAACACATATTTGTTATTAAAAACATTTTTATGAAAATTCACTACCATAACGCACTTGCTGCGTCCAGAATTTTTTTACTAATCACTTTATAAAAATTTCGCTTCTTATGTTTGCTGCTTTTTTGTAACAGTAATTTCATTTGAACTTCAAATTTGAATTTTATATCACCTCACCCACACTCGTCAGCTTTGTCGAAGTGTTATCATCAGACTTTTTTCTGATATTATCTTAAACCAATATTGTGTGACTTTGTTTTAGGCCACAAATTGAATTTAATTATGCAAATCATACAAATACAGATCAAATATATTCTGACGACTCTGGAGCCATTCCCTGCAGACAGTAGTGAATTCTGTTGTTTTTTTATTTCCCTAGCGGACCGTATATATTACTGTCACAACTCTAGTCTCTGTCCTTAACTTTATCCCATGCCAGAGAAGTGGGATATCAAAATGTGGATGTTTTAATTAGATTTGAGAGTCTTATGTTCGCAGATCATTAATTTCAGCAACTGTCTCGTCGAAAATAAAACTATCGTTTACTGGAATACGCTAGACTATCTGCAGAATTCGTTTAAGGAACGATAAAAACGAGGGTCTTTTTCGATTTAAAACATCATGCATGTTGTGTTTTAATAATAAAAAAATTCGTAAGGTATTTTTTGTACAATGTATTGATTAAAACTTAACATTGATTATTAAAAGTACCTTTGCCCGCGAAAAAAAACGAGACCTAACACAATATCCTATTAATAATATCAAGTAACACAACAACAAAGACTAAGTGAGTGGTGGACGTGCCGCCACCTAGTTGCGGGAGCCTTACATACAACAACAAAGAGTGAAGTAATTATACTTATGTTTATATTAAGCAGTATAATAAATAAACAAAGGAGAATCTGAATTACCAATGAATAAAGAAAAGAAAGAAGCCAGCTCTAGAGTATACCACAAAAGCAACAATCGACAACGCCCTAAACCAAAAGGTATAAATAGGCAGCCTTTCATTCCAGGGGCTCATTATTTGCTTATCACAAGTTATGTTTAGTACTATTTTATTTCATATCACAGTGCTTAATCCTGACTGGACGGTTGGCTACCATAGCCGCATTACTTTATAGGTGTTTTTTCGCTGCAATTAGTATGCCATACTGACGAGCTCTAATTAGAGCGAAACCGGTCTAGGGTTCTAATTGTGGTGAGGATGCATCTAGCCTTACATATTTTGTCCCTATATTAGGGTATAAATGGGCCAGGGCTGACAATTTACTAAATTGTTAGCTGGTTGTATACAGTATCTACTTTTTAAAATTTGGAGCTGCCGTGAAAACATACTACTTGGTTCCGCAACGAGATGGCGGCACGTGTTTCGTGTCTTACTTTTTTTATTTCAACCACACCAAGAGGGCTCACAGCCTAAATGCTATCGTACCGTGGGTGTCGACAAGGAGGAAAGCGGCAACTTGTTAATTCTGACTTGAAGTTTTGGAAGAGAAGGAAAAACATGTGCCGGCAAGGAATTCCACAACTTGGAAGTCCTCGGGACAACAGAGCAGGCATAACAAGACGTTCTATGTCTGGGGACCTGGAGAGTAAAAGGATGCATTCGCTCTGTTACCCTGGTAGATCTGTTGGGGGCAGCAGGTGGAGGAACTATGGAAGAAAGCTCCTACGAGCAGTGCCCGTGCAGATATCTGAGAGAGAGAGAGAGAGAGAGAGAGAGAGAGAGAGAGAGAGAGCGAGAGGGGTCACCAACGGCACGTCGGTGGGCAAGGGGTGGCAGCCTTTGGGTGAGGGTAGGCTCACCGATGAGACGTATAGTTCTCTTGTAAATGGAGCCCAGGATAGCGAGCGTTGAACCGGCAGCGGCACCCCAGATGTGGGAGCAGTATTCAACGTTTGGCCTTATTTGTGAAGTATATAAGGTATAGAGATTAGCTGATGAAAAGTATTTGCGAGCCCGAAAGAGGAAACCTAATTTCTTAGCAGCCGCTTCTGGAATTGATGTGACATGTTGGTGCCAATTGAGATTTCGGTCCACAGAAATGCCAACAAGTGAAAAGGAGTCGTTACTTTGAATAACTTGGTTGTTCATTGTGATGGGTCTAGGGCTGGTGTATCTCTTATGAGATAGAAAGCAAGACAGGTTTGGTGGGATTAAATTGTACAAGTTTTCAACTTCTCCAGTCTAATATTTTTTGGAGATCCACGGAGACAGATCCCCCCATGAGTCTGCGATCCTCATCTAATCGGGCTAAAGAGACAGGCTTAGAATATTGTATATTTGAGTGGAGGGTGCTGTTGTCCGCGTAACTGTAAATTGGGTTGGATGTGCTAGGGAGGAGCTCATTGATGTGGAGAAGAAACAAAGCAGAGGCTAAAGCTGAACCTTGAAAGACTCCTGCATTAATTGGATACAGTTTAGAGGAATGGCCATCCACGACAACAGAAATGCTCCGGTTAGAGAGGAAATTTGCTGTCCAGGTACAGAGTTTTGGTGGTAGGCCATAGGCCGGAATTTTATTACGCAGCGCTGAGTGCCAGACCTGGTCGAATGCTTTGGATATGTCTAGAGCGACAATCTGGGATTCACCGTGTAGTTCCATAGAATTGTTCCAAGAATGGGTGACAAAGGAAAGGGGGTCGTTAATTGATCTGCGCTGACGCAATCCATACTGCCTGTCGTGGATTAGACTGTGTTTCTCAAGAAATTTTAGTAATTCGGTGTTTATATACTTTTCTATCACTTTAGAGACGACTGAAAGGAGAGAAATAGGCCTGTAGTTGCTAGGAAGCGCTTTGGATCCTTTCTTGGGGACGGGTTGTACTCGAGCAGTTTTCCATTACTAGGAAATATGCCTCTATTGTAAGATGTCTGAAACACACGAGTCAGAACAGGAGCAAGTTCTGGTGCGCATTTTTTGGGAACAATTGCTGGGATCTCGTCAAGGCCAGAGGCTTTCCTGATATTAAGAGAAGAGGGCAACTTTCGTACCTTTTTAGTTTTGAAAATGATATTCGTCATTTTATGCGCGACACTGGGGACTGTTGGTGGTTGAACATTTGGAGGTGGGTTGAGAGTAGAATTGCCGGCGAACAACGAGGCAAAAAGTTCAGCCTTGCCCAGTACGGTAGAAACAATTTTCATCACCTGAAACAAGAGGTGGGAACGTGCTCTTGCAGAAATTATTCCCAATAGATTAAGCAAGAGTCCAGCAGAGTTTGCTGCCGTTGGAGCTTGAGAGGAGTTTGTTTTTGATGTGGTTATTAAACGAGTTTTTTTGCCTCAGAAAGAATGCGGACATAGCGGTTTCTTGCGTCTTTACATCTCACTTGATTTTGGAAGGCTGGCTACCGTAGCCGTATTACTTTATATGTGTATTTTCGCTGCAATTAGTATGCCGTACTGACGAGCTCTAATTAGAGCGAAACGGTTCTATATGTGGTGAGAATTCATCTAGCCTTACTTATAACAGCTATGTGGAAGTTATGATTCAATTTGCAGCACTATTTTTATTCGCTTGCTTATTTTTCTTTGCTGGCTATATGTTTTTATGTCGTTATTGCGAAAATAAATGTCTGCTGTGTATCGATTCTTTCCATGTGACAAAATCTGGTTAAACACCAAAAAACTCAATATTTGAAACACGTCTCTCAGACGGTATATTAGTTTGGGCACAACTGATTCAATGTGTTAATACTTGAGTGTTAAAAGAAGTCAGTCTTTTCTTTTTAATGTCTTAAACGGTCTTAGAGTAGTTGCATTGTCGAACAGAGTAAATACATTTTAATTAAAAATAAAAGCTTGTAAAATCTTCAACATTCACGCGAAGCTACCAGAATTTCCACGGTGGGCCATTTATTTTAACAACACGTTCATAGTGATTAAATTGTACGTCAGTCGTGGACGAGGAAATGGAACAAAAGGTTGTGAAAATTCAATTGTGAACAAAGGCGCCTCTGAACAATCTGTAAAATCCGTCACGTAATCTCAAAAATGCTGTACTGTATATAAATCTGCAACTAAATTATAAAGTTTGCAGAATTAAAAAAAGGAGAGTGAGGAAATTCTGAAGTAATGCAATTAGAAGGCCTGCAATGCTTGGTGAATATGGTAGGAGCAATTTGTGCAAGTTTAACGGCAAGGCGACCGTGTCATGTCCCATTTTCACTATTATATCTGTACAACTCAGAATGAGAAGCACGATTTATTATTTCAACTTTTCCCAAATTAAATCATACTACTCTCCGTTGAGCTACGGGACTCGGGGTGGCAAACGCAAAGAAGAAAGCTACAAGTGTGTTGTTATAGTCAGCAGCAAGGCGGCTTGTCTGTCTAAAAATTAGTGCTAGATTTCAGAGGGTAAAGCTAACACGAAATGTTAATTAAGCTATTTATTTAGGGAATTTGTTTGTCTTTGTGAAAACGTATAAGTGAGTTTTATATGAACATGAAAGTAGAGGCAAGCCAGCTATATATTCGTTTTGTTTGGTTTACGGTATGATTGTAGACCATTTTGATTATTTATTTAATTATTTCTTTATTAATTTACACATGTCCAACTACCAGGAGACTAAATAAATAAATTTGAAGTGAGCTTTCTAAATTACTAACATTCAGGAAAATATGTGTCTCAAATTTTGTAATTTGCCGTGTTAATAGCCCAGCTGTTGTCAAATCGTAAGCTTTGTCTCACCAGAGCTTGCATAAATTGGAGGCATGGCTTCAAATAGCAAATGCTAATCAGAGTTGCTTATAGAAGTTATACAGTGTGGATCGCAATTATGGGATAAAATTAATAATTCGAAGAGAAATGTTTCTTATGAGAAACACTCACTTTTTGTTTCACACCTTGTAGTATTAGTATTGTAATTTCCACCCCTCATCATTTCACCCCCATCCCTTTTTGATTTTTAGTGAATTTTTATGAAGAAAACTGACTAAAAGAGAGGCATCGATTTCTTCAAATGAGAGCGAATTAGGGCTCCTAGAAGCCAAATCCAAGGTCAGATCTACCAAATTTGAAATCAATCGGTTCAGCAAATAGAACCCAAATGAAAGGTCAGTTAAAAAGGTTATATATATCTATCTATATATATATATATATATATATATATATATATATATATATATATATATATATATATATATCCGATATTTTCAGGCCGGACAGGAAATTTAAGCAAACTGGTCTTCGCCGGGGTGCGGGTATCCTACTGGCCGTCAATTCGCTCTATAACGCAAATTTTGTGGACATCTCTAGTGCGGATCTTATCAGTCTACCACTTGTAGATATTATTTGCGTCAAGATATATATATATATATATATATATATATATATATATATATATATATATATATATATATATATATATATATAACCGATTCTCCACTGTGCCTAACACCACTGCTTTTGCTTTCAACGTGTTTCTTGATGCTCTGTGTGCCTGCGAATTTCTTTTGAACTCCATGTTATTAATCTTGGGCGACTTCAATGTTCCGGAATATGCTGCTTATATAGATGGAGCTCCAGTTGCTAATAAATTGCGCACCATTATTTCATTGCAAGACATTTTTCGGTTGGAGCAACTGAACGCGATCAGAAATACCAACGGCAGACTTCTTGACCTTGTTTTTACTAATGCTATAGGTTGTGTGCAAGGTGCTTCTGACATATTGGTGGACGAGGATGGTCATGATCCCGCGCTTGAGATAACACTAACAATTGAACGTCCGATGAACAAACACGCTGTGAACATACCTACATCCTTCCGATACTCCTTTCGCAAAGCCAATTTTCCTGTTTTATATAACCACCTCTCTTCAGTTGACTGGACTTCACTTGCCCAGTTCTCAAATGTGGACGAAGCCTGCCACAGGTTCTATGCTTTGTTGTACTCAATCATTGACATCTACGTACCCATGGCATGTTCAGGAGTGCGCCGCCGCTATTCACCCTGGTTTGACTCTGAACTCATCAGTTATACAAGAAGAAAATTTCAGGCCTGGAAATACTTTAAGCGTTCAAATCATCTTGCGGACTATGAGATATTCAGGGGACTTAGAAGACGTGTCAGGGTCTTGTCTGCAACTAAACAGTCGCTTTATTAGGAGATGGTGGAGAGAAATATCCGCGTTGATCCGGCTAGCTTCTGGAGGTATGCCAACCTCAAAAAAGGTCAATCTGGTCAGTCTACTCTCTCGTTTATGGGGGAGGTTGTTGCGAGCGATGCAGATGCAGTGAATGCCTTTGTTGAGTTTTTTTAGGGCTCATGCTCGGATGCGTCTAGCGGTGTTTTAGTGGGCTGTGCTCCTTGTTACAGTGGTGGGACTGCCCTGGATATCGAACGGGTTTCGGAAGAACAGGTCTTAAGCGCATTGCTTAAGATCGAACCGAAGCACACATCGGGCCCTGACCAAATTCCAGGTTTTCTGGTCAGAGATTGTGCTCACATACTTATTCAGCCCCTGACTATACTGTTTAATATATCGCTGGGGGTCTTCTGTATTTCCTAGCCTGGAAGAAGGCGAAGTCAATACCTGTTCCAAAGGGAGGTGATTCTACGTTGATTGAGAACCATAGACAAATTGCTATAATGGACAACTATGCGAAGTGTTCGAAATTGTCCTGCATGAGATAATTTCGTTTGCGGTAAAAAATGTGATTAGCAGCGCTCAGCATGGCTTCGTGAGAGGCCGCTCCACGACCACTAACTTAAATAGCATAACTGACTATATATCTGCTGCCATGGACAACGGGTCGCAGACAGATGTTATCTACCTGGACCTCTCCAGGGCCTTTGATTGATTAAATTACGATATTCTTTTGAGGAAACTGGATAACATGGATTTCTCACCGAACTTGCTGAAGTTTATGGAATTATATCTTCGTGATCGTGTTAGTGTTATCCACTATCATGGGTGTTAGTCCGTGGGGGTCTTGGCTGAATCAGGTGTTCCTCAGGGATCTGTTCTGGGACCCTTGCTGTTCAATCTATTCATCAATGATATTTCGGATCTTGAGCGTGAATTTCCGGTTAGAAATGAGACTACTGAGATTGAAGTTTTAGGACAAATTGCTGCAGACCCAACTTTGAGCACGAGAAAATTGGCCACTGTTTCAAACATCAAAAGAAGAACTATTCAGCGAATACTGAAGCATCATAAAATTCACCCGTATAAAATTCATCTTCTACAACAACTGAATGAACATGATTTTGATCGGCGGCTGGAGTTTTGTGAAGTTATGACTGCACGAATAGCTGATAACGGGAACTTTCTGTTCAATATCTGTTTTTCAGACGAGTGTACGTTTTTATTAAACTCTACAGTCAATCGTCATAATTGTCGATATTGGGCAGCTAATAATCCAAGAAACTTTCACGAAGTCCACACTCAAACTCCACAGAAATTGAATGTCTGGACTGGCATTTTTGGAGACCGTTTAATCGGACCAATTTTTCTTGATGGCAATTTGAGTGGCGAAACGTATTTGGAGTTACTAGAAGATATTGTTTACCCTCTACTAATTGACATTGTTGAAAATGATGATCGCTATCAAGAAAATCAATGAGTGTTTCAACAAGATGGAGCTCCTTTGCATTTCTCACAACGTGTTAGGGTGTTTTTGAACAGAGAGTTTCCAGAGAAATGGATTGGGCGTAGAGGTGCTATTGAGTGGCCCCCTAGATCACCGGATTAAACTCCTTTAGACTTCTTTCTATGGGGCCATTTAAAGAGTGGAATTTACGCAACAGAACCAGAGTCTCTGGAAGAATTACGACGACGCATTGTTGAAGAATTCCGTCTAATAACTCCAAAAATACTTCGTAATGTCAGAGCTCGTTTTGAACAAAATTTGTACTTTTGTATGGAAGCTGGTGGTCAACAATTTGAACACTTACTCAACTGAATAAACATTTTTGAACGTTTGGTTTTGTTTTTTAGTTTTTTTTTAACGAAAAATTAACTAATTAGAGCATTTCTTATCACAATGAATGAAATACGTTCTTGCAACTCCAACTGTGAATAATTTTCAAACGAGTCGATAAAACTTCCAAATAAATGAGTGCGCTGAATTCAGAAAAGAAAGAGCTTTCAAATCATGTAACACTCGACCCATGTCATAACTGTCGCTATTGGGCAGATAATAATCCAAGAAATTTTCACGAAGTCCACACTCAAACTCCACAGAAATTGAATGTCTGGACTGGCATTTTTGGAGACTGTGTAATCGGATCAATTTTTCTTGATGGCAATTTGAGTGGCGAAACGTATTTGGAGTAACTAGAAGATATCGTTTACCCTCTACTAATTGATATTGTTAAAAATGATGATCGCTATCAAGAAAATCAATTAGTGTTTCCACAAGATTGAGCTCCTCCGCATTTTTCACAACGTGTTAGGGAGTTTTTGAACAGAGAGTTTCCAGAGCAATGGATTGGGCGTAGAGGTGCTAGTGAGTGGCCCCCTAGATCATCGGATTTAATTCCTTTAGACTTCTTTCTATGGGGCGATTTAAAGAGTAGAATTTACGTAACAGAACCGGAGTCTCTGGAAGAATTACCACGACGCATTGTTCAAGAATGCCGTCTAATAACTCCACAAATGCTCCAGAATGTCAGGGCTCGTTTTGAACAAAATTTGTACTTTTGTATGGAAGCTGGTGATCAACAATTTGAACATTTACTTAACTGAATAAAAAATTTTGAACGTTTGGTTTTATTTTTTTGTTTTTTTTTAACGAAAAATTGACTAATTAGTGCATTTCTTGTCACAACGAATGAAATACGTTCTTGCAACTCCAACTGTGAATAATTTTTAAACGAGTTGATAAAACTTCCAAAAAAATTTGTGTGCTGAATTTAGCTTCCAAATGATTTAACACTCGACCCATGTCCCCTATTTAAAATATAAGGGTTGTTATTACCACCCTTAAGGGGTTGATGCGAGAAAGTTGAGTTTTATGTCAAAACATGTCCCCCTCAATATTAAAATTGACGTGTTTCAGCGTTTCTTAAAAAAATTTCTCCGGGTGCAAATCGGTCTGTTTCGTTTTCCATGCGCCACCCTGTATATGGGTAAAACATTGCGCTGATTTTCACTTTTTTTTACACGAAGCGAAATAGTATCTAGTAAAACCTTAAGTTGGTTTTTTAGCTGAGCTTTATAAGACATTACATGAAACTTTCAAAGAAAAAGGAAAAGTGCTACTTCGAAAATGATACAGAAACAACTTGCAGAATTAAAACCACAATGCGGATGAAACAATCAAAAACATTAAAACACAACTGACCGAATTTTCCAATTAACGTTGTCGGCGGGAGCGCACAAACAAGCACGATCCCCTGAAAAGATTGTTCCATCAGAAAGCAGCAATTATTGCTGCGTTACATCTTTTCCTGAAACGAAAACAATTTAATCAGGCATCAGTCGAACGATGCAATCTTCGGGAGGCCCGGAGGATACGTGAGGATATACAAGACCAGAGTGCCTACACCACAGGCACAGCTACATTTAGTCAATAATTATCTCTGAAAGTTTTGCAAGGGTGAATGTCGGAGAAGTGGCAGTTTTCAGGTCCCCCTCAATTTCACAAAAGGTAACTTTTTAAATTGTTTAATCTTTAGTGCAGAAAAATACCAGAAAAACAAATACCCTTCGATACATGTCACAATACAGAAGGTGCCCAATATGCATGGAATTATCGTTATAACTTTTTAGAAACACCTGTATAAAAAGTGGTGTATGCCAAACTTTTTAATATATTTTTACACCTTCTCGTTACTCGATTTTTTCTGAAGCCGGTAGATTCGTTGCTATGGTACCCTGATTTTTTTTCCAATGACCACATATTATTTTATGCTCTTATTTGGGATCACCCTTTTTTTGCCGTACGAATGTGCAAACTTTGTATGGGTTGAATTAATTTTTTTTGTTGAAATAACCTCGAAATTAAGTAGAAATTCTGAAACCCGAATAAAAGAAGCGTTATCGAGCACATGGCCGTGTTTACTGAGAGCATTGACATTTGCATGTAATGTCATCTTGTTAATGGGTCACAAGTAATACAAGACTTTAAAAGTGTCTTCTTATTAGCGTTGGGTGACAATAGACCTTTTTTTTCTCCCTCAGTGTTCGTCCACGGCTTTGCCGTCCCGATAGCACTGCAACCTTTGGTTTATTGTGCATGCCCTTAGTCTTTTTACTCCACCCATTCCAAAATCACTGTGCCTTGAACTAGTCTGCACAGCGATTGGTAGGGTGAAGTTTTATAATGCTCTGTCTCCGGTCTAGACTGACCCCTCGCCGAGAAGTCGGCATGCTAGGTCCTCCTCGAACCGCCCCATTTTATGCATGTGTCTTTTGACAGCCATGTGACCCGTCAAGAAACCTGTTATGTTTCTGAGCTGTCTGCTGCTAAGATTTAGCAGCTCCACATCACTCTTTGAACTGGGTTCGTCAATTATTGACTTCCTATATATGAGCCCTGGACAGTCTGCCCAGTACACCTTGTGTTGTTTTCTGACCCAGGACTTAATGGCTCCCTTGGCCGTGCTCTTTGTCACGCCCAGAGCCGGTTCTGGTCCCATAAATGGTTTTGCTGACCCTCTCTTCGCGAAACTGTCAGCTTCCTCATTGCCTTTGACCCCCGACTAACCCGGCACCCAGATGAGGGTGACCTCATTCTGCCCAGCCAGGTCGTTCGTCTCGTCTCACCAGCCAGGAATTTACCCGTGGGCTACTTAGGGCCTTAAGGGCTGCCTGGCTGTCTGTGGCTATGAGGATCCGCTTGTTGATGTAGCCCCTTCTCTTGTTCTCCCGCACACAGTGCAGAATGGCGTACATTTCGGCGTGAAAGACCATTGCATGGGCTCCGAGGGAAATACTATGACTCACCCTCGGTCCCTCCGAATAAACACATCCCCCGTCCCACACTCCCCGCCCGTGAACCAGACGAGCGCGTCCCGTGGTATGCCCGGCGTCTCCTCCCGCCATGCCGCGTGGTCGGGAATTTCCACTGTAAAGTTATTTTCCCTGCAGATTCGCGGGCTCGCGAAGTCTGACCTCATTTCAAGCATGGGCTCCTTCACGATCTCCTAAATGTTACAGTGGCCACTGAAGCCTGGGTTGATCTTCAGTCTACCATTGCAGGCTAGTCTGTATAGTCCTAGCCGCCCGAAAATTTAATTGGGCCGTTCATCAAGCTACAACTATAGGGTATTTTGAAAATGTGTTGAATCTTCCACTTAAAAAACAATGACTTTTACAATCACGTTATTTTTAATTTCATGCCTCTGTCATTCTGACGTCGTGCGAGAGCGGGCTGTATGTACTTTACTTTCGGAATTTTAGTGGTCGAGACTTGGCGAACGCCAGTTTGGATAGTATGTTTTAATTGTTATTTCTATTGTTTACTCCTGTCGTATGTATCGATCTACCTATGGCAGCTAAGTACTCTGTCTTTGTCAGGCATTGGACTTTGCCAACTCAAATTGAATTAAGTCTTCAAACTTTCCTCTCCTCTTTAACAAATTTTTTTTTATACAAAAACTCGCTAACAAATTCATCGGAATAACAACAATCTGATTAGATAACGGTAAAGTCAAATGAGACTTTAAAAAAATTGATAACTAGGAATAGAACTCGTCATATAGGAGTCGATTATCTGATGTACAGGGCTTTAGATCACTTGGCTACGCTCTAAATGTATATACGTCATCTACATACACGTTAATTGTCTAACGTGTTCACTATTTACACAAACAATTTTGATTTACAATGGATTTTTTGCTCATATTTTAACGAAGTGAAGGAAAATAACGACTTAGACAACGAAAGCTTGTTAGTCTTTTCGTGTCGTATTTCTCAGTCACATTCGTACTCTTACGATAATTATCAATTTTGACGTTTTAACTTTCTTTAATTAGATTTAATCAATTAAAAATTAATTTACCTCTAACATTTTTGTCTTTTAAGATAGAATTTTGGCACATAGGATACTCTTTATGACAGAAATCAGCGTACCAAATTTGGTTGCCCTTACTTTGTTATTTCGGCAGATATAAATTATTTTAAAAAGAACATACAAAATTTTACGGGAAAACCTGGGCCTATTTGCCTGACTAACGAACTTATCCAAGCCACTTGCAAAATTAAGGTGCGTACTAAATTTGACCAAAATCGGCCCATTATTTTTTGAGTTATCGGATACATACATTATATATATATATATATATATATATATATATATATATATATATATATATATATATATATATATATATATATATATAGGCCCAAATACGTGCTCATTTGAAATTTTTTCCCGAAAGTCTCACCACTGTTGCCTCTCTTCTTAAATAAAATTCACCAAGTGGGTGGAAAAACATGTTTAATGTAAAATACGTTAAGTTTATATGGAAAAACGTGGGGACTAAGACCTAGTATGGCCCAGTGGCTGTACACAAGGGTGGTCAGACCATCGTTAACATACGCGGCACTGGTCTGGTGGCCTAAGGTGACACAATCCAGTGCCAAACAAAACTAGGCAAGAACCAAAGATGGCTTGACTAGGCATCACAGGGACCATGTCTTCAACCCCAACAGCCGCCATGGAGGTGTTGCTGGATCTGGATCTGGATCCGAAACACAATAGGTCTCTTGACGGGACACATGGCCGTCAAGAAACACCTGCTTAAAATGGGGTGGTTCGAAGGGGACCTCGCATGCAGACTCTGCGGCGAGGGGAAGGAATCAGCCCAGCGCATCTTGTGCAAGTGTAAAGCTCTGGACCGCAAAAGACAACTGATCTACGGTCAGTCCAGACAGGGGACAGAGCAATATAAAACTTCACCCTACCAATCGCTGTGCAGACTAGTTCAAGGCAGTGTTTTTGGAATGGGTGGAGTAAGACTAAGGGTATGCACAATCAACCAAAGGTTGCAGTGCTATCGGGGCGGCAAGGCTGCGGACGAGCTCTGAGGGAAAAAACACTGGTATCAATGCAAAAATAACTAATTCCAAATTTTTGTGGATAACGGCACTAAATTCCGAAGTTAGCTTACTGAACTAAACTGAAGACTGGTTAGGGAAAATTTTTAGAGGATTGGGGCGAAACTGCTCCCTGGCGTCAGTGGTTGGCCATAGTCGCGGAAATAGAACGAGTTTAAAGAGACAAAAGTACAATACAATATTAGATCATTGTTTTCAAAACTAACTGCTATATTTAGAAACAAACCACTGCTTTTTAGTTAGAAGAAATAAGCCATCCGGTCTAGTCAACAATTTATGGCCATGTAAGTTTCTCAAGGGTCTTGTCACAAACAGGGCATAAATCTGTTAACATTTTCATCCAGACACTCTAGTTTCGACCAAAAGTTTCTCAATCTATTGCGAAATAAAGATGTACCAGCATCGCCGACGCGGAGATTCGCTAGTTACCAAAAACCCTCTCGGTATGCGTTTTAAATAGAATAGAGAACGATAACGAGGACCGGCACTGGCAATCAAATCCTCGCCATAAAACAGCAATGAATTCCGTGGGAAGTAATAGTTACATGTAAATATTCCCTCCCGATATATCACGGTGTGAATTGTGGCAGACCTGCGGGACACTGTTCCCTTTTGTAATGTGCCTAGATCTGCCGTATGGATATGGGCATAATTTCTATGATATAGGGCTGATCTTAAAACGCGATAAAACTAGGTAGTAAATTTCGGCACGGGAAACTTATTAACCCTGGTATAATATAACTGGAAATTACGTGGTTAAATGAGTGATATTTTGCGGCCGTATCTTGCACTGTGATTTTGTATGAATTAAGTTGGTAGTGTGTTTTGGATTTTATAATGATAGGCTGCAGTTTATGGCTGATGATATCAGGTGGTAGTTACAAATAGGATTTATTGTTGTTGTGATAAAATAATAGTACAAGCCAAGGTACGCTTTACGAAGTGAAAGGTAAGGATAAAAGCAGGGCAACATAAAATTAAAAAAATCGGGACGCAGCAAGTGCGTTATGGCAGATAATTTTCATTAAATGCTTCAAATTTGCATAACTCAATTTTCTATCAACCTAGAAAGTTGAGTATTGGTATTTAGTAAGGTATGTATGAGGGCAACATACCAACAACATTTTATCAAAATAACTTTGTTGTTTTTTGAGATACAATTTTTTTCCGAAAAAATTAAATTTTTTGTTAGAAAAACTGGTTCGATATCGTTGGCTAACTAACTCGTAAAAGAAAGATTCTTGCCGAGTTTCACCAACGTTAATAAGTCTATCGCGTAAATCTTGAAGCGCAGCAAAATAATAAGGGTGGATTTTACGCTTTTCTTAAGATACTGTGCACTGAGGAACATGAAATCCCCAAATCTTGCAAAGCTGCGGCCACAGACGAGCGAGGTAACGCGGTGAGGTATCCCAACCACCTTTACTTCATTAACGTCACTTTAAGTCATTTGTTTACTAACTGCTCTCTTATGCGATATTCCAAACTGTAAAAATCTTGAATCAAGGTTTTTAATCTTCGTCGTCATTGGTAGAAAATAACGGTATCTTGCGTCGAAAACTCTGCACGTTCTGTGGACCGCTTAGCTCTACATTCCCCGTGTTTGTAATGAGATCTAAAAAACCTCAGGCTAAACAATCTGGACGTATGGAAACATAACAAGCGTAAAATTATAAAAAATTATGTAACAGATTAATTGTTTGATTGTTTGCGCTGCAGAAGTGTCGAGATCAGCGAAAGGAAGTATACCTGTGTTTCATAGATTATGCTAAAGCATTTGATTGTGTCAAACATAGCACGCTGCTGAACATACTAGAAAGTAAAGGTGTAGACTCCCAAGATCTAAAAATCATTCAGTACCTCTATGAACACCAAGTGGCGACGGTGCAGATTGAAAACACCCAAACAAAAACTGTACCAATTAAACGTTGAGTCAGACAAGGCTGTGTAGTGAGCCCTATGCTTTTTAACATGTACTCCGAAATTGTATTCCAAAACGCACTTGAAGGTGCAGAAGATGGCATAAAAGTGAATGGAATCTTGATAAATAATCTACGATGTGCCGACGACACAGTTATGATCGCAGGCAGTCCTGAGGGCTTGCAGCGGCTACTTAACAAGATATCAGCCGAATGAGATCTATTAGGCTTAAAAATCAACACCGCAAAATCAAAGATATTGGCGGTAAATCGGAATCCAAATCAACCAATACATATAAACGTATGCGGGACACAGATAACCAAGGTCTCTAAGTTTAAATACTTGGGCAGTTGGATCAGCGAAGATCTGAGTCCTGATTTGGAAATAAGAGCTCGGATTGAAATGGCTAGAGTAAATTTCTTAAAAATGCAAAGCTTGTTAAGCGATAGGTCACTTGATATACAAATTAGATACAATTTTGATATATTTTGATATACAAATTAGATACAATTTTGTGAAGTGCTACATATATTCCACGCTTCTGTATGGAGTTGAGGCGTGGACGCTAAAGGCTGGCGGTCTAAACAAACTCGAGGCATTCGAAATGTGGGTGTACCGACGAATGTTGCGAGTTCCCTGGACTGCTCACACCACAAATTTGGATGTTTTGCATCGTATGGGCAGAGAACGTGAACTCATCGAAATCATAAAAAAGCGAAAAACTGCATATCTCGGTCATGTAATCAGACACAATAGATGTGAATTTCTATAACTCATGATAGAGGGTAAGATCGAAGGTAGACGTGGACCGGGACGCAGGCAGTGCTCCTGGCTTAAGAACATACGAGATTGGACAGGCTTGGGTTCAAACACTTTGCTGAAAAGGGCCCAAGACAGATAAGAATTCGCCAAAATTGTTGCCGATCTTTGATAGAAGGCACTCGAAGAAGAAGAACAAATTAAATAAAAATAATAAAGCCTACTGGCTTCTACTGCTTTACAGCGACTGGTGTTCCGACGGCCGGATAGCCAATATGAGTCCCATATGCCCGCGTCTTAAGAAGCCTACGCTCTAGTGCATTCTTATGAACGTTATAATATGGGACACCAGACCACTGTAGCATACTCCAAATGCAATCTAACGTATGCACAGTATAAAATATTCAGGGTGCGTATACATGAAAAAAATTGCATTTCTGATAATCATAGCCCAACGTCTTAGAGGCTTTAGAGATGCCATTCTCAATATGAATCGCAAATAGAAGTTTGGTATCCAAAATAATGTCAGTAATATTGTTAGGTCTATTAAGTATCGTATCACATTTAATACAGAAAACTGGACTAAAACGAAAAGTGATATCAATAAACAAATTAAAAACCAAAGGACCCAAAACAGATCCCTGTGACACACCCCACTTAACCAAAATCTGAACAAACCGAAAACCATGATAAAAAACAGAGTTCTTTTTGGGTGCGCATCCTGTCTCCAAATCCGATCATGCAAATAATTTTAATTCGTTCTCGTTTAGTTAATTTAATCATTTTTTTATAAAATGACAAAAGTCACTACTCAATAAACACTTAAAACACACTGCTTTTGCTAAACAAAAGATAGGAAGTAAAGATATAACCCAAAAAACCGAAAAAACTATTTACCGAAGTACGATTTCAAGTTTTTATCTGACAGCAATAAAAAACATTCCTGGTCTCCTAAGATACTATCAAGAATCCATAATTTTTGACGATGTGTACGTAAAATGGCACGCTGTTTCAAATGGCGTGGTCAAAAATGGGGTTTGCCATTTTAAAAAGTTGTCGGTGACGTCATATATCTAACAACGTCACAAATATGAGTTGTTTGTTTAAAGCAAAATCGACGTGGCAGAGGATTTTTTCGAACAACACTCAATTTCAGAAATAATGACTTTGTTCGTTACTTTTCGAAAGAGCTGTATATTGCAGTCGACAACTTTTTTATTACGTCCTTAATTTGGATGCTCCAAGTAAGCCTATTTTCTATTTCAATGCCCAAAAATTTAAGATGTTACAGCTCGTATGTTCTCTCAAAGCTAATGTGTTGCGTTTTGTCACTAGTTTATTATTGTCGAACCTCTTTTTTGACGCATCTAACGTTTTCCCTCTTATGTGCTCCAGGTCGTATTCTTGAGCCACTGTAATTAGGAATGATGCATCATAGAGGTAAGTGGAGACCGTCTCACATCGTATAGCCAAATCATTAACATCGATGAGAAACATAATCGGTCACAATAGATCCCTCCGGTACGTAGATCTAGAGCGAACCTTTATAAAACAATGGATCACGCAGTGCATTTTATTTATTTTACAAATATCAAAATACCTCAAAAATAATTAAAGTTGAGTATAGGAAAGTCTCATGGAAGTACCAGTAAAATGACGGGCAGAATCTAAAAATGCAAACATACACAGGGTATTCCGTTGAAAATAACGAAGTTGGCGACATCTTCCAGCAAAACTGAAATGTCGGCGGAACGAGAACATTTTCATTTAAAAGAGCAGAGGCAGTTAGGCAACAAAATTTTCAGGAACCAAATTTTACTCTAACGACCTAAACATCTAAAGAACCAGCTGCATAAAAGACACTAAAGACGTGAGCTTTTTACCTAAACTAAAATTCGAGTGCCTTGTGGACGCGGCAGACAAAAGCAAAACATTTTTTTAACAGTAGCTAATCTACAAATACAAGCATTACGTTATGTGGCTTTAATAAAAAATAAACTAAAGCAACATCCTAATGGATACTGCGCCAGAGAGGATCTGCGACTGTTTATTCCTTTTTACAAAACACATCAAGTTGGCGTAAAATTATCACAGTGTATATCGTTAACGTACAATAACCGCTTCACACTCGCCCGTTATTCACTATGTATGCTCCAACAACACTTCTATAAGCTCCTTCTCTAAACCGTGTCAATAAAAGAGCTGTACAGTGAGCCAGTTTTACGATCGCCCGAGGATTAGATATTAATTTATGATACATAATGCCCGTGTATGTTCCTACTAATATCTCTAGGCGGCAGATAGTTCCCGGTGCTGGAGCGGCATCCTTTAGTTCTCTATACGGGAGAAGGGAAGTCAATTTGCAACTTACCGACTCGAATGCAGAGGGAACAATAATTTTCACATTAATGTATTCCGCACCGGCGGTTCTCGCTACTGTATATACCTTTATTATCTTTGTCTGATGCTGTTAGGACATTAATTTATGCGGCTTTCATTACTTTCCTTATCAGAAATGGAATAGAGGTAATTTAGTTAAGATTATTCCGTTAACCGAAACCAAACAGTATAGCTGGAATAGTTTATTTAATGTGCCTCTACACAGGCAAAACAAAGACGTGGGATCCTAAGCGCTGGCCAGAATTTATGAAGTAATTATAATGCTTTATTTGTTTCATACATGTATACATTACACGTAATGAGTGTGAAACTTATCAAAACACTAAGAAATTAACAAACAAACCAAAAAATACATAAATTCTGATAAAATAAAATAAAACTAAATAAAAAGGACCCAAATTTTATTGTCTCCCATATTTTTCCCCTTGTATTGTTTTATCAGCTAAGTACTCAACAATGGTATAGTAAGCCTTCTCTTCGAATATATTTACTCAGTTTTGTTTTGAGTGTCGAATGATTGCATCTTCGGCGATTTTTCATTAAGAAAGGCTCATTAATAGGAAGGTCACGATGAAAAGCTTTTCAAAACATTTCTTGAGATGAGCGCAAATTTGGGTCCTTAGAACACAAAACTAAGGTCCGTTAGAATTTCTATATGTATATATATATATATATATATATATATATATATATATATATATATATATATATATATTGTTACGTTCTACGGGATTCTGGATTTGTTGACTAACAAAACACAGCTTTGCAAACTACTAATTTATTATAACCAACTATTTTCCAACACCAGTATCACATCAACTAAAATATTTCTCTCTATTACTAAATGACCATAGAACTATATTCCACTATTCGTCTTCTATGATCGCTTCTTATAGACCAACACTTACTGCTGACTCGCTTAATACTCTATGATCACTTATTCTACACCACGCTAACTCAATACTGAACTAACTTACTCTGTGTACAGCTCGCCTATTTAAACTGTCCATAGATATTCTAGACATTCTACACTCTTCTACACCTGTCACTTCTGGTCTCTTCTAGAAATATCATTCCAGTGTGTTCGCTGTTACCAACACACTACAACTGACCATAGAGGTAACAACGTCCATACACTTAATTCTCATAGACAAATGTGACACTGCCCCCCTCTTATATTCGACTGCCCCGGGCGAATTCTGGCATATCTTGGTATGGCGTTAGTCTGTGCATATGGAACAGGTGGTACTGGCTCTTCTGTGTAGTTGCTCCTTGTTCTGGTGTTTCTACTTGCACAAATATCTCGGCGGGCCCTATTCACGTAGGGGATCACAAAACGTGCCGATTTTATATAAAAAAATTCTCTAACGCCAATGGTTGGTGAAATATTGACCTTGGAAGATTCTTTAATAATTATAAGAAAGAGCTGTATTGCAGCAATGCCAAATTTGTTAGATGGTTTTATTTGATAAACGTCGTGAGATAAGGTCAAAACTAAGTAAATCGGCTAAAAAATTAATTATGTTCCTGCAATATATGAGAGAGAGGGGGGGGGTCACCAACGGCACGTCGGTGGGCAAGGGATGGCAGTCTTTGGGTGAGGGTAGGATCACCGATGAGACGCATAGCTCTCTTCTGAATGGATACCAGGATAGCGAGTGTAGAAGCGGCAGAGGCACCCCAGATGTGGGGGGCAGTATTCGAGGTTTGGCCTTATTTGTGAAGTATATAAGGTATAGAGATTAGCTGGTGAAAAGTATTTACGAGCCCGGAAGAGGAAACCTAATTTCGTAGCAGCCGCTTCTGCAATTGATGTGAAATGTTGGTGCAAATTGAGATTTCGATCCACAGAAATGCCAGCAAGTGAAAAGGACTCATTACTTTGAATAACTTGGTTGTTTATTGTGATGGGTCAAGGCTGCTGTATCTCTTATGAGATAGAAAACAAGACTGAGATTTGGTGGAGTTGAATTGTACAAGATGTCTACTTCCCCAGTCTAATATTTTTTGGAGATCCACAGAGACAGAACCCTCCATTAGTCTGCGATCCTCATCTAATTGGGCTAAAGAGACAGGCTTAGATAATTATATATTTGAGTGGAGGGTGATGTCGTCCGCGTAACTGTGAACTGGGTTGGATGTCCTAGAGAGGAGGTCATTGATGTGGAGAATAAACAAAGTAGGGGCTAAAACTGAACCTGTATTAATTGAATGCAGTTAAGAGGAATGGCCATCCACGATAACAGAAATGCTCCGGTTGGAGAGGAAATTTGCTATTCAGGTACAGAGTTTTGGTGGTAAGCCATACGCCGAGAGTTTATTAAGCAGCGCTGCGTGCAAGACCTGGTCGAATGCTTTGGATATGTCTAGAGCGACAATCTGGGATTCACCGTGTAGTTCCATAGACTTGTTCCAAGAATGGGTGACACAGGAAAGGAGGTCGGCAGTTGATCTGCGCTGACGGAATCCATACTGCCTGTCGTGGATTAGACTGTGTTTTTCAAGACATTTTGATAATTCGGTGTTTACATACTTTTCCATCACTTTAAAGACGGCCGAAAGGAGAGAAATACGCATGTAGATCCTCTCTTGGGGGCGGGTTGTACTGGAGCAGTTTTCCAGTTACTTGGGAATATGCCTCTATTGTAAGATGTCTGAAACAGACGAGTCAGGACAGGAGCAAGTTCTGGTGGGCATTTTTTGAGAACAATTGCTGGGATCTCGCCAAGGCCAGAGGCTTTCCTGGTATTAAGAGAAGAGAACATCTTTCGTACCTTTTTAGTTTTGAAAATGATATCCGTCATTTTATGCGCGACATTGGGGACTGTTGGTGGTGGAATGTTTGGAGGTGGATTGGAAGTAGAATTGCCGGCGAACAACGAGGCAAAAAGTTCAGCCTTTTCAAGTCTGGCCTTGTCACAGGATTTAGAGAACCAGTGCTTTTGAGTGGCTAAAGAGGTTTTCTGTATACGTGGAATAAATAATTCCATGTCAGCTTGGATGATTTCGGTGACGTTTTGTGAGATATCAGAGGAGTCAGGATGGGAGAAGCAGACAGACGCCCATGGAAATGAGGAAAAGCAGTCCCGCGTTTCGTCCCAGTTCGCGGAGTTGTAGTGCCAAACAATACGTGGGTGTGATGACTGTGTGATCTCGGGTTGCATTGCGCTCGAAGCAGTGACCATGCCGTGGTCTGAGCGACCAAGGGGGACGGTGACTGATGTCTTATAGCATTCAGGTTTTGTAGTAAGAAGGAGAACTAAGGGATTTGAGCTGTGTGTTGGGATGCGAGGAAAGTAAGTAGGTTGCTGAACCATATTGGATAAAGAATTGCTGACTGCGGAGGCCTCCGCTGCTCTTCCTTGTGGATCGGTTTTTGAAGATCCTAGTCATTCCTTATTATGGACATTGAAGTCACCAAGAATAGTGACCTCGGAGGAAGGGTATTCAGAAATCAGATGGTCGGTTTTTTCAGAAAGGTAGTCGAATAGCTGGACAAAGTTGTTGTCAGAAGCTGGCCGGTAAATGCAACAGATGAATTTAGTTGCAGCCCTGAGAGATAATTTCATCCAAAGTTTTTTTTCCCCCAGCTTCCAAATGGGGGAGTCTGGTGCAGGGTAGATTGCTACGGACGTATGCGCACACACCTCCATGCGATCTAAAGGAAGTAATGAGCTCATACACTGGGAAATTAAGGTGATTAGTGACTAGTTTGGCACTGATTTGGGTTTCGGTGAGGAAGAGGAGTTGGGGCCTATTAACCTGGAGGAAATGGTGGACGGAGTTCAGGTTAGAATTTAGGCCACATATATTCGAGAAGGAAATGCTAAATCTTGATGCTGCCGCCCCCTGCACACCCCTCTCTCGGAGATCTGATTGAAGGGGTATTTTATCTCCGGAATCTTTTGTACAAGGAGAGCCATCATCATTTTTGTTTATAAGGGAAACTGACTAATACACCAGAACCGGTAACGTCCGTTGGGACTTCACCGGCCCTTTACGTAAGGGGTGGCACCTCCTTGGGCGTGAAAAAAATCATTTACTATCACGTAAAGGAAAAGTCCACTACCACCTACCAGTCCACTACCACCTACCAAAAGCACCTGCATGCTAGGCACTGCAAGATAATAAAAATATCTGAGAAAGTCGCTATGCGAACCGGTGCTGTAGAATACTTAATACTGATTTCGCTCACTCTATACACTCCCCCTAGACCGGAAAGTTGTTAAAAGTGCAAAAACTGCATTCAATAGCGCAACACATATCTAAACACAAATGTGGACATTTTAGTGTCCCGTGTATACTGATCTCTAGAGATGATTTTGAGTGAGATCTTGCTAGTAGGCATGCTGAGACCACATAACAGAAGTAGATCGAGGCCTTGGACACCACTTCTCCCAACCTCAGAACCCTTAGAAATGAAAACAGGAACCCAAACATTGAAACAATTTTAAACGTATTTCTTATGTATTTCAATTTGTGATTTGTTGATGAAAATTCGCTGAGAACCAGGCTTAACCGCAGCACAAGAATTGTCTATTATGCTGCGGCTTAGCTCCAGTATCTACAATGAGCTTGACAGGTGCTAGTTTTAGTTAGTAGATATGGGAATAACTAATTTCTTTTTATCTTCAACACTGTCACTACTTGATTAAGTAATATCTGTTGGATGATTATCTCTTAAGAATTGGTCTTAAGATCTATTTATCTTTATTAGAGACCGTGCCTACAATCTAGCTCTTCACTTTAGACGTAGTAACACCATGTCATAACACACAATTACCCCATTACCATGGAGGCGTGTAGCCTTTAGTCCTCTCACACAGTGAGCTGGATGTGTACAGTTATTTGCGGTTGACTTGAGAGGAACCGGTACATTACGTAATTATGATACCATTCAAAGTTAGAGTGGGTAATTTACTGTAACCGAATCAACGTCCTTGCCACCCCGATGCCTTGTCCAAGTCATGCTTCTGTGTGATCCCATGCCTGTATGAGTTTCACTAGGTTTGTGTATCTACAATGCAACTATGTGTGGGTCTGTGCAAAGTGCATAACAAGTTTACGTAAAGTGTAAAGAAAGTAAGCAAATTGCCAGGAGGGTGTGTTTGTTGGAGCTTTTGTGGCGCCCTGAGCTGGCACGACAAGCATTTTGGTATAATGGACACTCAACACATGATGCCAATTTAAAAATTACAAACTACAATACATCATTATTGCTTTTAAACATTAAACGCGCGACCACAGCCTTTTTACGCTACTCGCGAGCTCCTGTATCAGATTCCGCTACTCTTGTAATGTTTCCAGGGCGTAAATTAAAATGAGTAAAACATTTAATATTATACAGTGTATTCCCGGATCGATGCAGGAATAGGTGAAAAAGACTGTAATTTTTGAATTGAAAATATTCGGAGAAAAAATTTTTTCGACGGAAAAATTAAAATTTGAATAACTGAATTTTCTATCAACTTCAACAGCTTTGTGATTTTTGGAGAAAAAATTTTTGTCGAAAGAAAACTCAAAATTTTCCCGGAAAACCCCGTCCGATTTTCCTGGCTAACGAACTCATCCAAGCCATTAATAAAAGAAAGGCACTTGCCGAGTTTTCATCGAAATCGGTTAATTATTTTTGGAGTTATCGGATATATATATAAATTGAAACTGACCCCGGATACGGGTTCTAAGGATCCTAGTTCGCGCTAATTTGAAAAAAAAGTCTCACCATCGATACCTCTCAATTAGTGATTTTTTTTTAAATAAAAATTCACTGAAAAGCACACAAGCTCTTTTTTTTTGATAATAGAGATATATCGATAATAACACTTTCGAAAGAAGTTGTCAAATGTGCGCGTAAGAAAACCTCTAAAATTCGCTACTATAACGCACTTGCTGCGTCCCGAAATTTTGATTCAACTGCATGACGGTTACGTTTCGTCCCATTTCAATTACCTATATATCAGTTGTACAAACACCCTGTTTACCACGTATAAAGTGGCTGCATTTGAGTTCTCCTGACATTCCAGTTCTCATTGCGTCAGTTCTAAAACTTCTCCTGAATGTAGGTACATCTTGTATCGAACCTGCATCGACTGTAAATCCTGTGTACATATGTACTATGGCGATAATTCAACAGAGTTGTGTCTAGTTTGTTGCTGCAGCAGCTACTCGTCTACCCAGCTATTGCGATGTCTGCACAAAGTTGCAACAAGAAAGTATAAACTACATCAGTACGGTAGCTGGTTCTGTGTGTGAATCCACGCTTGTATGAGGGTCTGAGTGAAGTTTCAAAACTTGGGCCATTGAATTGCACTGTGGAGCAACAGCACGGATAGGAAAGTTCGAGATGACAATTACCAGTCGTGTTCAGCAATTCTGCCCCCTGGCAGATCTCCTGATGGACCCTCTGTTTGTCCCTTAACCTCGTACCCTTGCTGCCTCTTGCGGACAGTGGTTATTCCCTGACTTTATAACGGCGAGTCATTAAACTGCCTGAACCGACTACTCAGCGCTTCATGGATGACATACTTTTGAGCTTTGAGTATTGTGGGTCATTATAGTTTAAAACCATAAAACGTACTACAGAGATAATTGTCTACTATCGAGCGGCATCCCGTGTTGGTCCTTCAAACAAATTATTTTTTCAGTTTGATGTAACAAATATTGAGTTTAATCTAGTTGTCACCTTTATTGACCAACATATTTATGGAAAACTTAGAAAACCAAATTTTAACATCAGAACTTTCACATAATATTGTCTTTTGGTACAGATACGTAGATGATATTTTAGCATGTTTTCAAGGTAGTCATACAGAATTAAATGATTTTTTAAATTTTATTAATAACTTTCACACAAATATTAAGTTTACTTTAGAAGAAGAAGCTAACAGTTGTATAAATTTTTTAGACTTAACAATTAGAAATTTAGAAAATAATTCATTTGACTTTTTAATATATAGGAAACCAACTTACACTGACACAACCATACCATACGAGTCATGTCACCCTTTTTCACAAAAGCTATCAGCCTACCATTCTATGATACATCGTGCATTTTCAATACCTATGTCACAAAACAATTTTGAAAAAGAAATTTCAATAAGTAAACAAACAGCATTTAATAATGGCTACTCTGTTAAAATAATAGATAAAATGATAGAGAGAAAAGAATACAAATTAGCGATTAATTTAATTTATCCAAATATTAAAGACAAAGAAGACAACAGATACGTTTCGATAACTTATCTTGGAACCATTTCAGAAAACATTTCAAAAATTTTAAACACCTGTACAAATACAAAGGTAGCTTTTAAATCTTACAACACGACGCGTGATTTGTTATTTAACGCGAAAGAAAAATCTTGTTTCCTGACAAAAGCTGGAGTTTATAAATTAGCTTGTACACATTGTAACGCAATCTACATAGGTCAATCTTCTAGAAATTTTAACACCCGATACAAAGAACATATTTCTGCATTTAGAAATAACCACGCTGACAAATCTACATTTGCAAAACATATTATTGATACCGAACATAAACCTACAATAAATAACCGCATACAACCACAACATTTTTATAATGACAAACGTAAACTAGACTTTTTTGAAGCTTTAGAAGGGCCCCATTGGCATGAAGAATATGTGTCCCTGTCTAAATCCCTTAAGTAGTATCTAGATCTTAAGTAGGCTTAAGTTAACATAAAAAGCACCATTATTAATATTATTATACAAATAAATAAAATAAAAAATATCCAAAACTCCATGTTGGAACAAATTTCAATGCACCATGACAGAATGCATATGAACTGTTGAATTCACATACTAGTTGTAACAAAAGGCTTTTAAAATGTGCGAATGGTAACCATACCGCAGCCAGTGCAATCTGACGTCACACACACACACAAGCTTTAGAAGTCAAAAGGCACACACACGACAGTAACTACCTTGTTTTAAACGAGCAAACTGATTTAATGAATTGCCCTTTCTTGGATATTCTTCTTTCTAATTAAATATGTCAAAGAAAATAAATTTAACTATTATTTCAAAAAAGTTGTAATAAAATAATGAGTTGATGTATGTCGATATTTTCGTTGTATAGAGACTGCTTTTATACTGTTATTGTTTAGTTATTTTATTGTTGTAACTGTTATCATAGTTATTATAGGCTAGTTCTAGTTTTTTTTTTGACATACATCACATAGACATTTTGAAAACCTCATCTGTCATCTGTGTTTCATTTTATTTTCAATTTGATAAAATTTTTTGATCAAAACATCATATCATATGATAGCAACACATATTTATTTGTAGTTGTCATGATTTCGTACTAATTCAATTTTAATCTGTCTGAAAATGCTGTCAAGCAGCAAAACTATAGTCACAGAAGCATTGAAGAACATCCTAGAACTTCCAGAATTCGAAGAGCCACTTGCTCCAGTTAGTTTACGCGCTGGCTACGTCCTTCACCAACAAAAACCAACAGTGAGGCCAGAGAAGTAGTCTCCAAGTCTGTATGTAGTTTAATATAGTGGTCGCAGAAATCTTGCTGCACAAAATTATAATTCCATCTAAATTTGATTTAAGTTGCTATGTGACATGTTAAGAGAAATTTAGTAGTTGTACAACTTATAAGAAACTGATCAAAATTATGAGATTTGTACATTTACAAGCGTGTGCTTTCATGTAGGACATAACTGAAAACTAGTTAAGCAAGAACACAAATAAATAAAACATAGAAATATAAATTGTGGTGGATAGTTTTTTTTTAATCATAAACCTACCTACCAAATTTGGTTCCCATAGTTTTTTATTTATTGAGATGGTTTTTTTTCTGCAAAACCCGGTCCGATTTTCCTGGCTAACGAACTCATCCAAGGCACTTATAAAAGGAAGGTACGTACCAAATTTTATCAAAATCGATCCACTATGTGAAAACTTGAACCTGTGATGAGCACTATTAAGTACACTTTGAGAAAACCCAAATCACCACAACACTTATTTCAAAGACCTTACGATCGTTTCGTTGACAAAGTCAACATCTTCAGAGGAAGATACATTCTAACTTAAACAACTAGCTACATGTATTTATATCGCGTCAAGGTAAACGAACTAGTCCGAAGTAAAATTGTCGTCCAGGAACGATCGTTTGTTTATTGTGTGGTGAAACCACACCTGCTTTTTAATCTTCTGGTCGACATATTTATGAGCCCTTATCTAATATACGGATAATAGCTTAAAAGGGACCGTGGTATTTAAAGAATCTGCACGTTCCCTTTGGATCTAGAAATTTACTATGTGGATATTGGATCAAGCCGACAAACATCTGGCTAGATAAACAACATCAACTACGCTCATATTTTTTTAAATAGAAAAAATAATACCGGGTGTTTGGCTCAACATGTTAACACTCTAACAAAAGATAAATAATGCAACTAAAATACTACATACAAACTGTATTTATATTGATGTTAATTCTTCGTGACAGTATTAAATTCATAGATACAAACAAAACAAACAGATCTTTAAGTCGAGAACAAATGTATAGATTAGTATATGTATAAACCGGCCGCGTTATTGACATAATTTATTATTCTACAGACAAATTCGGAATGTTTAAGCGGTCAAGTGCAAAGTGAAAATAACGGACTAGAAATTAAAGGTGCCGCACGATTCAATGAAGTTTTGTTGTTAATAGACATTAATATAAAAATACTTTCTAATGAATCAAGCATAGTTTGATGTCTAACGTTTTTGACAAGTTTCAAATTTTCTTTGTCAATGTGGTGATTATTATCCCATGTATGTTGTGCCACACATGATTTGTCCACCGTACCATATCGTAACTGTGCGAGATGTTCACGAAATCTGGTGGCTATGTTTCTCCCAGTATGATGTATTTAAGATCGCAATCTTTGCAACTAATCTTATAAATACCGGACATTTCAGTGACTTTGTCTTTGTCTTTCGTATTACCCAACAAATTTTTTAAATTACTTTACGTCGAAAAAGTCAAATGTAAATCGACTTTCTTAAAAATACCTTCCAAACCCTTTGTGATTCGTGGTTCGTAAGGTAAACACACAATTTTTTTTTCTATTTTCTCTTTCTTAAATGTCGTACATTCACATATCATTTTCTTTGTTCTCTGTTTGTTAACAAATTTGTCTATGAAACCATCCGAGTAACCGTTATATCTCGCCACATTTTTTATGTATTTTAATTATGTATTAAATCTATTTTTACTTAACGGAAATTTCATCAATCTGTTTACTAAGAAATTTAAACTAGCCGTTTTTTTGTGCAAACGAATGATGTGAGTCGTTAGGAATATAGCTAATAGTAGCCGTTTCTTTCCTATAGACATCGAATTCAAGCGAGCCATTATTGTATTTTTTTTTTTAACTAGTACATCTAGGAACGAAAGTTTATTGTTGATTTCTGTTTCGTGTGTAAATTTTATTGAATCAAATTGACTATTTAGTTTTTCAGTAAAATCTTCAACGTTACATATATTTGTGTCAAACACTGCAAAAATATCGTCGACATAAAACGCCAAATGGGTGTTATTGTAGTGAATTTTTACTAAATGCTTCAAATTTCAACAACTCCATTTTCTATAAAGTTAGAAAGTTTCATTTTGGTATGTAGTAAGGTCCTTCCTAAGACAAGATATCCACCAAATTTCATTAAAATAACTTTGTAATTTTCGGAGAAAAATTTTTTTCGAAAGAAAATTCAAAATTTGAAAAACTCAATTTTCTATATACTTAGAAAGTTAAATTTTGGTACGTAGTAAGCTCTCTCTTAAGACAATATAACCGTTAAATTTCATTAGAACAGCTTTGTAACTTTCGGAGAAAAAATTTTTTTTGGAAGAAAACTCAAAATTTTCCCGGAAAACCCCGTCCGATTTTCCTGGCTAACGAACTCATCCAAGTCATCAATAAAAGAAAGGCACTTGCCGAGTTTAATCGAAATCGGTTTATTATCTTTTGAGTTATCAGACGGATACTTAGACATATATATATATATATATATATATATATATATATATATATATATATATATATATATATATAAATTCAAACTGACCCCGGATATGGGTTCCAGGGTCCTAGTTCCCGCTCATTTGAAAAAAAATTTGTTCATTAGTCTCACCATCGATACCAGTCTATTAGTGAATTTTTTTAAATAAAAATTCACTAAAAACATAAAAAACACAGGAATTACAATTCAAAAAAACTATACAATCACGATATTGATTACAAACATCTACAACTTATCAGCTAAAAAATCGTCATTATTATAATAGGCCTTGGCCGCCAGAATATTAGTCAGCGTTTTTCTCATCTTTGCAGGTGGAAGCACCTTTATCTGCACCGTCAGTTTATTGTACACCTTTAGGGACTGCACCACAGCACTATTGTAAACAATACTTTTTGTAGTTTGTGGAGCAATTAACTGATCCTTTAAACATACTCTAGTGTTGTATTAATGCTGTTGTTCACAATCTGACAATAAATTCCTATTTTCTCTAACAAAACACGCACACTCTAATATATAGAAATTTGGCAAGGTTAAGTACTCTATTGTCGAGGAATGTTTTCCTACATGAACCCCTATATTTCAAATTGAATATGCTGCTGATACAATCCTTTTGAAGCCTCAAGATTCTACCGGCTTCTATGGAATTCCCCCAGAACATTAGTCCATATCGAAGCTTTGAGTTCACATATATACGCCTCGAGGCCAGTACTAATAGTACTAGAATCGGACAGAACACGCAGAGCATAACTAAAAGCTGACAGTTTACCTGCTAGATAGCCAACATGAGCCCTCCAGTTCAACTGAGAATGAAGCTTCGAGTCCAAAAACTTAACATCATATTGCGTGCTCAGCAATTCTGAGTAAAATTTCAGAAATAACTGGTTACCCCTAAAATAGTTAAATGAGATCAAGTTTGTTTTAGTCACATTCAGTTGTAAGTTCATTCCATTGTACCACTGTTCCAGGATTCTCAGTGATTGTGATGCCTCATAAATAATATCAATATCTGAAGGAGCTCGTAAAACCAAAGATGTATCGTCAGCAAACAGGGTTGTCTTAAGGGGCAATACCTCAGACAGTTCGTTAATATAAAGTAAAAACAAGACTGGCCCAAGAACTGAGCCCTGAAGCATACCCCGTTATATAACCTTCCACTCAGATGCCAGAAGTACTCCTGTCCCATGATCATTAAAAGCCACGCATTGTTTCCTGCCTAATATGTATGACTTCGTTAAATTCTGCGAGACTCTCGTGAAACCCAGCAATTACAACTTAGCTAACAGTGTGTCATGGGACACGTTATTAAAAGCTTTAGATAAATCCAGCATCATACACATTGTCCTTTCACGCTTATTTAGCCCCTCTGTAATTTGCTTGATAACTTGAAATATTGCCCTGTTAGTTGACATTTTCTTAATATAGCCATTTTGATTCTCACTATATATTTTGTGTTTCTCTAAAAAATCACCATTCGCTTACATAAATGTTTTTCTATTATTTTTGTTATGTTCGAAATTTGTGAGGTAGGTCCATAATTAGTAAGTAGAGATATGTCCCCACTCTTATGGATCAGAATAACTAGTAAGTTTTATATATATATATATATATATATATATATATATATATATATATATATATATATATATATATACATATATATATATACATATATACATATATACATATATACATATATATATATATATATATATATATATATATATATATATATATATATATATATATATATATATATATATATGTATTTCAAAACAATCGGTGAGGAGATATTTGAATTATTAAAAAAAAAAGTTATTTTACAGAAAAATTTAACACCTTGTCTCTTGGAAGCAATGCATTTTAGCACATATGTTTATGGGAACTTTTTTTCCATAAAATGACCTGGGAAATCAACCCCTAAATATTGCCCCGCCTTTTTTAAACACCTGTGTATATATATATATATATATATATATATATATATATATATATATATATATATATGTATATATATATATATATATATATATATATATATATATATATATATATATATATATATATATATATATGTATATATATATATATATATATATATATATATATATATATGTATATATTAAAAAAGGCGGGGCAATATTTAGGGGTTGATTTCCCAGGTCATTTTATGAAAAAAAAGTTCCCATAAACATATGTGCTAAAATGCATTGCTTCCAAGAGACAAGGTGTTAAATTTTTCTGTAAAATAACTTTTTTTTTTTAATAATTCAAATATCTCCTCACCGATTGTTTTGAAATTTGGCAGCATTGTTTGTATTATTAATGGGCTGATTTGGCCCTAATTAGAGACAGGTTGTTAAGTCCATTGGCGTTAGGGGGGCACCTCAACAAAATTTAGTGACATAAAAATGTACGCCACTGACTGCAATATGATTTGTATATTATTTTGTGATAAAGAAACTAAAACTACAAATTTTTTGTCTCTTGAAATTTCTCCGTATCTTGAATCGTTTACACGATAAAAAAACTTCGGGACGCAGCAAGTGCGTTATGGTAGTGAATTTTCATTTAAATGTTTTTAATGGCAAATATGTGTGTTTTTTCTTCAGAAAGCAGGCATCAAATTTGACTACCAGTATAACATATATAGTAAAATCAATGTTCTATGTTTCATCAAAATAACTTTATTGTTTGAAAACGTACAAAAATTTCCGAAAGTAAACTTAAAGTGTAACCGAAAAAGTCCGTTTCTTGGTCAACCTTATAGGTTAATAGCAAATTGAGCTTTTCAAATATGAAGCATTTAATCAAAATTCGCTACCATAACGCACTTGCTGCGTCCAGAATTTCTTTACTTACAAACATGTATTATATTTCGATGGAAAATGCAAAAACATAAGGCGTTTTCGACTAAAAAAAATTATTTGTATCACCAACGACTTATGGGCCATCCTGTGATTGTAGAAATATTTTCTTAAGATGTAGCTCAAGACACCCTATAATTAATGTATACAAATTTTTTTCATATCTTGTAGAATAACAGATATATATTGAGCTTTATTGATTTTTTACGAATATTCGACAAAAGTTATATATCATTAAACGATAAACTGTATAGCTAAGACTACTGCCAAGCATCAGAGAAAGGGTCTATTTGAAATGAATTTTCTGGAAACATTTTAGTAAAATGAAGGAGAATGACGGTTTAAACTAAGACTTCAGGGTTTGTAAAACATTCTTCTTGAGACATTTTCTTTCTATAGCCCGTATTAGATTCAAGTTCTTTGCCTAAATGTTGCGAATTTTGACGTTTTAAATTGTCACTTTGACGTTTTGAGGAAAACCCCAATTTATGTTTTTTTAAATGCCCATAACTTTTTTGTCTTTTGACCTACAGCGCTAAATTTTGGTAGGTAATTTACCTATAGCGATATAAAACGTGGTGCCAAATTTGGTTGCCCTTACTTGGTAATTTCCGAAATTATGAATTTTTTTCTAAAGAAAACACAACATTTTCCGGGAAAACCTTGGCCGATTTTCCTGCCTAACGAACTTATCCAAGCCACTTACAAAAGGAAGGTATTCACCAAATTTTTTAAAATCGGCCCATTAGTTTTTGAGTTTTCGGTGTGATACATACATACATACATACATACATACATACATACATACATAAATATATATATATATATATATATATATATATATATATATATATATATATATATATATATATATATATATATATATATATATATATATATATATATATATATATATATATATATAAAAATCGAAACTGACCCCGGATATGTGTTCTAGGGGGCCTAAATAGCGCTCATTTAAAGAAATTTTTTCAAAATTCAAAAGTCGGGATCTCGTCATTAGTAAATTTTTTTAAAGAAAATTCACTAAAATAAAAATCTTCTTATGGCATGTCCATTTATCATACAGAAAATCACAAACACGAACAATAATTTTTGTTGAGATGTCCCCCCTAATGCTAATGGACTTAACAATATTTATCTAATTAGGGTCAAATCAGCCCATTATTACTAGAAAGAAGGCTGCCAAATTTCAAAACAATGGGTGAGCAGATATTTGAATTATTTTTTTAAAAATCGTTATTTTACAAAAAAAATTAATACCTTGTATCTTGGAAACAATGCATTTTAGCACCTAAGTTTATGGGAACTTTTTTTCATAAAATGACCTGGGAAATCAACCCCTTTAATATTGCCCCGTCTTTTTTAAAGACCCTGTATATGTATATATATATATATATATATATATATATATATATATATATATATATATATATATATATATATATATATATATATATATATATAAACATATAAAAATTGAAAATGACCTTGGATATGGGTTCTAGGGGTCTTAGTTCGCACTGACTTGAAAAAATTTTCAAAATTCGAAAGCGGAGTGAATTTTTTCTAAGAAAATTAACTAAAAATCACAATTAAATACGGATATACACGGTGTTTTATGTATAACAGTACTTATTGTCACAAGAGCTAGATCATGCCAAGTCAGGGCCAAAAAAAAAGTCAGAACGCAGGAAGTGCATTATGGTAGTGAATTCGCATAAGAATTGTACACTATTATACGCCATATTTTTGGCCTTATATAAAATCATTAATTATTAATAAATGAAGCTAACCGCGTCTCGATTTTTATTTGTGTGTTTGACGCCACCCAAATTATGAGGTATGAACCCACGTATTTTTCAGAATTGCATTAAATCTCATGCTGTGTCTTGAGCAGCCACCGAACTTTCTTTTATATTTTAGTCATTTATCTTATTAACTTTTATGTAAAATAGCACTTATAATCACAAGTACACTTGGAGAACCCAAATCACCACAACACATCTTTTTAAAGACCTGACGATCGTTTCACTAACCAAGTTAGCGTCATCAGAGGATGAAAAATTCTAACTACTTTAAAAACTAACATCACGTTATATACCGGATCTTAGGTAAAGAAGACCGAACTGAAATGGGAAAGTAAACGCAGGCAAATCTAAGATCCGGTATATAAGGTGATGTTAGTTTTTAAAGTAGTTAGAATTTTTCATCCTCTGATGACGCTAACTTGGTTAGTGAAACGATCGGCAGGTCTTTTAAAATGTGTTGTGGTGATTTGGGTTCTCCGAGTGTAGTTATCCGTGCTCATCACAGGTTCCAATCTTCACTTAGAGCACTTATAATGTTATAAGACAAATCAGAGTAGTATAGAAAATTTAATTGCAATTGGCCGACTCTTATTGAAAGTTTGGATTTTTTGGAAACTCTTATTTTACCCTAAATTCTGATTTACCCTAGAAACTAATTAAAAATACCCATGATAAACAAAGTCTAGTGATCAACACACTGATTAACTGACTACAAAATGTATATAACACGCATTATGCTTTGATTTAGTGAAGTTAACTTTATTCTTGCTAAGAGCTAATCAGATCTGATCAGTGTAGGATTCATTAGATAGCTATCTGCCAAACACCATCGTGCAGACATATATGGTTCATTTAGTTATTCTGTATCCATATCGTCGTCTCTCTGTCTTAAACACGCGGGTGTCTCACTTCAGAGCGAAACTTACACCTAATTACTTCCATAACTGAAAGGGTAAACGATCCTGTAACAGAATCAGTGAAAATTATGCTATCATTAATCCCCGGATTAAGCCGATATCACATAGAGAGGATAAAGTTCTGGCAGTAGAAGAGGTGATGGCGACCAGAGCCACTAACTTTGTCAAGGATGTTACGGTACACTTGAGTCTAGATATACTACCGTATTTATCACTTAGGACATCTACCGGCCTGTTTTTATCTTCCAAAGGGCACCGCACACATACACTGAGGGACCAGATTGTCATTTACTAAAAGTTATACTGTAAATTATATAAGGTTGACGTAACAATGGATCACGATGACAAATTAACTGTGGCCGAGAATATACTGTTTTGAAAAAATCTGTTGGTGGTGCGGAAATGACGAAACCCATTGCCTGAGCGTCTAAATAACTAGTAGAAATACTGTTAAACATATTTTTAGATATTATCATTAAAGGAAATATTACAAACCTTTTACTTTAATAAGTGTCACTTCTTTTGCTACTTTCATTGATTTATGTTCTGGTGATATTATAGACTGTTGTATAATTACCGCCCTGTTTCTATTGTATTGCTCTTTGGCAAGATATTTAAAATAAAAGTCTGGACGTGGCAAGTGCGTTATGGAGGTGAATTTTCATTTAAATGTTTTTAATAGCAAAGATGTCTCTTTAATGCAAGCAACGATCAATCTGGTTACCTGTATAGCCTCTATAGTAGAAACAATGTACCATATTTTATCAAAATTACTTATTGTTTGAAAATGTACCAAAATTTTCCGAAAGAAAACTTAAAATGTTTCCGAGAAAACTGGTTTCCTAGTCAACAAACCTTAGGTTAATAGCAAATTGAAATTTGAAGGATTTAATAAAAATCCGCTACCAATACGTACTTACTGCGTCTCGATTTTTTCATACAAACATGCAGCATATTTCGATAAACATGCAATAATATAAGGGTGTTCGAGAAAAAAACAATTGTAAGGATCACCAACGACTTATGGACCACCTGTGATTGTCAAAATATTTTTATAATATGCAGCTTAAGACCCCTATAATTAACGTATACAATTTTTCTCGTACCTTGTATACTAACAATTATATTGAGCTTTACCGTATAAATGCGTCACCCTGTATATATGTCAACAAATAGAAACTGAAAGTAAACCCGGATATGGATTTCAGAAGGCCTAGTTGTACTCATTTGAAGAAATCTTTTTAAATTTCAAAAGTCGCGGTCTCCTCAATAACGAATTTTTTCTACGAAAACTAGCTAAAAATTATAGTCTTTTAAACCATTAACTTAACTAAACCTACAGACAAAGCATCAACTTAACTAAACCTACAGCCAAAGCATCAGAGAAAGGGTCTATTTGAAATTCATTTTCTATAAACATTTTAGTAAAATGAAGGACAGTGACGGTTGAGGCTGAAACTTAAGGGTCTGCAGAACACTCTTGCGACATTTTATTTACATAATCCGTATTTGTTTCAGGTTCTTTGTCTAAATGGTTTTTTTTCTCCCTCAAGGCTCGTCCGCGTCTTTGCCGCTCCGATAGCACCGCAGCCTTTGACTTATTGCGCATGCCCCTTGTCTCTGCTCCACCCATTCCAAAATCACTGTGCCTTGAACTAGTCTGCACAGCAATTGGTAGGGTGAAGCTTTATATTGCTCTGTCCCCGGTCTAGGCTGACCGTAGATCAGTTGTCTTTTGCGGTCCAGAGCTTTACACTCGCACAAGATGTGCTGAGCTGAATCCTCCACCTCGATGCAGAGTTTCATGCCAGGTCCTCCTCAAACCGCCCCATTTTATGCAGGTGTTTCTTGACGGCCATGTGTCCCGTCAAGAGTCCTGTTATGTTTCTGAGCTGTCCTCTGCTAATATTTAGCAGCTCCACAGCTCTCTTTGAACTGGGTTGCCCAATTAATTGTCTGTTGTATTTTGCTTTCACTTAATTTTTACTGTGTTTGACCATCTGACTCGCATATGGCACGGTGTAGAACATGCATGTTTGTTAAGAGATTTGCTCAGGCTCTTGCTGATAAGCTGGGCTGGCACCGTGTGTTTTATTTGCTAGGTAAGCTCATTTGTTTGTATGTATTCGTAACAGAGTAGTTAATCTTCCTCGCTTGCTGTATTTTCAGGTATTTATAACATTCCTCTACGTCCATCGAAGCAATTTCCTGTGCATTCTGCATTTACTACACTTGTGGTGTTGTCGTCCCTTTGTATATACTTAAGATGCAATATTTGTCAAGCCCAAATTCCATGTCAATATCTATAGAAAGACCATCGATGATTTTAAGCAGTTGTGCAAAATGTATACAATTTTCTCCGTATTACTGTATTTTTATACCAAAGGTATATCTATATATACCAAAGGTATATTCTTTCTGAGGCAACAAACTCGTTTACTAACAACATCAAAAACAAAGTCCTCTCAAGCTCCAACGGCAGCAAACACTTCTGGACTCTAGCTAAAATAATGTTTGCAAGTGCACGTTCCCACCTCTTGTTTCTACCGCCCTGAGCAAGTCTGAGCTTTTTGCCTCGTTGTTCGCACGGAATTCTAGTCTCAACCCACCTCCAAATGTTCAATCACCAATAGTCCCCAATATTGCGCATAAAATTACGGATATCATTTTCAAAACTAAAAAGGTGCCATCTTCTCTTAATACCAGGAAAGCCTCTGGCCTTGACGAGATTCCAGCAGATGTTCTCAAAAAATACGCACCAGAACTTGCTCCTGTCCTGACTCGTCTGTTTACAATAGAGGCATATTCCCTAGTAACTGGAAAAGTGCTCGAGTACAACCCGTCCCCAAGAAAGGATCCAAACCGCTTCCTAGAAACTACAGGCCTATGTCTCTCCTTTTAGTCATCTCTAAAGTGATAGAAAAGTATATAAACACCGAATTACTAAAATCTCTTGAAAAACACAGTCTAATCCACGACAAACATGGAGGGTTCTGTCTCTGCGGATGTCCAAAAAATATTAGACTGGGGAAGTAGAAATCTTGTACAACTCAACCCCACCAAATCTCAGTCTTGCTTACTATCTCATAAGAGATACACCAGCCCTAGACCCATCACAATGAACAACCAAGTTACTCAAAGTAATGGGTCCTTTTCACTTGTTGGAATTTCTGTGGATCGATGTTGCGAATTTTGACGTTTCAAAGCCCGACTTTGACGTTTTGAGGAAAACCTCCTTTTTTTAAATGCCTATGACTTTTTTGTCTTTTAACTTACAGACCCAATTTTGGTATATTTATAATACAAACACGTGTACCAAATTTGGTTGCCCTTACTTTGTTATTTCCGGAGATATAAATTTTTTCCGAAAGAAAACACGACATTTTCCGGGAAAACCTGGGCCGATTTTCCTGGCTAATGAACTTGTCCAAGCCACTTGCCAAAGGAAGGTACTCACCAAATTGTATTAAAATTGGCCCATTATTTTTTAAGTTATCGGTGTAATAGCTTTATATATATTTTATATAAAAATTTTCCGAAAGAAAACACAGAATTTTCCGGGAAAAACTACTCCGATTTATCTGGATGACGAACTTATCCAAGCGACTTGTGAAAGGAAGGTACTCAGCAAATTTTATCACAATCGGTCTATTAATTTTTGAGTTATTGGTGTGACATACATACATACATACATACATACATACATACATATATATATATATATATATATATATATATATATATATATATATATATATATATATATATATATATATATATATATAAACATACAAAGTCTGAAACTGACCTCGGATTTGGGTTCCAGGGGTCCTAAATGGCGCTCATTTGAAAAAAAAAATTTAAAATTCAAAAGTCGCGATCTCCATAGTAGTAAATTTGTGTTAAGAAAATTCACTACTAATTCACAAACAACTTAGAGAGTACGTTGAAAGTAGTTAATTGTTACGTAAACGTCAGTTCGATTTTAGAAAGCAGCGCTCGACTGTGCAGGCAGTCAGGAAGGCAGTTAAGACACATAGTTTCATGCCGGCCTTACGCAGTGTGACCTAAGCAAGGCATTTGACTGTGTCTCTCATGACCTGCTGATTGCAAAATTGTTCAAATATGGTGTAAGGAGTCCTCTGTTAAAATTGATAAGTGCATACTTACACATGGAAAAGCAGCGAATGAAGAAATATCAAATGTTGGGACAGTGGGAAGTGGAGTGCCGTAAGGTTCTGTCTTGGGACCTCTGCTGTTCATAGTCTACCTAAGCGGTGTGTTTGATTTCATGTCACAGAGTCTTTACATCTGTTATGCCGATGCCACGTCACTTATACGCAAAAACTGCGACCCAGATAAGCTAACAGCTGAGATGATCACTATTGGGAACTTAACAGAACTGTGGTTCACACAGAACAGCTTAAAATCAAACATAGAAAAAACTATAACGGTAATATTTTCCACAAGTCACTGTCAGCGAAAATGATACTAACCTCCTTGGCATTAATATATATGGAGCTGATTTTTTTTTAAGTTTACTGAGAAATGTGATAAATCAGAAAGTGTGCTCAGCGAATTTATGAAGAGTAAATGTATTATTTTTTCCCTCGGGGCTCGTCCGCGGCCTTGCCGCCCCGATAGCACTGCAACCTTTGGTTGATTGCGCATACCCTTAGTCTTAGTCCACCCATTCCAGAATCACTGTGCCTTGAACTAGTCTGCACAGCGATTGGTAGGGTGAAGTTTTATATTGCTCTGTCTTCGGTCTAGACTGACCGTAGATCAGTTGTCTTTTGCGGTCCAAAGCTTTACACTCGCACAAGATGTGCTGGGCTGATTCCTCCCCCTCGCCGCAGAGTCTGCATGCGAGGTCCCCTTCGAACCGCCCCATTTTATGCAGGTGTCTCGTCAAGAGACCTGTTGTGTTTGTATTACTATTCCAAAACAGTGAATGCGCAAAAACGCAACCAGCCCTGAATTATAAGGAAACAGAGTGATGTGACTAATATTCTGCTAAACATGAAAAATCAAAAAATTAAAATCACTAATAAATATTTTAACTAGTACTTGAGATGAAGATTCATCAAGTCTTACATGGACTGTGGTTAATGTATGATACGAAAACTTCCTTAATGCAGGACATAAAAAGAATAGAAGCTTTTCAAATGTAAACATGGACAAAATTGACAAAGACACGGTATATCGATAGTAAGCCGAATAAAAGTGTGCTAAAAGAGATGAGAAAAGAAAGTTGCTTGCTGAGAGATATTTTTTTACAACATTACTTGAAGGACACATTTATGAAAAAAAGTCATAGATATATCCAAGGCAAACCTGGCACAATTGATGAAACTTGGAAGCTACAATGAAATGAAGACAGTTGCTGGAAACAACGAATCATGTTTCCGACAATAGGGCGACATCGCCTGTAGACCATGATGATGATACAGTTCAACAATAAACAAATCAATTTTATACTTTAATACTACATACAGACTTGGAGACTACTTCTCTGGCTTCACTGTTGGTTTTCGTTTCTGTAAGTGAAGGACGTAGCCAGCGCGTAAGCTAACTGGAGCAAGTGGCCCTTACGAATTCTGGATGTTCTTCAACGTTTCTTGAACTATAGTTTCGCTCCTTGACAGCATTCTCAAACACATAAAAATTGAATTAGTACGAAATAATGACAACTACAAATAAAGATCTGTTGTTTTGATCAAAAAATTTATCAAATTGCAAATAAAATGAAACACAGATGACAGATGAGGTTTTCAAAATGTCTATGTGATGTATGTCAATATTTAACGTAAAAAATAGAACTAGCTTATAATAACAGTTACAACAATAAAATAACTAAACAATAACAGTATAAAAGCAGTCTCTATACAACGAAAATATCGACATAGATCAACTCATTATCTTATTACAACTTTTTTGAAAGAATAGTTAAATGTATTTTCTTTTACTTATTTAATTGGAAAGAAGAATATCCAAGAAAGGGGAATCCATTAAATCAGTTTGCTTGTTTAAAACAAGGTCGCTATTGTCGTGTGTGTACTTTTTGACTTCTAAAGCTTCAAAAAAGTATACTTTACGTTTGTCATTATAAATTTTTTGATCAAAACATCATATCATAACATAACAACAGATCTCTATTTGTAGTTGTCATGATTTCGTATTAATTCATTTTTTATCTGTCTGAGAATGCTGTCAAGCAGCGAAACTATAGTCACAGAAGCGTTGAAGAACATCCTAGAACATCCAGAATTCGTAAGGGCCACTTGCTCCAGTTAGCTTACGCGCTGGCTACGTCCTTCACCTACAAAAACCAACAGTGAAGCCAGAGAAGTAGTCTCCAAGTCTGTATGTAGTATGGACAAGTTTCACCACGTAAGGGCAACAACAATCAATGAATTGTCCACTTTAACTTGCCCTAAGTTGCTTTTTTATGGGTAGGTACAATTAAGAGAACCCAATTTATCACAATACAGTTTTGAAACCTGCCGAACGTTTCGCTAACAAAGTTACCAGTCGGAGACAGAGAGGCTGAGTCGGGACGACTAGGCGACATAGCCTTTAGATTGTGGTAATCAAAAAGTAGAGACGAATTGCGTGATAAGTAGAAGGTAATCTCATGAGGGTGAAATGGCATGGAAAGACCGCACAACAAATCAGATAACTGTTGTCGGCTGGAAAACAATCATCGACGGCACGTAATCCGTGCCCAATTAGGCTCGTGATGGGCACAACTGCCGAAGATGATGTGGTCGTTGGTTCCGTGCAAGAGATGGCGGCAGGCTTCACGTGTGATGTACCCTGACGGGTGCTAACTTTGCCTGTCATCACTTGTCAGTTGTGTCTTAATAGTTGTATCGACTTTCTGTGGCTGTCTACACCAAACGGTAACTTGTTTAGTAGAAACAGAAAAGGTTGTGGCGGAAAATGAGTGAAGTTGTTACATGGAAATATTTGATTCTCCGAACACTTTCCCTTGATAATATACTGCATGGAAGTTTGCATTAGTATATATCAGAAATTAAATATTTCTTTGGGAAATTTTAAATAAATTTGTTGTCTGGAGAGAAGTTTTTCATTGAAGGTTTTAATTATGTCCATCCCAGACTGTGTGACGTTTAGGAATGAGATTATATCAAAAATCTCTGGACGCAGCAAGTGCGTTATGGTAGCGAATTTTCTTTAAAATATTTTTAATAGCAAATGTCTTTCTTTGATGAAAGCAGGCATCAAACTTGGTTGCCTATATAGTAGAAACAATGTACCATATTTCATCGAATAAACTTTATTGTTTGAAAATATAAACATTTTTCAAAAGTCTGGATGCAGCAAGTGTGTTATGGAAGTGAATTTCCATAAAAATGTTTTTAATAGCAAATGCGAGCAGGCATCAATCTGATTACCGGTATAGCCTATGTAGTAGAAACAATGTACTATATTTTATCAAAATAACTTATGGTTTGAAAATATACAAAAATTTTCCGAAAATAAACTTAAATGTTGGTTTTCTAACCAACAAAGCTTACGTTAATAGCAAATTGTGTTATTGAAATTTGAAGCATTTCATGAAAATTTGGTAAATTTGCAGATTAGCTCGCTAACGCTTTTCAACAAATTGTTTTCAGAAACATTACTAGGATGCACAAACCACAAGAAAAATTTCTTGTTCACACCCCCCAAGGAAGTTACGGGACTGGGGGTGAATAGGGGTGCTGTGTGGGGTAGGCAGGGTTTAAGGGGGATATAGCTTCAAGATGTGAAAAAGACAGCTTTCAAGCCCGCTTCATTCGAATTTTCTGCTCAAATTTCCTTTTTACTACCTACCCCGCGCAGCACCCCTACTCACTCCTGGTCCCGTAACTTCCTTGGGGGGTGTGAACAAGAAATTTTTCTTGTGGTTTGTGGATCCAGAGAGGGGGAGGGGGGTAGTCAGGTTTCTGAAAGCAGTGTTTTGAAAAGCGTTCGGGAGCTAAACTGCAAATTTACCGAAAATTCGCTACCAAAACGCACTTACTGCGTCTAGATCTTTTTCTTACAAACGCATCATATTTCGATAAAAAATGCAAAAATGCACTAATGAATTTGTTCTACGAAAATTAGCTAAAAAAAATTATACACCCCTACTCACTCCTGGTCCCGTAACTTCCTTGGGGAGTGTAAACAAGAAATTTTTCTTGGGGATTGTGGATCCGGGGGGGGGGGGGGTCTAGGCAGGTTTGTGAAAACAGTTTTTTGAAAAGCGTTCGGGAGCTAAACTGCAAATTTACTGAAGATTTTTTCATTACAAACGCATCATATTTCGATAAAAAATGCAAAAATTCATTAACGAATTTTTTCTACGAAAATTAGCTTAAAAAAATTATAGACCGTTAAACCATAAACTTCACTAAACCTACAGCGAAAGCATCAACTTAACTAAACCGACAGCCAACGCATCAGAGAAAGGGTCTATTTGAAATGAATTTTCTGTAAACATTTTAGTAAAATGAAGGGCACTGACGGTTGAATCTGAAACCTAAGGGTATGCAGAACACACTTCTTGCAACATTTTCTTTTCAAAATCCGTATTTATTTCACGTTCTTGCCTAAACATTGCCAATTTTGACGTTAAAAATTGCGAGTTTGACGTTTTGAAGAAAACTCCAAAATTTGTTGTTTTTTTTTAACTGCCCATAACTTCTTTGTGCGATCACATATTAACAGGAAGAACCTGACTAAAGCTTTAAATACATTTCCATGTTCTGGACTTAACTACTCACTTGGGGTTATGAACTGGAGTAAAACGGACATCGAAAATCTACAACGGAAGGTGCGAACACTCCTAACAAAATCCAAAAAGCATCACCCTCGTAGTGCTATCGAGCGAGTAACCCTACCCAGACACCAAGCTGGAAGAGGAGTGTTGGATATTGGTAAACAGTTGGACCAGCAGATACTTACTTCTGAACTACACCGTGCCATATGCGAGGCAGATGATTCAACACCGCTATCACTAAAAGAAAGTGAAATACAAAGTCACCATCGGACTGATCAGGACAAGCTGCAATCTTGGATGCAGAAGTCTCTCCATGGGCGACATGTAAATGAGACCTCCCAGGAACATGTCGACAAATTGGCGTCGAACTACTGGTTGGTGTCCGGACAGATGTGTCCAGAGACAGGGGGGTTTTTGCTGGCCATACAAGATCAGGTCATCCCAGCAAGAAACTACCTGAAGTATATAGTTGGAGATAATTCGGTCCAAGGTGACAAATGTAGATTTGGGTGTCGGTTATCAGAGACTATCCAGCACGTCACCGGGGAATGTCAAGCGTCTGCTGCAACAGAGTATAAAGAGAGGCACGACGCAGTTGCTAAAATACTTCATCAAGAACTGGCTCTGACTTTTAAATCTTAGTAAGGTGCCCTACTACAGATACACCTCTGAGCCTGTTCTGGAGAACTCAGGATACAGGCTGTACTGGGATCGGACCGTGTTCACAGACCAACGAGTTGTCCACAACAGGCCAGATATAATAATAGTGGATAAGTCCTGCAACCAAGTGACGCTGATTGATGTCGCCATTCCAAATACTAATAATCTAGAGATAAAGTACAACGAGAAGATCATTAAGTACAGAGACCTAGAGATACAAGTAATGAGACAGTGGAGGGCAGATAGTGTCCGAGTGATTCCAATAGTCTTGTCAACTGGTGTGATTTCTAAGAATCTTCGAGAGAACATTAAGAGACTGGGCCCTGGAGAGCATCTTTATAAGGTTATGCAGAAGGCGGTAATACTTGCAACTGCTTACGCCATGCGGAGATTCCTGGTAAATGAAGATGTGTCGCGTTGTCGTTCAGGGCCCGATAACTTTGAAACAGTTCCATCTGAACTCAGTCCCTTTGGTATCTGACATACCTGGGATGAGTGAATGGTCCCCATTGAGGTAGTGTGAAATCCCTTCAGGCTAAAGTTGATAATATTTATTTTGGCAAAAATTACACAGCCGTCTCAGACAAAAACCAAATATATAAGATTATATAAAAATTATGAAATAAACAATAAATTAAACACATATCAATATAATATAAATAAATGACAAATTTAAAATATAAATACAATAAGAAACAAATTGAAACACTAAAACTTGTGTGACTGTCCACTGAACAGATTATTCTTACTGCATTTGAGAAATATCTGAGACACCTGAGGACTACTCCCTACTCCTCCATATTAGGATACCATAGGTGAAGAAACTCTAGTGAATATTACAGACGCAGATTGCGCAAAAAGGTAAAAGAAGTACAAGAAAATTTACTTTTGTAGCTTTTCTCCAGAAAATCTCAGTGACGATTTGCAACGTCAAAATTGGTGATTTATAAACAAAGCTTCTGGAACTGATGCATCTACGAGTAGCAAATATTGCGTGAAATGTCTATAGCAAGGCCTTAGGTTTATGTTTCAACTGAAAATGTCATTTAACATAGACCTCACTTTTTACAAGTAACTCCAGACCGTATAAACCGTTACACCACACTTTACAGGTCCTGTGTTCCCGAGTAAGAAACGCGACGAGTGTATCTGCAAATAATCATCTTCTAACAAACAAAAAAATTGAAATTATTGTCGCCAGTGGGATACTTCCACAGGTTGTGACGATGTGGAAGGAAAATAATTGTAATAAACGATAGTGATATCATTACAGGTGACGACAATGACAGTAAAACTGGACACAGTCCATTTAAGAAGTAAGCGTGCTGAAAGAAGACTCAATTGCATTACGCCTGATGAATTACAAAATGGGATTTGCTCTTTAATTAGCCCAATATAATAACAACAACAACACACCACACACATAAAGCTTTATGAAGCACAATGGCTTGACGTTCCGGCAGTAAAGGCGAAGCACATAATTCCTCCAGATAACGATACCATTCAAGATATCCAATTAAACTTCTGCTTATTGCAGAGTTAAAGAGATGAGGGATAGTGGAAGTTAGAAAGAGAAAGGCAGAGATCAGAATCTAGCCACGATTTTCCAGTAAAATCCTCGAACGTTGCCGGGTAAGAATTTATATTTCCATATCTGGATCATCTGATTCACGTAATCAAACAGATAATTCGTTACAAACTCGTGACGTAATTGAATCGTCTTTATTACCCAAATATGGTTTCATCGTACCGAAAAGGCGGTTTTATTCTCGTTGTATAATATCATAGGCAAGGATTAATTATAGCATTGTCAAAGATAATAAAATAAATTGGATTTACATTTACGACTGCGCCAGTTGTGCAGAGTTATTGTAGAAAGATAGAGAAAATGATGCTATATATTTTAGTGAATAATTTATCTATAAATTACGTGATGATGAGCGTAATTATATATATATATATATATATATATATATATATATATATATATATATATATATATATATATATATATATATATATATATATATATATATCTGACCCTGTATATATATTTTCTATTTCAAGAACACACCACGAGGGCTTACAGCCTAAATACTATCGTACCGTGGGTGTCGACAAGGAGGAAAGAGGCAACTTGTTAATTCTGGACTTGAAGGTTTGGAGGCTCGGAGGAGAAGGAAAAACATGCGACGGTAAGGAATTTCACAACTTGGAAGTCCTCGGGACAAAAGAGCGGGCATAACAAGATGTTCTATGTCTGGTGACCTGGACAGTAAAAGGGTGCATTCGCTCTGTTCCCCTGGCAGATATGTTGGGGGCAGCAGGTGGAGGGACTATGGAAGAAAGCTCCTCTGAGCAGTGCCCGTGCAGATATCTATAAAAGAGAGAGGTCACCAACGGCACGTCAATGGGCAAGGGATGGCAGCCTTTGGGTGGGGGTAGGGTCACCAATGAGACGCACAGCTCTCTTCTGAATGGAATCCAGGATAGCGAGTGTAGAAGCGGCAGCAGCACCCCAGATGTGGGAGCAGTATTCGAGGTTTGGCCTTATTTGTGAAGTGTATAAGGTATAGAGATTAGCTGGTGAAAAGTATTTTAGAGCCCGGAAGAGGAAACCTAATTTCTTAGCAGCTGCTTCTGCAATTGATGTGACATGTTGGTGCTAGTTGAGATTTCGATCCACAGAAATGTCAACAAGTGAAAAGGACACATTACTTTGCATAACTTGGTTGTTTATTGTGATGGGTCTATGGCTGGTGTATCTTTTATGAGAAAGAAAGCAAGACTGAGATTTGGTGGGGTTGAATTGTACAAGATTTCTACTTCCCCAGTCTAATATTTTTTGGAGCTCCACGGAGACAAAACCCTCCATGAGTCTGCGATCCTCATCTAAGTGGGCCAAAGAGACAGGCTTTGAATATTGTATATTTGAGTGGAGGGTGCTTTCTTCCGCGTAACTGTGAACTGGGGTGGATGTGCTAGAGAGGAGGTCATTAATGTAAAGAAGAAACAAAGTAGGGGCCAAAGCTGAACCTTGAGGAACTCCTGCATTAATTGGATATAGTTTAGAGGAATGGCCATCCACGACAAGAGAAATGCTCTGGTTGGAGAGGAAGTTTGCTGTCCAGGTACAGAGTTTTGGTGGTAGGCCATATGCCGGAAGTTTATTAGGCAGCGCTGCGTGCCAGACCTGGTCGAATGCTTTGGATATGTCTAGAGCGACAATCTGGGATTCACCGTGTAGTTCCATAGACTTGTTCCAAGAATGTGTGATACAGGTTACTGTCAAATTGTCTAATGGATAAATCTACATAAAAAAGCCGCTTGAACGAAACTAAGTGCACAAATTTTCAAGTAACTTATGACACGAGATAAAGTCCATCACAATGGATCATTGTGCAACATTTAAACCATTAGAAACTGGAGACAGCCAAGTGAGCCACCTAGTTGCGGAACCAAGTAGTATGTTGTCACGCCAGCTCCAAATAACACAAAGTGTTAAAAAATTGAGACTGTATAGTACAGTCTCCATTTTTTAACACTTTGTGTTTATGCAGTCTCCATTTTTCAACACTTTGTGTTTATGCAGTCTCTATTTTTTAACACTTTGTGTTATTTGGCGCTGGCGTGACAACATACTACTTGGTTCCTCAACTAGGTGGCGACACGCTCACCATTTACTTAGTGTCCATCTGCTCACTCGGCTGTCTCCAGTTTCACCACCTATTTGCGGAACCAAGTAGTATGTTGTCACGCCAGCTCCAAATAACACAAAGTGTTAAAAAATGGAGACAGTCTCCATTTTTTAACACTTTGTGTTATTTGGAGCTGGCGTGACAACATACTACCTGGTTCCGCAACTAGGTAGGGACACACTCACCACTCACTTAATTTTCAAAGGCTGGCTACTTTAGCCGTATTACTTTATAGGTGTATTCTCGCTGCAATTAGTATGCCGTACTGAAGAGCTCTAATGAGAGTGAGTCCGGTCTACGGTTCTAATTGTTGTGAGAATAGCCTTACATAACCAGATGGAATTTATCAACGGGAAACCAATGGAGTAGCTATCAATACATAATAAATGCACGTGTATCCCGAAAGCCTTACATAACCAGATGGAATTTATCAACGGGAAACCAATGGAGTAGCTATCAATACATAATAAATGCACGTGTATCCCGAAAGTCACCTAGAAATGACTTTCCAACGACAATGGACAACCTCTAGTTGGGAAGGCATTCGTCCACTCGAGAGTTGTTCATTTCTTCCCATCACCCGTTAGTCTACAAGTCTGCACATTTGTATTATCACACCCATGTTGATAATGTATTACTATCCTTCTTTTATTCTGTAATACAAAGTCTTAAGTGTAACTTTTCGAATTTTGTTTTTAAAGGTCTTGAGTGTTAACGTCAAAGTTAACCTGCGTTAGTTCTTAACATGCTGTTTCTAAAACGTGAAGGGTGTGGTATGCTATTCCAAGAACAAATTTTAAAATCCTCGTTGTTACAAACTTAGAACGGAGGCTGTTTTGATAAAACCATTCTGGCAATTTACCGAGACAGTTACTTTTCTTAAGTCTAATCAGACATAAAATAAATCCTGCGACATGAAACTTTTTTTCAGAAATATCCCCTAGGGCCACTTTATACTTGCGTCTGTTAGATGGTATCGATTCAAAGAGACCAAAAATAAAACGCCAAAAGAGAAGGCGGCTTCTCGTTATCAATTATCAGGCCAGAGATTTCTTTTATTGTGGCAATATTTCCCCTTAATGCCTCCATTGCGATATCATTCTTATGACAAGCCATTAAGTAAGTTTATAAAATCAGTAAAGCAGCAATTAAACTGATAACGGTTGTGCTGTACAAATGCCCCTTTATTGCACCTCAGAGCCCTGTTTATCACGCTGATTTAGTGTAGCGTAATGGAATATTCTAAATAAGCGATTCTTTAAGTGGGTTTTAACTGGCAACGTTAAAAAAATGTGGAATGAAAAAGAAAATTGCAACAATACAAATGAGTCGATCAAGTTAAATGAGAGGCGCTCATTTATTTCAGTTGTTTTGTTACCATAACGAGGCAGTATTAAGAGAATGGAAGACTACAAGTTGATAGAAAACTTCAGAGTAATGTTTCCATCATCAATCAAAAGTTAGATTACTTTCGATAACAATTTAGTTTTAGTAGTTATGTTTCGTTAGTTAGTTGCATTTTTTTTTTCAAATGTACCGGTCACGTAAGACTAGATGCGTTTTCGCAACAATTAGAACCTAAGACCGGTTTCGCTCTCATTAGAGCTCTTCAGTACGGCATACTAATTGCAGCAAAAATGCACCAAAAGTAATACGGCTATAGTATAGCCAGCCTTAAAATACAGTAAAGGATTTTTTCACGCCCGAGGAGGTACCACCCCATGCATCAAGGAGCCAGTGAAGTCCCAACGGACGTTTCCGGTTCTGGTGTATGAGTCGGTTTCCCTTATAAGCAAAAATGATGATGGCTGCTCCTTGTATAAAATATTCCGGAGGCAAAATACCCCTCCATTCGGATCTCCGGGAGAGGGGTGTACATGGGGCGCCAACATCAAGATTTAACATATCCTTTTCGAATATATGTGGCCTAAATTCTAACCTGAACTCCGTCCACCATTTCCTCCAGGCTAACAGGCCCCAACTCCTCTTCCTCACCGAAACCTAAATCAGTGCCAAAACAGCCACTAATCACCTTAATTTCCCGGGGTATGAGCTCCTTGCTGCCTTTAGATTGCATGGAGGCGTGTGCGCATACGTCCGTAGCAATCTACCCTGCACCAGACTTCCCAATTTAGAAGCTGGAAGAAAAGACATACTATGGATAAAACTCTCTCTCAGGGCTGCAACTAAATTCATCTGTTGCATTTACCGGTCACCTTCTGACAACAACTTTGTCCAGCTCTTTGACTACCTTTCTGAAAAAACCGACTATCTGATTTCTGAATATCCTTCCTCCGAGGTCACTATTCTTGGCGACTTCAATGTCCATAATAAGGAATGGCTAGGATCTTCAAAAACCGATCCACAAGGGAGAGCAGCGGAGGCCTTTGCAGTCAGCAATTCTTTGGCCAATATGGTTCAGCAACCTACTTACTTTCCTCGTATCCCAACACACAGCTCAAATCCCTTGGATCTCCTTCTTACTACAAATCCTGAATGCTATAAGATATCAGTCACCGCCCCCCTTGGTCGCTCAGACCACGGCATGGTCACTGCTTCCTGTGCAATGCAACCCGAGGTCACACAGTCATCACACCCACGTATCGTTTGGCACTACAACTCCGCAAACTGGGACGAAATGCGGGATTACTTTTCCTCATTTCCATGGGCGTCTGTCTGCTTCTCTCATCCTGACCCCTCTGATATCTCAGAAAACGTCACCGAAATTATCCAAGCTGGCATGGAATTATTTATTCCACGTACACAGAAAACCTCTTCAGCCACTCAAAAGCCCTGGTTCTCTAAATCCTGTGACAAGGCCAGACTTGAAAAGGTCAAAGCTCACAAAACGCTTCTACACAATCCCAGTCAAGAAAATCGTCAAGCATTCAACTACGCAAGAAACCGCTATGTCCGCATTCTTTCTGAGGCAAAAAAAAACTCGTTTAATAACCACATCAAAAACAAAGTCCTCTCAAGCTCCAACGGCGGCAAACCCTTCTGGACTCTTGCTAAGTCTATTGGGAATAATTTCTGCAAGAGCACGTTCCCACCTCTCGTTTCCGGTGATGAAATTGTTTCTACCGCCCTGGGCAAGGCTGAACTTTTTGCTTCGTTGTTCGCCGGAAATTCTACTCTCAACCCACCTCCAAATGTTCAACCACCAACAGTCCCCAACGTCGCGCATAAAATGACTGATATCATTTTCAAAACTAAAAAGGTACGAAAGATGCTCTCTTCTCTTAATACCAGGAAAGCCTCTGGCCTTGACGAGATCCCAGCAATTGTTCTCAAAAAATGCGCACCAGAACTTGCTCCTGTCCTGACTCGTCTGTTTCAGATATCTTACAATAAAGGCATATTCCCTAGTAACTGGAAAACTGCTCGAGTACAACCCATCCCCAAGAAAGGATCCAAAGCGCTTCCTAGCAACTACAGGCCTATTTCTCTCCTTTCAGTCATCTCTAAAGTGATGGAAAAGTATATAAACACCGAACTACTAAAATTCCTTGAAAAACACAGTCTAATCCACGACAGGCAGTATGGATTCCGTCAGCGCAGATCGACTGCCGACCTCCTTTCCTTTGTCACCCATTCTTGGAACAAGTCTATGGAACAACACGGTGAATCCCAGATTGTTGCTCTAGACATATCCAAAGCATTCGACCAGGTCTGGCACGCAGCGCTGCTTAATAAACTTCCGGCCTATGGCCTACCACCAAAACTTTGTACCTGGACAGCAAATTTCCTCTCCAACAGGAGCATATCTGTTGTTGTGGATGGCCATTCCTCTAAACTGTATCCAATTAATGCAGGAGTTCCTCAAGGTTCAGCTTTAGCCCCTACTTTGTTTCTTCTCCACATCAATGACCTCCTCTCTAGCACATCCAACCCAGTTCACAGTTACGCGGACGACAGCGCCCTCCACTCAAACATACAATATTCTAAGCCTGTCTCTTTAGCCCAATTAGATGAGGATCGCAGACTCATGGAGGGTTCTGTCTCCGTAGACCTCCAAAAAATATTAGACTGGGGAAGTAGAAATCTTGTACAATTCAACCCCACCAAAACTAAGTCTTGCTTTCTTTCTCACAAGAGATACAGCAGCCCTAGACCCATCACAATGAACAACCAAGTTATTCAAAGTAATGAGTCCTTTTCTCTTGTTGGCATTTCTGTGGATCGAAATCTTAATTGGCACCAACATGTTACATCAATTGCAGAAGCGGCTGCTAAGAAATTGGGTTTCCTCTTCCGGGCTCGCAAATACTTTTCACCAACTAATCTCTATACCTTATACACTTCACAAATAAGGCCAAACCTCGAATACTGCTCCCACATCTGGGGTGCAGCAGCCGCTTCTACACTCGCTATCCTGGACTCCATTCAAAAGAGAGCTATACGTCTCATCGGTGACCCTACCCTCACCCAAAGGCTTCCATCCCTTGCCCACCGACGTGCCGTTGGTGACCTCTCTCTCTTTTATAGATATCTGCACGGGCACTGCTCAGAGGAGCTTTCCTCCATAATTCCCCCACCTGCTGCCCCCAGCAGATCTACCAGGGGAACAGAGCGAATGCACCCTTTTACTGTCCAGGTCACCAGACATAGAACATCTTGTTATGCCCGCTCTTTTGTCCCGAGGACTTCCAAGTTGTGGAATTCCTTGCCGGCACATGTTTTTCCTTCTCCTCCGAACCTCCAAACCTTCAAGTCCAGAATTAACAAGTTGCCTCTTTCCTCCTTGTCAACACCCACGGTACGATAGTATTTAGGCTGTAAGCCCTCGTGGTGTGTTGTTGACATAAAAAATAAAAATAAAACTCAGTGAGTGGTGGACGTGCCGCCACCTAGTTGCGCCAGCTCCAAATAACACAAAGTGTTAAAAAAATAGACACTGGATACAACTTACTAACAATTTAGAAAAAAAAGCCCTGGCCAATTTCTACCCCAATGTAGGGACAAATTATGTAAGACTAGATGCATTTTCGCAACAATTAGAACCGTAGACCGGTTGGGCTCTCATTAGAGCTGCAATTAGTATGCCGTACTGAAGAGCTCTAATGAGAGCGAAGCCGGTCTACGGTTCTAATTGTTGCGAAAATGCATCTAGTCTTACACACTTTGTCCCTATATTGGGGTAGAAATGGGCCAGGGCTGACAATTTTCTAAATTGTTAGTTAATTGTATCCAGTCTCGATATTTTTAACACTTTGTGTTATTTGGAGCTGGCGTGACAACATACTACTTGGTTCCGCAACTAGGTGGCGGCACGTCCACCACTCACTGAGTTTTGTACCGGTCACATTACAGTCCAAATGTAATTAAAAGCCTATAATGGGTTAACCAAATAAATATTCTTTTCTTCAAAATCCATAGTACGGTTTTATTGATTTATTTTTCAATAAACGCCGTGTTTAAGGAAGTTCCCTCAATAAAACAGCAAAAATATCACACATACAGTATTAACCCAATATAAGAATGAAGAGCATAATATCTGAGTAACCGAAAAAGTTGTGTGCGTTTTGTTTCTTTAACGTCGTCCTATTTCCGCGACTATGGACAATCACCGATGGTCAGGGAGCAGTTTCACCTCACTATCCTGAAAATCTTGCCGAACCCCTGCCTTTCTGTAAGGAGGGTAGTGATCTTTAACGTGCCCAGCATCGCATGGACATGGGGCCGACGGATTTACGCCCCCTCCGAAGGGCGGAACGTGTAGACGTTTAACTTGTTCAAATACAATGCCAAAACCTCGGTTGATGTTAATGTTACAGTTTGTACTGAAAAAGTGAAAGGAGAACCCTGCGATCGAACCCAGTACCCTTCGGTTCAGAGGCACACGTTCTTGCCCTTGAACCACCGAGGCTCTAACCGAAAAAGTTACAATGGCGGTTAAATCATAAAAAAGTCTGGACCGAGCCAACTGCTGGGTGAAGTCGACTTCACTCAAATTTACAAAAAGGTTTTTTCATGTTTGTTATTGCATAATTAGTTATAGTAAAACTCACGTTATATCCTTGAGAATGGAATAAATAACATTATTACCGTCACAAAAACTTAATACTATATATATATATATATATATATATATATATATATATATATATATATATATATATATATATATATATATATATATATATATATATATATATATATATATATATATATATATATATATATATATATATATATATATATATATATATATATATATATATATATATATATATATATATATATATTAAACATATAAAAATTGAAACTGACCCCGGATATGGGTTCTAGGTGTCCTAGTTCCCGCTCATTTGAAAAAATGTTTGCAAAGTCTCACCATCGATACCTCTCTATTAGCGAATGTTTTTAAATAAAAATTCACTAAAAAGTACAAAAATTTTGGTCTGTAAGTTGTGTTTTTGTTTTGTGTTTTGTTTCTTTAACGTCGGTCTATTTCCGCGACTATGGCCAATCACCGACGCCGAGGAGCAGTTTCACCTCACTATCCTGGAAATTTTGCCGAATCCCTGCCTTTCTGTAAGGAGGGTAGGGATCTTTAACCTGCCCAACATCGCATGGACACGGGACCGACGGCTTTACACCCCCTCCGAAGGGCGGAACGTGCAGACATTCAACTTGCTCAGATACAATGCCAGAACCTCGGTTGATGTTAATGTTACAGTTTGTACTGAAAAAGTGAAAGGAGTACCCTGGAATCGAACCCAGTACCCTTCGGTTCAGAGGCACACGTTCTTACCCCTGAACCACCGAGGTTCTATCGAATGGCATAGAAAACGATTTTCACAGGATTTATAGACCTCTACATTGTCTATCTTTTTATATCTTGTTAAAAAAAATCGCGTTATAAATACAAAAGTTACAGGGACGTTTCCATATGAGAAGGGCCACGCAAATACACAATGACACGTTTGCGTTTAGCGGCCTTTCAGGACCACTTTAGGAATAGGTTGATGTTAGTGTTACAGTTTGTACTGAAAAAGTGAAAGGACTACCCTGGGATCGAACCCAGTACCCTTCGGTTCAGAGGCACACGTTCTTACCCCTGAACCACCGAAGTTCTAGGTATGTAAGTTAAAAGACAAAAAAGTTATAGCCATTTAAAGAGAGAAAAAAATTGGGGGCTTTCCTCAAAACGTCAAAGTCGCGATTTGAAACACCAAGTTGGCAACATTTAGGCAAAGAACATGAAACAAATACGGGTTATGTAAAGAAAATAACCTTAAGTTTCAGCTTCAACCGCCATCGTCCCTAATTTTACTAAAATATTTCCAGAAAATTCGTCTCAAATAGACCCTTTCTCTGATGCTTTTGGCAGTAGGTTTAGTTAAGTTTATGGTTTAACGGTCTATAATGTTTAGCTAATTTTCGTAGAAAACCTTCGTTAATGAGGAGACCCTGAGTTTTGAATTTTAAAAAGAGTTATTCAAATGAGTGCAAACCCGGCCCCCTAGAATCCATATCCGGGTTTCGTTTCAGTTTTTATCTGTTTACATATATACAGGGTGATGCATTTCTACGGTAAAGGTCAATATAATTATTGTTATTATGCAAGATACAAGAAACAATTGTATACGATAATTATAGGGTGTCTTGAGCTGCATCTAATAAAATTACTTTATATTACTACAGCATTCCTTATATTATTGCATTTTGCATTTTTCATCGAAATATGATGCATGTTTGTAAATAAAATCGAGACGCAGTAAGTGCGTTTCGGTAGCGATTTTTCATTGAATGCTTCAAATTTAAATAGCTGAATTTGCTATTAACCTAAGGTTAGTTGGCCCGGAAACCAGTTTTCTCGGAAACATTTAAAGTTTATTTTCAGAAAATTGTTGTACATTTTCAAACAATAAGGTATTTTGATAAAATATAGTACATTGTTTCTACTATATAGTTTACACCGTTAACCAAACTGATGCCTGCTTGCATTAAAAACACTATTTGCTATTAAAAACATTTTTATGAAAATTCACTTTCAGAACGCACTTGCTGCGTGCAGACCTTTCTTTTTCTGGATAATCCCCTTAAACTGAAAACACGTTCACACAACGCAAAAAAAAAGACAAATTTGACTTCAAATTAAAACAGTTCATGACAGCGCAACCACGAAACCAATGCGGTTAACAATAAAATGAGACAACTACATGGGCTGAAGTAATTCAATCATATGACAACGGCACACACTTTCATGTTCACGTACATCGTGCCAAAGCAGATACCATACATTACCATGATAAATTGTGACGGGATGTTTGAAGATGATGACTGTCTCTTCCCCCTTGTATTTCCTTTACACCTGGAATAATTTATTGGACGTGGATACGGGACTACAAGCTAGGCTGTTTTCAACCGGTGGGAGTGCCACTTCGCACCAGCAGTGTGCTGCAGAAGGTGTGTGGTTGCCTACTACGTTTACATATACGAGGTGTTGTTAAAAAGAAAAGTAGAAAGTCTGGACGCAGCAAGTGCGTTATGGTAGTGAATTTTCATAAAAATGTGTTTGAAAGCAAATATGTGTTTTTTTTTAAGAAAGCGGGCATCAAATTTGGTTACCAGTATAACCTATATAGTAGAAACAATGAGGCATGTTTCGTCAATATAACTTTATTGTTTGAAAATGTACAAAGATTTCCGAAAGTAAACTTAAAGTGTTCCCGAAAAAACTCGTTTCTTGGTCAACCTTATAGGTTAATCGCAAATTGCGCTATTGAAATTTGAAGCATTTAATCAAAATTCGCTACCATAACGCACTTGCTGCGTCCAGAATTTCTTTTCATACAAACATGCATTATATTTCGATGGAAAAGCCAAAAATGCAATAACATAGGGCGTGTTCGACTAAACAAAAAAAAATTATCACCAACGACTTATGGGCCACACTGTGATTGTAGAAATATTTTTTAAGACGCAGCTCAAGACACTCTATAATTAATGTTTACATTTTTTTGTATCTTGTATAATAACGGATATATTGAATTTTATTGATTTTTTTACGAAAATTCGACAAAAAGGAAGGGTCTATTTGAAATGAATTTTATGGAAATATTTTAGTAAAATGAAGAACAACGGCGGTTGAAGCTAAGACTTCAGGGTTTGTAAAACATTCTTCTTGCGCCATTTTCTTTATCTTACTTGTATTAGTTTTAGGTTGTTTGCCTAAATGTTGCCAATTTTGACGTTTTAAATCGCGACTTTGACGTTTTGAGGAAACCCCCTTTTTTTAAATGCCTATAACTTTTTTGCCTTTTAACATACGGAGCTAAATTTTGGTACGTAATTTACCTATAACGATATCAACCAGCGTACCGAATTTGATTGTCCTTACTTTGTTGTTTCCGGAGATATAATTTTTTTCGAAAGAAAACACCAAATTTTCCGGGAAAACCTGGACCGATTTTCCGGGCTAACGAACTTATCTAAGCCACTTGCAAAAGGAAGGTATTCACCAAATTTAATTAAAATGGGCCTCTTTTTTATAGCTGAAAATGTATTCAAGAACTTTGTGGTAAATTTTCACTCACACTGCACCATTGAGAAAGTTTTCCTGTATTTTGTGTATGCGTGAGAACCAAACGTAACCACGTAACCAAACTATATATAGATTAAGTGTTCCGTCGTTATTTTTGACACTTTTTTTGCCACATGCACGTGCCGACTACCGACACCAAAATACAGTTGGTTACCCTGAGCACGTCAAGCAATGTTGGTCAACCAGAAGATCTCACCCTGGGAATTTATCTTTTCGAACGGCGGTCTGATTGGCTAGAGAAGCCGCCTACCCCTTCTCGACGCCCAGAGCCAGGAAGACTTCGGAATCAGGAATCCTGCAAAAGCCACATTTCATCGATGATCGTTCTATAGTGCAGTTCGCTTCCGCTCATCAGTTCCAGTCCTTCGTTGTCCCCTCGGCATTGGGCGCAGACAGGCCCGTAGCAGCCACGTGGCCTTCTGAAAATTGTTGGAAACCGCGTGGACCACAGGGCGTGGCGACGCCTCGTTCCCATTTAAGTGCTACAAACTGCGTGTAGCAGAGAATGAGGCTGTTCCTTATTCCCCATCTATTCAACAAGTCATTTACTCTGCGAAGAAGGGAGGTTCCCGTAGCACATCGAGCTGTTCCTCGTTGGACCCATCAACGACGTCCCAGGCAAGAAAGGTATTTTGTTTGTTTGTATTACACCGCTTATGTTAAACTATTGTCTGTGTAACTTTGCCCATAAGCGCCGCCGTGGCCGTGTTGGAAGTCCAGTCAAATTTCCCAATACGGACTCGGGGGACGACGATTCTAGACTCACCGGCAGCGGATGATTTTTCAAATCAATTCTGTCGTTGAGATCGAGCTTAAGGTGGAGGGTAGGTTAATTTAGATGAGCAAAAAGGGTCAGCATTGGCCTAATTGCCAGTAAGCATCTTACCTTTACCTTTTTGTCTGTGTGTGTGTGTGTGTGTGTGTTGTTTCCTGATGGCCTCGGAAACCAGGTCCATTAGCCACAAACTGTTGTATTAGACAGACGAGAGGTAAGGAAAGGTTTATTACTAACAATACGAGCAACAAAATTGGGGATTAAACCATACACATCGCTTAGTAAACACACACAGATATAAATAAATGATGTTTCGTTTCCCCTCTTTATTGTGCTTAACCTAACAGATACATTTGGACACATATTATACAGACACACATATACACAATACATATATACACACATATATACATACATACATACATACATACACATATACTTGGATACAATATTAGATTTCTACTTTTGATTCTTTTATAAATTCACCAAGTCTTTTGTGTATTTCGTTGTCATTTGTAGATTTGCAAGGTTTACAGGATGTTGTATGCCTTTGTCTTGAAGATATGTAAGTAAGGTTTGTCGCATTCGTTCATTTAAATGGAAGGCAAAGAATATGTGGTTGAGGTCCCCGGTGGAAACGTTGTCACATTGGCATGTTGGAGTGTTTCTAATACTTATGGAGATGAGCTGGGAATCTTCCATGGTTCAATTTTAACCGTACAATTGTAGAGCAAAATTCTTTTGAAAAACCCGAGTCCTTATAAAATTGAGATTCGGGTAGTTGCGGATTCAGTAAAGTGTATTGATTTTTGGACGAGGTTACAAAAGTCTTCCATGCTATTTTCCAGTCTCGTTTTATTTCTGAGTGGTAATATGAGATTATATCTGCTTTCGTAAAACTGATCTTTATTCTCCCATCTTTAGACGCTTCCTTTGCTAGACTATCTGCCACTTCATTTCCTTCAAGACTGGCATGGCCCTTAACCCAAACAAAAATTACTTTTTTTCCCTTCAAAATGATGTTGTGGTGACTCTTCACTATTTCACACACAGCTGCATCATCGTGTTTTTAACAGAAACCTTTACCTTTTTAACTTTGCCCATTGTGCAAGAAATACATTTCATTAACCCACGTTAATGTTTTCTTTACCAACTAACCCCCTGATGTACACGCAACCGCTCAATTAAACGTAATCAATTACAGCTATCGAAGAACGTACCGAATCGACGGTACATTAAGTAACAGTCTAAAAATATTTTCCAACAAAAATTAAATGAAGCTTGTTAAGAATTTTGACATTAGTTGATAATTTAATAACCCATCATCTAATTCTGCAGGTTGACGTGAGTTCGGTATTACCGTGGAGGCTTAAAGTAGTTAGTCTGAAAATTATGAACAGTATTTTCACCGACGAAAAGGTTAAAGCAGATTTATGATAATCCTTATGAAGCAAAGGCCCTGGAGCATGTTTGTTTACTAAGTAGTGAAAAAATAAAAACGTTGCAACTTTATTACGAAACTTTATTATTACAATAATCTGGATCAATAAAGCTTAAATTTAGATTCTTGCAACAGAAGCAATTTGTATTGCTTTTACGGAGTACCAGAACGGTTCAATAAGTCCCTGACTTTTTGAACGAAACACAGGTTTTTTGTCAAAAAATAATTTTATTTCTCAACACAGTCTGCTTTGACCTCTATACACTTCGTCCAACGTTTCTCCAATTTTTTATCCCTTCCAAAAAGATACGATTTGTCGAGGTCCTCAAAATACGTATTTGTTTGTGAGATGATTTCATCATTGGAGTTAAATCTCTTTCCGCCGAGCCATTTCGTTAAGTTTGGAAACAAAAAATAGTAACTTGGGGCTAAATCCGGAGAATAGGGCGGATGAGGGAGCAATTCGTAGCCCAATTTATGCAATTTCGCCATGGAGACTACACATGTGTGCACCCTTGCTTTGTCTTAGTGAAAAAAACTTTTTTCTTGGCCAAATGCGGTCGTCCTTTCTTCAAATTGTAATTGAATCGGTCCAATAAGTTGGTATAATATTTGCCACTGGTTGTTCTTCCCTTTTGACGGTAATCAATGTGGATTGTACAGCGTCCATCCAAAAAAACCACCTTGGCCTTCTTCAACGCCAATTCGCACGGAGAAACCCACTGTTTTGACTGCTGCTTGGTCTCTGGTGTGTTGTGGTGAATCCATGTTCCGTCCACGGTTACGAAACGGCGCAAAAACTCGTCCATATTGCGGTTGAACAACGCCAAACACTCCTTCGAAGTTGTCACACGATTGCGTTTGTGGTAGACTGTGGGCAAACGCGGCACCCATCTTGCGGATAGCTTTCTCATACCCAAGTGACCGTGCAAAATTGAAACCACTGAGCCATGTGATATGCCTATGGCTTACACAATCTCCCGCGCTTTCAATCTCCGATCGATCAACACCATATCGATAATTTTTTCAATTGTTTCAGATGTAGTGACCACAACTGGGCGTCCAGAACGTTCGGCGTCATTTGTACTTGTACGGACGCAGCGAAATTCAATAAACCACTTTTTAATCATGGAAATTGATGGTTCAGAGTCCCCATACTGATAGATAAGTTACTAGATCCATCATTTTTATTATCAACGATTTCGCAGGTTAATTGGTCAATATTTTTTAGTAAATAGCACTTTAAAGCGCATTTCTGTATTTCTCATATTGTATGTTTCAAACAAGTACAGTCTCCCGCTTAAAATTAGACATACCTACGTTTGTTAACCGTCAAAGCCTATCCAGCTTAATGTATAAGGTGCTTGCTTTCGGCGTCGACCGGATTTCAGTGTAGTCTCGGACAAAAGCTAGGTTCATACACTCGCGAATTGCGAAATCGCCGCGAAACGTATTCCTATTGGTTTATTTAAAATAATACCGTAAAACTGTTGTTCTTTTTTTAATTAGATTTTATAAATGTATTTTACCACCTTTTGTATGCACATAGAGACGAAATGTCTTCTCTACTTTTAGGTTTGTGTAGGAGGGTTTTTAGACAAATTTTTTTTTTCAGAAATATGCTGAAAACCCCCCTTGGATGGACAAGCCACAGGGCAAATTTGTTTAAACAACCCCCAAGAAAGTTAAGGGGCCAATAATGAATAGGGTTACTGGGCGGGGAGGAAATCTGAGCGGAAAATGCTTAAAAAAAACATTTAGTCGGACTTTGAAAAGATGCGTTTTCACATTTTGCAGTAATACTTCCTTTTAAACCCTGTCTGCCCCGCACAATACCCATATTCGCCCAGGTCCAGTAACTTTCTGGGGGGTTGCTCTCAAGAAATTTTTCTTGTGTGTTATGCTTTGAAGGTAGTGTTATGAATGCACAAGGAGAAGCAGAACCCCCCGTGTTTTTGGGTTAGGGGGCAAAAACTCTCTTCGTCCTGGGGCTTCTTGTTCCCCTACTGCATGCATACAATCACCCTCAATGCATAAACCACAGGGTTTATTTTATGTTCCGCTTACTAATGTATTTTTTGTTGAGTATATTTCCTGTTTATCAACTGTTTTGTTTGAGTTTTATATCCAAATTAGTGTATAAATATTTATGTTGCAGGTCATGTTTTTGCTTGCCCTTCCTTACCCTATTTTTTACCGTTCGTAATTAAATAAAGTAATGTTTTATAACTTTTAATATGAGGCTAAATCACTATAGCATATTATTCTTATGAAAATTCACCACCATAACGCACTTGCTGCGTCCCGAACATTTTTTCTTTGTCATGCTAAATCATGAATATCAGCTGTCCGAGATGCTGTCATCACGATTCTGATATGGCTGCTGGTAGGCACACATTTGGAACTACTCTATTATTTTGAATAGCGGTGTATGACGTTCTCGTGCTTTTTAAAGAGTCTAGTTTGTAAATTGTTTATAAATGTCCCCATTAGTTTAAATTTAGTGTAAATAGAAATATAGTAGACAGCAGTGTGTTATCAAATAAAGTACTATTTTTTTAACTTCAAAAATATGCCTACGACGTGTTGTGTTGTGAAATGCGGAAATCGTGGTAATCGCGATAGATTTTTTTCAGAATACCGAGTGTACTACAATTTCCACATAAATCAGAGTTGAATGAGCTCTCCAAAATCCGGAGATTAAGGTGGATACACGCAATTAAAAGAAGATATATAACAGAATTTACACTCAAGTATAGCAGAGTATGCAGTAAGCATTTTATCACATGTACAACTTCATTTTAGCTTTGATTTCACGTTTACAAGAGGTATTCTTAAAATGTAGGAAAACCAGGTGAATTAATGGATCAAAATGATCCTGACTGGGTTCCTTCTCTACTCATGGGATATGGAGAAGAACATTGTACCTTGAGACACGAAAGCAAGTGCGAAATGTGGCTTACGAGCTTGCATAATATATCTAGCCAATTCTAGAGCACCACAAACAAGAAGCTCTTGTTTGCAATTATGATTTTTAAAAAAGTAAATTTATATTTACCTGTGCAACAATTACAACATGAGCTCCAATTTTTCTAGTCTGGCAATTATGAACGAACCCCGTTTCAAAATATTTGTAAGCAGAAAGACTTTTATGGGCTTTTATTTGTTGATTAGTGTAAAAACTGTGGGTAAGCACTAAATAGTTAACGATATCGAATGCATCAACTGGTGGGAAACTATATAGTTCTTCACAAGGAGGCATTGGGCCCGTCGTCAAGAGTATAGGGATCAATTCCTTCAATAATACGAATTTTCTCTCGATATCTTCTAGCAGCATCTTCAATTTCATTTTCCAGTGATAATAGATATTTACTCTTGTCAACACAAGCCATTTTAAAGACGCGCAAAACACAATTTCAAAAGTTAACATCCACGGAACATGAGTTTGTGTTTGTGTGCCTACCAGCGGCCATATTGGTGGTATTTAAATCACGTGTTCTGGACAGCTCGATTTTTATCTTGTGACAAACCAATGCCCTGTGGTCGCAAAATCTCGTGCCTGGTGTTGTCTGTCACTTTGACATTTGTCATGTATTTATTGTTGTGACGTCCCAAGTGAAAACTAACGTCATAATGTTCGTTGGTGAATTTTATCAAATCAGAAGATACAAACATGTCAATTCACATTTACAAATAGTATTCTTATAATATAATACATTTTAACAGATAGTAACACTACAATACATTGATTTTATTCATAATTTGATGACTTATCTTTAAAAAATCATCTGTAGGTACTATATGCAACAAATTGTTTCATTTCATTTTCACTGCTATGGCCAAATGTGTCAAATTTAATAAATCTAGTTTAGTCAATGGCCTTCGTTTATACATCTATGACAATAAATTTGTAAATGATAGATTTGACGTTAAATATTTTTATTTTTACACTATAACAATATATATATATATATATATATATATATATATATATATATATATATATATATATATATATATATATATATATATATATATATATATATTGTTATAGTGTAAATATATATATATATATATATATATATATATATATATATATATATATATATATATATATATATATAGGGTTTTTCAGGATAGCCGTGCATTAGAAGTTTATGAAGTTCCCTGATATCATAAATTTTGAAATTTTGACAGGGGTCACAATTCGTAATTGTCTTTTTTTTTCTAAAAAATATTTTCAAGGTCACATCACTTCCGGTTAGGCCGGAAATAGTCATCAACTTTGCTAATTTAAATAGAATGCCCTCTTTTTAATTGCATATTCGAATTCTCCATAAAATTTTGTGAAGATTTATATTAGGCTTTCCTATCCCTATTTTCAACTTCCAAAGATATTGTGATTTCTCTGTGTTTCGGTGATTCTGCAACCTTATTTATAATAGTTTGTATTTTACATGTTTTTAAAGATAAAAGGCTCGAATTTAGAATTCCGTAACTTGTTGGAGGGAGATTTCATATTATGTGCCTTATGTTTACCTGCGTCATACAGTGTGTTCTAAATTTAGTTACTAACTTAGACATATTCAACGTGGCAAAAGTATTTTTTTTCAAGTAGAACATCCTGTATATGATTAAAAATTCGAGTTATAAATTTAATTCTACACCGGTTTGATATAAGTTTTTCTATACCTATCTTCAATATGTTGCTTGTGATTAGCATTTTTAGGTAACAACCTCAACTTCTAAAGAGTACACGTTAGACTACACAACAAATGCAGCTGTGATTGTCAGTCAGATAAAAAAAGTGATATGATTTCATTAAAATATTTAATGTAATTATAAAAAAAAATTAAAAACAAATATTAACAATAAACAAAAAAACTGAAAAAGACAAATAAAAAAAAGTTAATTCAAATTTAAATGCTACGATCACTCTAAATGTTCTATGTGACCACCATCTTGGTCAAGGCACTGCAAAATTCTACGGTTCATCTCATTCGTAGTAGCTCTTTTGATTTCATTTGGGTCCCAATTTCTAAAAGCTCTAATTACACGATTTAAAAGATCCTCTTTACTTTACACTGTTGTGTCATACACTTGACTTTTTATACGTCTCCAGAGATAAAAATCGGCAGGCGTTATATCAGGAGAGCGGGGAGGCCATCTCCGAGGACCTTAGGGCCCAATCCATCTGTCTTTAAATAATTGCGTTAAGTGCCAGTAAACTTTACCAGTGGAGTGGGCAGGCGCGCCGCCTAGCTGATACCAGCAGCTTTGCCTTATATCTAGTGGTAACCTTGCCAGAAAATTACGGACAGATCCCCTTAATAGTTCCAAATACTTTTTCACCGTTTAAATTTTCTTCGTAAATTTCATAAGAGACCTTATTGCCCATAATAATGCAAAGCACATTAAAACTAAAATTTGTTTGAAAACGTCCTTCTCTAAATATATTAGGGTTTTCACTTGCCCAAAAATGACTATTTCTTCTATTCACAATTCCTTCCCTTCTAAATTTCGATTCGTCAGTCCAGATAATTTTAGATAGAAAATTTTCATCTTGTTGAATATTCAGAAACATGTGTTCGCAGAATTCCACTCTTTTTAAATGGTCACCAGGTCGAAGTCATTGTAGTACTATTTCTGAATATGTGTGCATTTTATGAGACTTCAATATTCTATGCACAGATGAACTTGATATTCCCAAAGCTCGAGTAGTTGCAGGGATAGAGCTACGCGGGTAAACTTGAAAATAAACTAAAACGTTTATCTCATTATCTTCATTTTCAGTTACTGGCTTACATCATGTCGTGTAGTTTTGACACTTCTAGTCCATTTAAATCGTTCCTCTATCCTTGCGAATTTTCCTCTAGTCATTGCCGATAGAGTGGGATCCCTCTCGTTAAACATCCTGCATGTTCTGCTTACAATCGGATTGCATTCCCCATGAATATAAAATAAATTTAAAATATCCATATTAGAGTACTTTTCACTATTCTGCATTTTTATTGGCTTTGTATTTCTATAACGTGAGAAATACAAACACACTCAGATTAACTTTAAAATATAAATGACGCTTTAGAACTTGTCAAAATTCTGTTTTCTGACAGCCACAGCTGCCTTTATTGTTCAGCGTGATGTATATTCTCTAGAAAAGGAGTTTGTTACCTAAAAACTCTAGTAGCAAGTTACTCGTAAGAGATAGGTATATGAAAACTTATATGAAACCGGTGTAGAATTAAATTTAGAATTTTTAATAATATAATAATATACAAGTGCACCATTTGAAAAAAATGACTCTAGCAACATTGAATATGTATAAGTTGGTCGTTGAATTTAAAACACTCTTATATATTATGCACTAAATATGTTATTCTGGTGAGATCAATGCTAACGCTATGTTAGAGCGTAGGAGAATGGGAATCGAACCCTGGACCGCTTGGTTTACAGATTTTTGATTGAAAATCTAACTTTAGATAGAGCTTTCAATGTGTTGTTCTGAAATCTATTTAAAAAGAGAGAGAAAAAATAACGAAATAAATGCTAACTACTAGTTTTCAAATCGAGAACTGTTGCCTTCTTGCTCGCCTTCATTTACCAATAAATCTCAAGTACTGATGTTTTGCTTCAATGAAATAATAAACACAATTCCCTGGAGACACTGTTTTGCATAAAATAGTCGCATTCAAGGGGAAATAATAAAAAGAGCATCAAGTGGAAGTGGAGTCAAGCTCCCCATGAATCAGAGGGTCAGCAGTGCGTTGTTGTGCAACCAAACGTGTTATTCTCAGACGAGACGATACAGGGATCCGACACAAACTGTGCGAGACGACGACAATATTTAAATTCCTAGACCTAAACTAAAGCTGTATACGTTGAGGTATCACAAAACGTGACATTATAAGATAAGCTTTCTATGAAAACAATGTGCATTTATTTTATCATGCAACACAGTCAATTATTTATACTGCATAATATTGTAATAAATATATACAGGGTGTGGCGCCAAGACATTTAGTTGGCCGTTTCTCAATAACTACTCCGATTTTAAATTTGAAAATTTACACACATACGATCGAGACAAATTCCAGTTCAGTGAAAATAGTTTACTTGTTGCTAAACTTCCGGTTTAACCGGAAGTGACCATCAACTTGCTTATTTTAAATACAGTATGGTAATTTTCAATATATTTTCGAATTCTACATTGAATTTGAGATCAATTATTACTAATACACCATATGTCAAAAATCAACCGTTTACGAAATTTTTCGATTTTTTTGAAAATTCACGCGAAAACCAAGGTGAACGTTGCACGCTCGCTCTCTCTCTCTCTCTCTGCGGAAATACAACTGAAAAGACTGTATTTTTGTACAGACAGGGTGATGAGAATTAGCTGTGCCATTTGGTAAAATTGAAATCACAATTACTCGCTTATTTCAAATGGAACACTATATTTTATGAGCTATTTCGGTTCGCTTCCGGTTTCCCTTTCAACGTGTATTAGCATTCCCTATACCTAAATTCCACCGTTTCCCAAATATTTCAGTTTTATTGGATTCACTTAATTCAAATTGTCACAATAGATTTAAAGCAGGCTTTGGAACTTGATAATATGCTTGCTGACGTCTACATGTCAAATACCACCTCTTACAAATGCGAACATAACATTTGATGGGCTTTCTCGCGTAAAAAAAGAGAACACTTTGTATTTGCATCCAAATCGCTGCATTTCCCTTGTTTTAGTTCTGTAAAATCAATGTGTTGTTAACTAACTTGTAAAACCAAAATACAACTCAACAATATACCTATATTGTTATTTACTATAAATGAGTACAGAACTTGACTAATAGCTAGTGGAAAACTAAAACACAAAAACAAATTAAAAAATTGTGGAACTTATAACAAATGCTCAAAATAACTCCCACTGACATGGAGGCATTTTGTTATTCGTCTTATAATGTTTTGGTTCGTAGCCTTTCTGATTTGTCTCGAATTCAGTGAATTTAAGGCACGTAAAACTCTACCTACCACGTCTTCTTTTGTGGTGGCAGGCTCGTGGTAAACTTTACTTTTGATGTAGCCGCAGATGCTTGCATCCAGAGGTGTTAAGTCAGGGGACCCTGGTGGCCATCTATGTGGGTCGTTATTGGCATTCCACCTGTCTTTCAAAATGTTGTTGCAAAAATCATGAGCTAAATGGAAACTGTGGGGCGGTGCTCCGTCTTGCTAATACCAGCTTGTTCTAGCTTCTTCTAAACTTAATGTGTTGAGAGAAACTAAAATCACTTCGTGCAAAATATCATTATAACTCATACCAGTGAGATTTTCATCGTCTATTTTAATCCCAAAAATCTTATCGTTCTTAATTGCACAAAACACATTGAATGACCACCTGTCTTGAAAGTAGTTGATCCTGGTAACATGGGGATTCTCATCTGACCAGAAGTAACTATTGTGGCGATGGTACATGCCATTTTTCGGGAACTTCGCCTCATCGCACCAAATAATTCTCTTGCAGAAATTCTCATCTTCTTGTGTTTTCAATAGGAACCATTCAAAGAACTTAACACGTCTAGGAAGATTGTTTGGTTGCAAACCATGTATCGGGTGGTAAGAGAAGGGTCTCCAATGATGCTTTTTCAAAATTCTGGGAATCGTTCTCGCTAACAAGCGTAATTCTTTTTCTCAATCCCTGATAGATGCCTTAGGATCAGCAACAAAAAATGCCAATACGTTCACTTCGTTTACATCGTTATAGACGAGTGGCTTACACTTCTGTACTTTTGGGCGAAAACTTCCATGCCTTGAACAATTTTGCAGCAACCTCTGTATCATGTCGTGACTGGGTTTCGGTTTATTCGGGTATTTTTCTGCAAATGCACGACATGTTCGACCCACAATTCGTTGACACTCACCATAAATAATTAGATGCTCCAAAAAATCGTCGTTTGTGTACTGCAAATTTGCCATTTTTGCACCGCGTCGACTGATAGTATCTCGGTTTTTATGACAATAAGCTTTGCTTGACGCTCTTTCGACATGTAGGCGTCAACAAGCATATTTTCAAGTTACAAAGCCTGCCTTAAATCTATTGTGGCAATTTGAATTAAGTGAATCCAATAAAATTGAAATATTCGGGAAACGCTGGAATTTAGGTATAGGGAATGCTAATACACGTTGAAAGGGAAACCGGATGCGAACCGAAATAGCTCATAAAATATAGGGTGTCCCATTTTAAATAAGCGAGTAATTGCGATTTCAATTTTACCAAATGGCACGGCTAATTCTCATCACCCTGTATACTTAAAAGAAAAGCTATCAAACGTGTCGTTTAGGTGCCAATCGGAGCGTAATCTGAACAAAAACTGAGTCTTCTCAGTTCTATTTCCACAGAGAGAGAGCGTGCAAGAATCGCCTTGGTTTTCGCGAATTTTCAAAAAAATCGAAAAATTTCGAAAACGGTTGATTTTTCACATATAATGTATTAGTAATAATGTATCTCAAATTCAATGTAGAATTCGAAAATATAATGAAAATTACCACGTTGTATTTAAAATAAGCAAGTTGATGGTCACTTCCGGTTAAACCGGAAGTTTGACATAAAGTAAACTATTTTCACTGAACTGGAATTCGTCTCGACGTATGTGTGTAAATTTTCAAATTTCAAATCGAAGTAGTTATTGATAAACGGCCAACTAAAGGTCTTGGCGCCAAACCCTGTATATATGACAGTAAAAAAATTTAGTGTTGTGGCTAATTTGATATCAACGGCTGCATTGCAAACCATAAAAAGAAAAACTGCGGGGCGCAGCAAGTGCGTTATGGTAGTGAATTTTCATTAAATGCTTTAAATTTGAATAATTCAATTTTTTAGAAACCTAGAAAGTTGAATTTTGGTCTGTAGTAAGGGACCCTAATTCGCGCACATTTGAAGAAATTTACCAAAAGGCTCACCATCGATACCTCTCTTTAGTGAATTTTCTTAATGAAAATTCGCTAAAAACAGATGGACAGGTTTACGGAACAAGTTCTCGACTAAGAGTCGAACTGTTCAAACTTGTTTAGCAATTTTACCTGTTCTTTAACCATTCTAGTTGGGGAGGCTCTCGGGAGGGGGGTATGAGGTACAGGGCTATGCGGACGACATTGTCATCATAGTCCGAGGAAAGGTCACACAGGCAGTGTGGGAGCGTATGCAGACTGCACTGAAAGTGGTGGAAGGGTGGACGGTTGATCAAGGGCTCGGGGTGAGCCCCGAGAAAGCAACCGTCGTGCCGTTTACGAGGAGGAGGAAGTGTGAAAGCCACAGAACTCTCACTCTATACGGTAGGAGCGTTCCAATGGCCAGGGAGGTAAAATATCTTGGGGTCGTATTGGACTCTAAGCTAACCTGGAATGGTCACATTGGAAAAATACTGCGTAAGGCAGTCATGACCTTAGCCGTCACTAGGCGGCTATATGGAAAAACGTGGGGACTAAGACCTAGTATGGCCCACTGGCTGTACACAAGGGTGGTCAGACCATCGTTAACATATGCGGCACTGGTCTGGTGGCCTAAGGTGACACAATCCAGTGCCAAACAAAAACTAGGCAAGATCCAAAGGATGGCTTGCCTAGGCATCACAGGGGCCATGTCTTCAACCCCAACAGCCGCCATGGAGGTGTTGCTGGATCTACCCCCCCTACACTTAGTTATTATGGGAGAGGCCAGGCTAGGACTATACAGACTAGCCTGTAATGGTAGACTGAAGATCAACCCAGGCTTCAGGGGCCACTGCAAAATTCAGGAGATCGTGAAGGAACCCATGCTTGAAATGAGGTCAGACTTCGCGAGCCCGCGAATGTGCAGGGAAAACAACTTCACAGTGGAAATCCCTGATCGCGGGGCATGGCGGGAGGAGACGCCGGGCATACCACGGGACGCGCTCGTCTGGTTCACGGACGGATCTGGCGGGGAGCGTGGGACGGGGGCAGGTATTTACTCGGAAGGACCGAGGGTAAGTCACAGTATTTCCCTCGGAGCCCATGCAACGGTGTTTCAGGCCGAGATGTACGCCATCCTGCACTGTGTGCGGGAGAACAAGAGGAGGGGCTACACCAACAAGCGGATCCTCATAGCCACAGACAGCCAGGCAGCCCTTAAGGCACTAAGTAGCCCACGGGTAAATTCCTGGCTGGTGAGTGAGTGCCGAGACGAGACGAGCGACCTGGCTGGGCAGAATGAGGTGACCCTCATCTGGGTGCCGGGTCACTCGGGGGTCAAAGGCAATGAAGAAGCTGACAGTCGCGCGAAGAGAGGGTCAGCAGAACCATTTATGGGACCAGAACCGGCTCTGGGCGTGTCAAAGAGCACTGCCAGGGGAGCCATTAAGTCCTGGGTCAGAAACCAACACAAGGTGTACTGGGCGGACTGTCCAGGGCTCAGACATGGGAAGTCAATAATTGACGGACCCAGTTCAAAGAGAGCTGTGGAGCTGCTAAACCTTAGCAGAGGACAGCTCAGAAACACAACAGGTCTCTTGACGGGACACATGGCCGTCAAGAAACACCTACATAAAATGGGGCGGTTCGAAGGGGACCTCGCATGCAGACTCTGCGGCGAGGGGGAGGAATCAGCCCAGCACATCTTGTGCGAGTGTATAGCTCTGGACCGGAAAAGACAACTGATCTACGGTCACTCTAGACCGGAGACAGAGCAATATAAAACTTCACCCTACCAATCGCTGTGCAGACTAGTTCAAGGCACAGTGATTTTGGAATGGGTGGAGTAAGACTAGGGGTATGCACAATCAACCAAGGGTTGCGGTGCTATCGGGGCGGCAAGGCCGCGGACGAGCCCTGAGGGAACAAAAAAAAAACCATTCTAGTATCCATTGACGCAACAACACTCGTTGGATTACGTCATCCTGTATATCATTATCCGGTACTGCATCATCCTGTATTACATCATCCGATATTGCATCACTTGTATCACATCTTTCGTAATGTAGACAGTTTAGGTATATAAATACGATAATGTTGCTCCTACACTTAGTTTAGAGACAACTACTGATAAAAACAGCTTCGTTGTTGAAATATGTATTCAGCGTATAACATTATGTTGTCATTTTGTCGTATTTAGGGTAGTTTTCTACTTCCTGTTTTACCCATAGCAAAAACTAAACTTCATGTATTTGCGTTATTATTTTTTGAAGCTAGCGCTTAGACTCTTAGGGGAATTCGAGTTTTGAATTTTTTAATCTAATTCAAGTTAGAGCCAAAACGCAACCATTACATCTTACAGGCCCCCACTGTGTACGTAACGAAACGGTAAGACAGACGCATCGTTGAAGAGTTAAATAAGGTCAAAACCGGCCTTTATCTTCATCGGCTCTACACCATACCTAGCTCAATGTGTTAATTGTTTAATACATAAGTTGAATTTTAGAGATTGCTTTTAGAGTTTAATTAGTTAAAATCATTAACCTGCACTGAAAAAAAAAAACATATTCTTTTAACTATGTCTAACTAATATTATAATACTGTATTATTACCTACCACGAGGGATGTGTGTCTTACCATCAATATCGGTATTCTTAAAATTTGGCATTAAATTTAATGAGTATCCAGAATTAAGATTACAACGTCATCAGACAGCAAATTGGTCTACGGTAATTAAAATTTAAGAACAATTCACCCATTATATGTTTCCCCTCCTGCCCTAAACTAGGAAGACAAAGACTAGAAGAGAGATAATGCAGGTACAAGAATAAAAGAACGAGATAGAGACAGACTAGTTGAGTGCTGACATAAACTGTGAAGTGACTGAAAGGTGTCATCGCAGCAGGATGCCATAACACGTCTCCGGAGGACAGTAAAGCCTCTTCGTGCTTTAAGGACGTTCATCAGGGACCATGGGACCATTCACCATCAGACTGTTCTATCCAGCTCTGTCCTACACAACTTTGCTTTTCAGCTTTTTAGCTTTTATACAGTCTGTTCGAAAAGTGGCTTGGTTTATATTTAGAGAGTGTTGTCGGTATATGAAAGGAAACTCGTCTATTTAGAAATACAGGTGTTTCTAAAATTATGCGAAAAAATCAGTGGGTGATAGCTGAGGCCATTTGAAGAAAAAACCTGAACAATATTATCCTCCTGAGACGCAAACTCAAAAAATGAATAAAATGAAAATAATGTTTGTGTGCATTGACTAGAAATGGGTACTAAAACAAACATATTCAGCCAAAATAAAAAAATATTTTTATTTTGAAGTTTTTTTGAAAAGTCCATTTTATTGGTGACTCGGGTTATAAGCATTCATTTTGACTTTTTATGAATTTTAATAAAGCACTTATGATCATAAGTTATACAGTAAAAATTATTACATTTTTCGCACAAAACTTTGTTTTCTTGTTACATCTTGGCTATTTGCATCTTACTGAGTTTTTCAGATCACCTTTCAGAGTTGGAAGGTGTTGTCTACTTCTGACACTGGCGTTGTTGTTGTTTGGTAAATGTGATGAGGTTTCTGTTGGGGTATTATATCCCATAGGATTTCTTCTTTTATGAATTGAGCTTCGTTCTGATACGTCATTATCAGACCCTTCTTCAGTTTCTGATCTAAGAAGCCATTCAGAAGTTTGAAGTTTGAAATCAAAGAACTGTAGGTACTTTTTTGTTTAACTTTTTAAAATCATTTCCGTACAAAATCCAGGAGTTGTCAATTACACCGTCCACAAAATGAAAAATACTTTTAACAGTCCATTTATTGGTTCGCGCAGTTATCCGATAATACGCAATGGTTCTGTCAATAAGATGGATGCCTCCCGTGCATTCATTGGATTTGGACACCATGTTAGGTCTTCTCACTCGATTTTTTTTTGTCGGATTTCGACCATCTCCTGCATTCATCTGGAGGTTCGTCTTGTTAAGCAGTTGATGCAAGAAAAACAGGTTTCATATCATACCATTGAAGGACATTAATTTTTCCATAAGATCTTTCAAATTGTTCAGATGAACCCCTTCCCAATTTTTTTAAAATATTTTCTTTTGTCAGGTAAACAGCTTGTGGAATTCTTGATTTCATGATTGTACCAGTTCCATGGATTTTTTTCTAATAGTGTTTCTAGTAAAGGAATTGTGGTACAGTATCTGTCCATGTAGACATGCGAACCCTCCGATAGCGTCTCAACAAGTCTGATGACGGCTGAACCACCTACACCTAAATGATTTACGGAATTATCCAGGAAAGTATATTTACCTTGGTATACCTCAAAATCTAAAATCAACCCAGATGGTGTGGCACACACAAAAATTTTTAAGCCTTCAGGATTGGGCTTACCACGCAAAAATTGTTTGACACCACACACTCCGGTAAATGGTATCATTTGTTTATCTATTGCAACTTCAGCTTCTCTTGACAGGGTTAAACATGTGTCTCTAACTTTCTTCATGATAGGGCTAACTTTCCAAAGCTTATCTCTTTTGCGATATTCTTCTAAAATATCACCATCAATAACACCTGTAAGTGGTTTCTAATAACAAAAAATCTATCTATAGTCATTCTTGAGGCTATAGCGTACACTTTTGTGGTTTTTGCATAATACATACGTATTCTAGGATATTTTAGAATTGACATTAGGATAGTTATTCCAACAAAAAAAAATGTTTTGTTTCCTTAAGTGTTAAGTTTAGTGGCTTGTTGTGTACTAGCATGTATTTTATATTTGTAGATTGGCAGATTTGTTGAAAAATATTGTCATCGAAATACATTGCACAATAATCAGACACTGAAAAATTTTGTCGTTCATCACAGTTATCAACATTCTTTGTAATATTAAAATGTGTTCCAAAAAAAGCGTCACAGTTTTTCCACGTGTATTTTGATTTATTCGATTTTTTGTTTTTGGATTTGTTCTTGGCTTTTTTTCCTGTTTTGTACACGCTTAAAGGTAAATCATCGTCCGAGTCCCAATCCAATTCTTCAGTTTGTACACCATTTTAATTTTGCTTGAATTTCTTCTTCTAACACATGAATATCTTCTTCTTGATCTTCTAAAGCATCCATATCTTCTTGATCTTCATCTAAATCCGATACAATAATAACCTTTTTCTCTGCTTCAATCTCTTCAAAATCATCATTTTCTTCATTGTCTTCAAAGCCTTCTACGTCAAACGAATCGGCTTCTAATATTTGAAGTAACAGATCGTCATCAATGCCTGAATGTAGGTATAGTTTGTCACCAAATATTGCTAGAATAAAAAAAACGTCTTGACAGAGCCCTTACGTCCGCTTGCTTAGACATAACTAAATTTAAAATTGTCGTAAGATAGTCATCACGTCCAACCTGATGGACGCGAAGAATTTTGGGTGGTTGATAGAACTAAAACTTAGTTACAAACGTTTGCAGTAAAAGATGTACTTAATAAACTATAATACGTATGATTATAACAATAAATTGCAATAAAACGTTGATAAACAATAAAAAAACACTACTTACCATCATATCTTGCTTTTCTAAACGCCGCCATTGTTGAAATAACAATGAACACGTGTGTGTATCAGTTTGTTCAAGTGCGCCGTACGAGATGGCGTTGCAAATATGTCCAATAGGATGGATAACAGGTCTCGAGCGGATCATTTTGGTAGGAACGAAATTACAAATTAAAAACTGCGTGTCCAATAAAATGGACGTTAGGTCTCAGGAGGTTATATCATGTATCACTCATTCAATTAATTAATTAGGATTAATGTCGATGTTGGGATCCAATATCTTAAAACCATGTCAACAAAGGACAACAGCTGCTGCGACCCCGTTTAATGAACATATCTGGTCAACAAATGCAACAGTACGTATTTTCTTCTGCAGTAAGTTGATGTGGGAACCTAGATATTGAATCAACTAAACAGAAAATATACCTACTCATCGACTTGTTCCAGTTTGCTTGCGCCATAAAATTGCAGATGCAGTTAATCAGGGAATATAAAACGTTTTGCAATATATTTAAATAAAAATATTATTTTACATACAAAAGTACCCACTGTTTAAGATCTAAGTATTTGTCTCTTTAGCATCAAATGTAATGGATTTTATTCTGTAATAAGTACCTTTTGTTTTAAACCACTAAGTAGTGTGTTGCTCTTACATTTGGTCTGTACCTTTTGTTTTGAACATGTAGTGTGTTGTTATTACAGCAAGTCCAATCTCCAATATCCAAGTCTCCAATTGACCCTAATAATAGACCACCCCGTGTATTATACTTAGGTCCTTTTACATTGGTCCTTCGAGCCGGATTTTGTTAATAATCCATTTTATAATAACTTGAGTAAAACTTTCGATATCTTTGTGATATTCGGTATACACCTTTTTATGCATTAAGAGGCATTTTCTGATTAGCGATGTTCAATATCTATCAGTGCCGTACGTGCGGAATTTCTAGTGAATATTTCTGGAAAAAAAATTGACGCCACTGCTTTTTCTTCAAACAACAATTATTTTTTACATTTATATTCATTTATGAACAAATATGGACCGTGATTGTGTATCGTCCGACGCAAAGTTTTCGCATGAAAAATATAAATCGTTTTTAGGTTGCATCGTTTTAAGACTGTCCTATGAACGGAAAGTTCGATACAAATTTGTGATTTCTGTATTCCGACAGATTTGTACAAAATTATGGAAATAGTTATTAATTATATATACAAGTGATTCCTTGGGAGGTGTACAACACCTTTATATGTAGGTCACTTGGGCAATTCTATAGCACCTATCGTTAGTGGGTCAATGATACTTGATGACCAAAATACAGAGTGTCTTATTAATTTTCCCCATTTTTTGTGTTGGGACCATAATTTTAGAGCCACTACGTGTAAAAAAAAAGAAAATTTGCTGCATGTTTTGCTCAATCAGCTATATCGATTTCTCAATTCAGCGGAATCAAAATACACGTCAGGTCTGAAAATGTGACCGAATCATTAAATCCCAAAAAGAACATGCTGTATCAAAAGTTTTAAAAATATTTTTAAACAGGTTGATAGCCCTTAATAAGATTTTGGATAATATCCAGGGTTATTCAGCTGAGGACTCAACAGCGATCTGCATGCAAATTTTTAAATGCTGAAATATTGGATTCCCTGGTTATTTTAGAGCAAAATTGTATTTAGGAGGTACAGTGCAAAGACCTCGTCCGGCGATAAAAATACAATACACTGCAGAATTTGCCTGCGATTAGTTTCCCCGTCTCAGTTCAGTCTCTTTACCTAAGATCCGGTATATAAGGCGATGTTAGTTTTTAAAGTGGTTAGAATGTTTCATCCTCTGATGACGCTAACTTGGTTAGTGAAACGATCGTCAGGTCTTTTAAAATGTGTTGTGGTGATTTGGGTTCTCCAGGTGTACTTATCTGTGCTCATCACAGGTTCCAATCTTCACTTAGTGAATTATGGCTTCCAGGTCAACGGAACTAAATCGATACCGTAAGTTAAGTTGCAAAATTAGATTAATAGGTACAGAAATTGCTTTTTTAAAATCTTGCAAACGAAAATCAGTTTTTTCGAATTTCATTAATTTCAATTAAAAAATTTCTAATAACACAGAAGTAGGGCAAAAGATAGAAAATTTTGCTAAACAAAAATGGCTGGATCTAGAAATGCAATATATGTACTCAAAACGTAGTATGTTAGAAATAGAGGCATATAGTTTGTTTAAAAAATTAACCTTTAAGTTAGAGAACTTAGAATATGAAGAATGGTGCAATTTTCAGAGGAAAATAAGTCACCTGATCGATTGCTTCGTTAAATAAAATTCCCACGTTTCAACACGTCCTAAAGATAACATAAGAATACAGACAAGTTCCGCCAAAAGAAACCATGTTAATTTAGTTGTCGTTGAACCTTCCCAAAATTATTAGAGATGGACACCTGTTAGATAAGTTAGAAGAGACAGTGCAAACATCTCGTCCGGCGATAAAAATAAAATACATTGCAGATTTTGCCTGCGATTAGTTTACCATCTCAGTTCGGTCTCTTTACCTAATATCCGGTATATAAGGTGATGTTAGTTTTTAAAGTGGTTAGAATTTTTCATCATCTGATGACTCTAACTTGGTTATTGAAACGATCGTCAGGTCTTTTAAAATGTGTTGTGGTGATTTGGGTTCTTCAAGTGTACTTATTTGTTTCAGTCAACCCACTCAAACTAGTTTTTGCAAACAAAACAACAAAAAGGGTTTTACAAAACAAATTATTAGTTAGTCGCGAAGCTCATTATTTTATTTTTTCTTCAACTTAGTACCCACGCTGCGCTTTACTATAGCTCACGATTGAAGATTCTAGCTTAATGGAAAATTGAGTTATCAAATTTGAAACATTTTTACGAAAATTGTCTACCAGATTACGTACTTGCTACACCCAGACCCTTTTCAACAATTATTTACTGTTGCTGTATCCATGCTTTTTTTTATGGTAAAATATTGTAGCTCTCTGTGAGACTGACAAACAAGGCAAGCTCAAATTCATTTTTCGAAAAATATTTTAAACATATGAAATGAGGTAACAATGTATACATAATTTGAAAATCTTGGTTCCTTGCTTCATCGCGGCGGTTCTCCTCCATCTTCTGCATGCCTACAGTACGTACATGCATTGATTAACAACCTCAATCTGATGCACACAACTACTTTCTTATTTGTTTGATTGGATATTTAAATCATATTATACCACAGTCGACGGCCAAAGGCATTTTTTAAAGTTTAAAGTTAGACTAGAGGAGGGAGATGGCTTTTAAATACTGTGAAAATACAAAGCTTAATATTTATACATAATAAAACGTAGTTCTAGATTCCTTTTAAACAAGTTGAATCACTTTCATTGAAATTTTTATGTATTAACATTTTTCTTTCTTCAGATTCAGATGAAAGTTGTCGCAAATGGCAACCCGGCTGATTGTTTATCGTGACATACTTTCGTAGCCTGTCCGCTTAAATCTTAATTTGGAGATTTTGTTTGCAATGGCAGCGGAACCCCGATTTATCTGTCTGACCTTGTCTAACATTATAGGCATCCATTCAGAGATATTGTCAGGTCATATCGTAGATATTTATTTTTTATTTAGTTATAGCTGAAGATTTACTATATTAATTGAGTTTAAATTGTAGATAGGCCCACTTATATGATATCTACGAGCTTGTAAAGTTTTAGTTTAATACTTCTAGTAACTTAACAGATATTGCGTTTTCAAACAGTTTTTTACATTTTTTTCTAAAAGTAATCGAGGGTCAAAACTATCTAACGAAATCCCAAGTTATTAACAAGACGAAGCAGATTTCCAAATTTGTATTTGATTGGTCAAGTATTTTGTGAGTTATCGGTTTGAGTTGTTTATATATATATATATATATATATATATATATATATATATATATATATATATATATATATATATATATATATATATATATATAACTATTTAACTGACCTTGGATTTGGGTTCTGGTGCCCTCATTCGCGCTTATTTGGAGAAATTTTCCAAAAGTCTTACCATCGATGCGTCTTTATTGGTGAATTTTCGTAATGAAAATTCACTAAAAACCACAATATTGAACAAGAACCAGTAACCAACATTTTGCGCCGTTAGATATTATTTCCGAGAATAACAAGACCCACAGGTATTCGATATTTTAGCGGTTAAATCTTTCGATGCTTGATAAACAAGATTCCTCCTAAAAAGAATATTCCAGGTGGGTCAGAAGTGTGTTACGATAGTTAAAATAATGGCGAATTTTCCTACAATTTTTAATTCGATAGTTTATTCTACATTCAGTAATTAGAACAAAATGCAAGAGTAATTTAAATTTAGGTGGAGCAAACACGGTAGCTCAAAAGTCGACCGTAACAATGTCGCAAACTATTACCTGAATAGTCTAATTTTATAATTTGAACTTTCTCTTCGATTGTGTAATTCATTGTAAGAAAGTTTGCCATATTAACAACAAATAATGAAAATTACAAATATTTTGATTTGACATTTATAGTTATTCAGTGTTGTGAGCTTTCTCTGCCTATAGAGTACTATATTTTCTGAATGGAACTCCTGTTTTCGTTTACATAATTTGATGTTTTTCAAAAGCAGGGCATTAAAAATAAAACAAAATAAAAGCAATAGACTTCTATTGTAATGCTTTTAAAAAAAGTGTAATACAATTTTTCTCCAAAATAACCCGAAAAGCCGGATTATTTGAGCATTTAAAATTTTGCTTGCAAATCCCGATGCTGCCTCGTCAGTTGAAAAACCCTATAATTGTGGAATACCCTCAAAAATTGATTGTGGTGAACATTGGCTGTATAGTTTTTAAAAAATTTGAAGGTGGTCATGCAAACTTATCGGATATTTCTAAGGGATTCGATCGGCACTGACATCTACTAGATAAACTTTCATAGTAGAAATGCGTATAAATGTTTTTAAATTTTCTACCGCCTGACACTGTCATACGGGGCGAAACCGGTTGCAAAAGAAAAACATTAGCAAAGCTAGGGAAAATTTCTCTACAGCTGTATTTATTTCACATTTCTGTACGAAAAGGCCTAAAAATAGATTGGATCTCCAAGTTTATATATTTCTAGAAACATAACCAGAAAATCGGTATTTATGCTCTGGAGCAATCACTCAATTTTCTATGTAACTGCTTCGAAAAAACTTGCTTCTCTTTTAAAACAGACTTTTGCTTGTCTCTTGCAAAGACAATGACTGATGAGCATCATTTGTAAAAACATTTCCCTTAAAGAAAACAAGACACGGAAATGAGAAAGAAAACAAGATCAGCTTAAACAGCAGAGGATTGTACATCCAGTGTTTAATTTATTGCCGGGATGGATATTTGCTAAAGTTACTAACAGAGACAGACTGTATTTTTGACAGTAACGTATAGCTTCTTATATGGATTAAAAAGTAGACAAACAAACTTAAATCGCGGCATAAATCAAAGGGCTGTACGCAACGAGGTCGCGGAGTTCGGCCACGAGCGTACAGAACTGAACACACAATCGGAGAGCAGAGGCAATAATTTAGAGCTCCAGGCGACGCTGTTGTCAGCCAAGAAAAGAAAGAGATGGAGACCCAGAAACGAGGGGCTTTATAATGCTTAGAAAACAGAAACATCATCTCGGAGTCTTGGAATTGTTTTGCATATCTCTCACAGGTGAAATGGGATAAAAACATTCCTTTGATATCGTGTTTTCCCCCGGTGATGTTGTGTTAGTTATTTAGGTGCTGTGGTCCTAAAAATATCATCCAGTGACAATAGGAAAACTAAGGAAAACTCGGGAGAGAAAATAGATAAAACAACGCTTCTGGAGAACATCCATCCTTGCGTTATTCTCCTTTTGTGATACAATGGGAATAATGCTATAATTAGAAAAATTATAATAGATTTTTTTTTGCAAAACATCCATTTTGATGTTCATCAACATCTATCAAATTTTCTATCTTGGTAAAGATGGAATACTTTCAGATAATATAAATTACGCTGATAGCGTCTTAATCTTCAATTTTGATAAATCAAATAATGTAAGGAACTTTTTAAAATTTGTATTTTAAGGTCCTTTACCTAGCTATACCGATATATCGTTACGTTCCTGACCTCCGTTTAGCGATTTTTACAGGACCACTTCATTCAATCCAAATTCCTAAAAACTGTTGATCTAAATAATTTCTGAATGTCAAAGTATTTTGAAGTGGAACACCGTCATGTAGTTGTTTAATCACGTCAAAACGAAAAGCATTTCAGTAAGCAAGTTTAAATTAAGATCATGTGGTAATCATTACAATGTATTATAAATAAGTTCTAAAAGTTTAACATCCAAAAGTTCAACTGTGATAAAACTGTTGATTTTTGAAAACAGCAAGTTGGCAGGTGGTAATGGACTTTTCCTTTACGTGATAGTAAAGAATTTTTTCACCCACGAAGAGGTACCACCCCTTACATCAAGGGGCCGGTGAAGTCCCAACAGACATTTCCGGTTCTGGTGTATGAATCGGTTTCCCTTATAAAAACAATGATGATGGCTCCTCCTTGTACAAAAGATTCCCGTAGATAAAATACCCCTCCATTCGGATCTGCGGGAGAGGGGTGTGCTGGGGGCGCCGGCATCAAGATTTAACACATCCTTCTCGAATGTATGTGGCCTAAATTCTAACCTGAACTCCGTCCACCATTTCCTCCAGGCTAATAGGCCTCAACTCCGCTTCCTCACCGAAACCCAAATCAGTGGCAAAACAGCCACTAATCACCTTAATTTCCCGGGGTATGAGCTCCTTACTTCCTTTAGATTGCATGGAGGCGTGTGTGCATACGTCCGTAGCAATCTACCCTGCACCAGACTCCCCAATTTAGAAGCTGGAAGAAAAGACATACTATGGATAAAACTATCTTTCAGGGCTGCAACTAAATTCATCTGTTGCATTTACCGGTCACCTTCTGACAACAACTTTGTCCAACTCTTCGACTACCTTTCTGAAAAAAACGACCATCTGATTTCTGAATATCCTTCTTCCGAGTTCACTATTCTTGGCGGCTTCAATGTCCATAATAAGGAATGGCTAGGATCTTCAAAAACCGATCCACAAGGGAGAGCAGCGGAGGCCTGTAATTGGTTATTTCATTTTTAAACAAAAAACATATAATTCCCCATTAATAGCATCACCACGCTTGTCTAATATTTTATTCCATTGTTCAAAACATTTTTTGGAAGTCTTCTGTGATGCCCGACAGCGCCACCGTCGTTTTTTTATTCGCCTCAGCAACGTCCAGAAAACGTTTTCCTTTGTGTCTCTTCTTATCCGGGAAAACTAAAAAGAGTCGCATAGGGAAGGCCGGGTAAATAGAAGGGATGCGGCAGAGGGGTTATGACATTTTTGGAGCGTTATAGTGGTGGAAAAACCAGTGGCTTGACTGTCACAAATCTGGCCTCTCTGTTGCGCAATCTTTCCAAAGCTTCCATGTAGAAAGCCTGGTTAACTGGCTCAACCTGTGTAACAAACTCTGAATGTACAACCCCTCTCACATCCACTGGTTACACTTGACGAGTCTTTTTGGGGCTAGGCGAACTTTGAGTCTTCCGCTGGGTTGGCTGTTGCTTCGTTTCAAGGTCGTAACCGTAGCACCATGATTCGTCACCTATGATGACCCAAACTATGTGTCATGTATACTCTAAATCTAATATTTGGGCATATTTTTGTAAGACGCACCCCTTACAAACAAAAGCATTGTGCTGTCACTTTTATAAACTTTTGAAACACGATTATAAACTTAATTTCAACATTATGACTCCGTTATTATGAGTTGATGCATAAATTAATTCACTCTGTAAAATAAATGATTGCACATGTTGTATAGACAAAACTGTGTAAACGTGTGTGTGTGTGTTTTTGTTTCTTTAACGTAAGTTTATTTCCGCGACTATGGCCAATCACCGACGACAGGTAGCAGGCAGTTTCACCTCACTATGCTGAAAATTTTGCCGAACCCCTGCCTTTTTGTAAGGACGGTAAGGATCTTTACGTGCCCAACACCACATGAACACCATAGCCGTATTACTTTATAGGTGTATTTTCGCAGCAATTAGTATGCCACGCCACCTATCTCAAAAATTAAACGACCTCCAAACAACAACGAAAATTATGTCTAGGTTTCTTATTACATATTTAGTGTAATACTGGTAAAAAATATAATATTTAGAAAAAAAAATCCCCACTGTCTGTAAAAACTAATTAAATCCGCTCCCAACTTAACGGGTTAAATGTTATTTTAGATAAGCAACAGGTTAGTATTGTACTTTCAGTCAACAGCACAGAAAATAGTTAAAATGATATAAAAAATATGACACCCAAGAATGAGGGTCTTTTGAAATCGTGATAAACAAATATCGTACATATAGTTCCTTATCCTGGCTTTTGCATTCAGCATATTTTTTTAAATTTTTTACACAGAAAAATCTTCTGGATTAACCCATTAGTGCATCGGATCCCCTAAAAGAGACGCCACTGTTTTGAGCGCATGCGCGCTTCAGATGGTTTCCTAACCGTGTAACTTTGTCTGAATGCTCAAATGCTCAGTGTTTGTGGTTCATTCAACTGACGTGAAAGTATTGAAAACTGTTCTCTGATTGTTCTTTTATGTTTCCATGGATCCAGAACTTTACTCGAAATGGCGGGTAAGTTATTTTCCTTATTTATAATTCTAGGACAATAAATTGACCAGACATCTTGTCTATGTAGCTAAAATTACCATGCTAGTTTCTGTATTGAGACATAATATGTTCCTACAGCTGTAGACTGTAATATCTGTCCTGTCCCTTATAAGGGACTCCATGCTAAATGATCCATTCTTATCAGATTTCATTCACGCATCTTTTTTGCAGATTGTCACTTCATGAATTACAATCACTACTCGAACAAAATAATAATGATATTGATGAAAATATTGACGTCTATATTGAAATACCTGACAACCAAGGCGAAGATACAGTAGAAGACAGTGACATATCAGACGAGGAACCATTTATGTCGTGGCAAACTTCAGCAAGAGTGTGAAGTAAGAGTTAGGAAACAAAATCATTTCGACGAAGAAGATATACTTTCTCTATCTCAGCTATTTCCAAACTGTAAAGGTCCATATCAGCAAAGTTTAGAACAACTACATACAAAATCCGAGAATCAATAAAAAAAGATTCATCAACCAAGCGCCGAAAATTATACAATTGGAATATGGATTCACCAATTTTTTTCTATAAATAATAACTGTGATAGACGGGAGCCATCTTCATCAGCTAATATAGCACAAAATCCACTAGATTTATTTGAGTTGTTTTTTGATGAAAGTCTTACATCTAAAATTCTTGAGGAGACAAATCGATATGGACATCAGAAGAATAGAGTTCTGAATTTCACTAAAAATGAGGTGTTTGTACTCATTTGGTGGAATCGTTCTCTCAGGCTACGCAAAATACCCCAACAAGCGAATGTTTTGGAATTCAACAGAAGATGTACCAAATATTTTGAGTAACAGCATGAGGCTAAATAGGTTTGAACTTTTCCTTTGCCACATGCATTTTAACGACAATTCTAACATTGACTGTAGTGATAGGCTCTATAAGATTCGACCATTATTGGATTTATTGAATGAAAATTTTAAAAACCACGGAGGCTTGGATGAACATCTTTCAATTAATGAAAACATGATACCCTATTATGGAAAACATTATGCAAAGCAATATATCAAGGGTAAGCCAATAAGGTTGGGTTACAAAAACTGGGCACTATGCAGTACAAATGGGCACATGATATCTTTTGAAATGTACACAGGCAAATCTGATGTAGAAAAGCAATTCGGTCTTAGTGGAGACGTGGTAATGTCGTTGCTCAAAAGGCGGATGTCACTCCTGATAACGGACACAACGTTTTTTTCGATAACTATTTCACAAATTTAAGATTACTAAACCATCTATTAAAATCAATATTTGTGCAACTAGAACAATAAGGGAAAACCGAACGGAAAAGTGCCCATTTCCTGACGGTGGCTCTTGGAAATCAAAACCAAGAGGGAGTCATAATTTTGTCTCATGTGATACTGTTACTTGTAGTGGAAAGACAATAAAGTCGTGACGTTGAGTACAGATTTTGAGAATAATGATATTGTTACGACATCCAGGTGGTGTAAGGAAACCAAATCACACAAATTCCTCAACCAAAAATTATATCCGGTTACAACAAACATATGGGAGGAGTCGATAAAATGTATGGATTGATTGCGTTATACGGGACAAGAATGAGACAAAGAAAATGGTATTGACCAATAGTTTCGTATTTACTAGATGCAACTATCTCAAATGGCTGGGTGCTAATGAAGAAGTTGAAACCAAGCGCTCCAAACTGTGCCTCTTTATTACATTTTCGGAGATTTATTGCCATGCGTCTTCTACACCCCTATGGTAAGAAACCGAACAGAGGAAAAACTGCCCTACCTGCTCAAGTTGCTTCCAGATTTGACAACATTGAGCATCTCATCAGGTACAATGAGTCTGGCAGACGATGTCTAGAATGTAAAAAGAAGAGTAATTTCATATGCATTAAATGTGACTGTGAACTTCATCTGAAAGAGCCTCGGTGGTTCAGAGGTAAGAACGTGTGCCTCTGAACCGAATGGTACTGGGTTCGATCCCAGGGTTCTCCTTTCACTTTTTCAGTACAAACTGTAACATTAACATCAACCGAGGTTCTGACATTGTATTTGATCAAGTTGAATGTCTGCACGTTCTGCCCTTCGGAGGGGGCGTAAAGCCGTCGGTCCCGTGTCCATGCGATGTTGGGCACGTTAACAGAAAGGCAGGGGTGGGGCAAAATCTCCAGGATAGTGAGGTGAAACTGCTCCCTGGCGTCGGTGATTGGCCATAGTCGCGGAAATAGGGCGACGTTAAAAAAACAAAACACACACACACACACACACACACACACACACACACACACACACACACACTTCATGTGAAGTTTTGTTTTAAAAAATACCATACTAAATAGAATAGTGACACTTATTTAAAGTGAAAATAAGGCTCCACTATGTTTATTTTGCAAAGAGTTCCTTTTAAAGGACGGTCTATAATAAACAACCAAAAAGGCATATTGTATTTTTTTTAATTTTTCTGTACTTGCTGTAACCCATTAAACTATTTTGTAAGAAAAAAATACGTAAAGACAAACTTTTCGAGTTCATGGACTAATGGGTTAACAAAACAACCCCTCTGGTTTACTGAAAATTAACTCAAATAAATTGGTGTCTTACCATATCCGTTGATGCCAACCCAAATTTTAAAGGTAGGGTTGAAAAACAATACTGGAATTTGTCTTACCTGAAACAAAACAAAAACTGTTTAATTCCTTTAAAATAAGAATATATTTATTTTAACTGATATCCCACAAGCACTTCACCCAAGGATTAGCATAAACTGTATGTTTATTTAAAACGTAAACCATTTGATTTAGCCGATCTACAAACAGACGCAGTAATTATTCTCAAAAAAATGCGCACCAGAACTTGCTCCTGTCCTGACTCGTCTGTCTCAGACATCTTACAATAGAGGCATATTCCCTAGTAACTGGAAAACTGCTCGAGTACAAACCATCCCCAGGAAAGGATCCAAAGCGCTTCCTAGCAACTACAGGCCTATTTGCTCTCCTTACATTCGTCTCTAAAGTGATGCAAAGTATATAAACACCGAATTACTAAAATTTCTTGAAAAACGCAGTCTAATCCACGACAGGCAGTATGGATTCCGTCAGCGCAGATCAACTGCCGACCTCCTTTCCTTTGTCACTCAATCTTGGAACAAGTCTATGGAACTACACGGTGAATCCCAGATTGTCGCTCTAGACATATCCAAAACATTCGACCAGGTCTGGCACGCTGCTCTGCTTAATAAATTTCCGGCCTATGGCCTACCACCAAAACCTGTATCTGGACAGCAAATTTCCTCTCCAACCGGAGCATTTCTGTTGTCGTGGATGGCCATTCCTCTAAACTGTATCCAATTAATGCAGGAGTTCCCCAAGGTTCAGCTTTAGCCCCTACTTTGTTTCTTCTCCACATCAATGACCTCATCTCTAGCACATCAAACCCAGTTCACAGTTACGCGGACGACAGCACCCTCCACTCAAATATACAATATTCTAAGCCTGTTTCTTTGGCCCAATTAGATGAGGATCGCACGCTCATGGAGGGTTCTGTCTCCGTGGATCTCCAAAAAATATTAGACTGGGGAAGTAGAAATCTTGTACAACTCAACCCCACCAAATCTAAGTCTTGCTTTCTTTCTCATAAGAGATACACCAGTCCTAGACTCATCACAATGAACAACCATTTTATTCAAAGTAATGAGTCCTTTTCACTTGTCGGCATTTCTGTGGATCGAAATCTCAATTGAATCCGTTGTTTCAAAACGAATTAAACTTTATAAGCCCATTTATGAAAACAACTTTATAAAAACCTTTTTGCAGAGTTTTTGCAAAACTGTTTGTTCTAAAGCTCTACAAAAAACTTTTGTTTTAGTAATGAAAGAAATTCGTGTGCCTTCCTAAATCAGGACTAAATAATTTTGAAAATTAACGTGGTACAAGGAAAGAATAACTCGATTTCAACTTTTGTCTACTTCCCCAAGTTAAAACATTCGCTGGACAATAAAAACATCCAATAGGAAAATACCAAAAGACAAACATTCAGGAATATTCGCAGGGACAAGTGGTTTTCTAGAAATTATGACACAATCTACGGCATGTGTGGCATTTCCAGGACTCCAGTCAAGGTGAAACTGCAAGCATTATACGGGGTAATACAGGGTTTTATTGTTTCTTTATGTCACTGCTGTCCGACGACAACGACTATATAACAATTACAAATGGTAGACATGTAAAATGTACAACACCGGTTTAATTTTATGGTTCACGGCCAGTAAAAAGGAGAAATGCGGAAGGGTGGTAATGAAGCAGACACACAGCTAATGGCATAATTGGTAAATTTTCTGCATCCCATAATTCGAGAGGTGGAACTCTCTGTATACCAGGTGTTGTCGGGATATATTTATTGCAATACACTCGCGAACTAGCACATCGATTTGTTAATATTTTTACTTGCTAATGAGGAGATCCCGACTTTTGAATTTTGACAAAATTCCTTCAAATCAGCGCGAACTGAGCACCCTAGAACCTATATTCAGGGTCAGTTTCAATTTATATATATATATATATATATATATATATATATATATATATATATATATATATATATATATATATATATAGCTATGGTATTTCTGGTTTCCTTAGCATTTTTAATTGTAGAGCATGAGAATTCAATTTGCGTCTTTATTAAAAAAAAACGCTAATATTGATGATCCTGAAATTATGCCAAAAATTGTTTACTTACTGCTGTGATTTTAAATTTTTCTCTCATATAATGGGTAGGGTTCTGTGCTTGGGCTAGCATTTTTGTTTGATATATCGTTCTTATAAATTATAGTACTCCCGAGTGTTTGGAAGTTTCAAAAAAAATTATATATAATTGGCTTCTTTTGATTTTACTTTTAATTAACGGTAGAAAATAGCTTTACTTTATCATATAGCTAATATTTGTTTGATTTGAGGTCAAAATTAAACAGATTATGTAAGTACAATTTCCATTAAAAAAGGTTATATCAAATTTATCATCGCTGATTGTCGATGGATCAATACAAATCAAATTTATTTAAAACAATGAATTACCTAACTATGATCTAGTGATTCGGCCTTTATCTAATATCCCCCTTAGTGAGCTAAAGATACATTAAATTCATCAATGGGACAAAAATATTCTTAAAAATTACTCACACCGTAAAAAAAAGTCTGCACATTTAGTACGATAAAGTTCATAATATGACTTACTAAACGTTGTCTAATTGCTTCTTCCATTTGATGTGTACTTATTGCTTTCCATTTGATCTACTGTTTGTATTTTGTAGCTTGCCTGTGATTACTAATTAATTTCCATATTATTTAAAACGGTCTTAACAAACCGTGTACCGGACACTAATTTTTATTTTCCCCATTTCAAACTGAATATGATTTTATTATGAGGCACTTGTCTTTCACGTTTAATTCTCAACTTCCATATTTACAGTGTCGCCGTACGTCAAACGAATTCAAGTTTCACCTCTCGCAGTTCAATTACCAATCGTCCTCATCGACCTTCCGCCGTCTCCTTAAATAAACTACACCTGTATTACAAAAAATATTTTCTCGCTATACCTGGGTAAAACAAAGTTCATAGGCCTTGCGTTTTCCCATTGCCAAACTTTTTGTTCGTTGCACTCTTTTGAAACAACCACAAAAAAAACTAACCTTATCAACTAACACTGCGTCTTTTCTTATAATTGGTATTGACAAAAAACTTGTTGTTGTTGTTGTAATTTGGTTTGGCCTCGGACCGTTAGGTCCATTAGCCACAGACTTTTTTTAAATTTATGTCTAGTGGTGTTTATGAGATCTATAAACAATAAATTTGCATCAAGTTATATCGCCAGCCAATTTTATTATCTTACACTATTTTTATACCTAATTAACTAATTTGTAATAATAAATTTACTTTGTATACTTTTTTTTTATATATATATAATAATAAATTCAGTTTCTATACTTTTTTTTGTTTTGTTTTTTTTTTCTTTTTTTTTTCTTTTTTTGTAATAAATTGTTTGTATACCTTTTTTAATATTTTTTTTAATACATATATTTTTTTTTTTCCTTCTAAGTATTGTGAAGGATGACTGGGATACTGTGCGTCCAGAGACCCGCCAGGACGGCTTTGAACAAACTGTACTGGGCCTTGGTTTCATGCAGGTAGGTAAATTCACAAAGGAGTGGATTACAAAGGAGCCATACTTATTCTAACAAACAATAGTTATTAAAAACATTTTTACATTATACAATGTCTCTAATGAAAACAAAAGTAACTACAGTTGTAGTCTAATTTCTTTGAAAAATCTATACAATTTCATTATTATACATTTTGACTTTCGCATCAATAGCTGATTTAAAGAAAATGGCATACAGATATTTTTATCATTCATTTGTATGATAGAAGTTATTAAATTCAGTCGTGAGTTTTGATGCCGTGGGCACATAAATATAATGTGATTTAAATCAGCCACTGTTACATTGTCACAATCACAAGCTGGAGATCTTATTATACCGATTTTATTTAAATGAGCCGGAAACCGGCCATGGTTGGATTTCAGTCTTGTTATCAATGTCGTCAATTCTTTGTTATTCCCGGAATACATGTGAAAATCTTGTTCAGTAGGTAAGTTAGGGTGGAGTATTTTGTATGGGTTATTAGTGTTTAAACAGAAATCTTTCCATTCTTCGTTCCATTTTTTATGTTGTTCTTGTTTGATTAATGGATATATATCTTTATATGGCACCGTTTCCTTGTATGTGTCGTAGTCATCGATACTTTGACAAAAAACTTAATACTATACATTTACTTACTGCCTAAGGATAAAATAAAATTATTATATTCTGTTAAAACTCTATAAATAAATACAACGCTATTGTTCTGTGTTCTATTGTATTCCAACGACTTTTGCTTAGTGAACTTAAAATGCCCTACATGTAAAAAAGAACTGACTTCGTTGACAAAGTCCGCTGTCAACATCTGGAAGACGTCTCGCTCAATACAAGAAAGTCGATGTGGATGTAGCAGCATGGTTGTCTAAGTCATTTTTCGCTGGGATCACGTAATGTCATTGATAACCTGTACCCTGGACGGTGGATCGTAAGAGAAGGGCATGTAGCGAGGCCGCGTTGATCCTCTGACTTGACACCGCTGGATTTCTTCTTTGGTGCCGGGTCAAAGATGTGGTTTACGGACATCAACCCACAACAAAAGATGATATGAAGATGCGAATCCAGCCTGTCAGTCGTTGAGCGACGTAGATATCTTGCGAACTACCGACAGCGTTCGAACACGGTTCCAGGAATGTGTGAATCAATGTGGCAGACACTGACCATTTACGAACGCTTACATTTTCTGTCATCCATTCTCCCCACACACAACAGCCACGTCCTTGTCGTTGGGTCTGATTGGTGTCAAGAGCAGTTAAAATCAATTTTCAATTAGTGGTGACATCTATCGGGAAAGTGGTTCGGATGAAAGTTTCTTTTATATCTAACCTAAATCTGCAATAAAAAATACAATGTTCCATTTAGAAATCCAATATTTGGGTCAGAACGACCCATTTGCGGTTTGTTCCGGAAGTTGACGCCATTACCAATGGATAGAGAGTACCCGATTTGGGTATACAAACATATCATTTTTTTTTCCTTAGAGCATCCAGTAGACTAATAAACGACTGGTACGGGTGGTCTGATTTACCCTGTATATATGTTTAAAATCGGGCCATTACATCTATATGTATGTATCACACCAATAACTCAAAAAATAACGGGCCAATTTTGAACAAATTTGGTATGTACCATCCTTTTCTAAGTGGCTTGGATAAGTTCGTTAGCCAGGAAAAACGATCGTCAAATGTTTTTGATTTTGGTTCTCCAAGTGTACTTATCACTGTATAATTGTTCAACGATAATAAATAAATAAATATCATCGTACCTGTTTCAACTTATTTATTTTAAATTTAGTCTGTGAATGATGGATGCCATCCTTTTCTCTGTACGCACACACACACGTTAATTTTAAGTAGCTGATTTTTATAAAAAATATCTGGACGCAGCAAGTGCGTTATGGTAGCGAATTTTCTTTAAAATATTTTTAATAGCAAATGTCTTTCTTTGATGAAAGCAGGCATCAAACTTGGTTGCCTATATAGTAGAAACAATGTACCATATTTCATTGAAATAAATTTATTGTTTGAAAATATATAAACATTTCTCAAAAGTCTAGATGCAGCAAATGTGTTATCAAAGTGAATTTCCATAAAAATATTTTTAATAGCAAATGCGAGCAGGCATCAATCTGATTACCGGTATAGCCTATGTGGTTGAAACAATGTACTATATTTTATCAAAATTACTTATGGTTTGAAAATATACAAAAATTTTCCGAAAATAAACTTAAATGTTTGTTTTCTAACCAACAAAGCTTACGTTAATAGCAAATTGAGTTATTGAAACTTGAAGGATTTAATGAAAATTCGGTAAATTTGCAGATTAGCTCCCGAACGCTCTTCAAAAAATTGTTTTCAGAAACATTACTAGGACCCCACCTGGATGCACAAACCACAAGAAAAATTTCTTGTTCACACCCCCCAAGAAAGTTATGGGACTGGGAGTGAATAGGGGTGGTGTGCGGGGTAGGCAGGGTTTAAGGGGGATATGGCTTCAAGATTTGAAAAAGACAGCCTTCAAGCCCGCGTTATTCGAATTTTCTGCTCATATTTCCTTTTTACTACCTACCCCGCTCAACACCCCCTACTCACTCCTGGTCCCGTAACTTCCTTGGGGGGTGTGAACAAGAAATTTTTCTTGGGGTTTGTGGATCCATGGGGGAAGGGGGGAGTGGGGCAGGTTTCTGAAAATAGTTTTTTGTAAAGCGTTCTAGAGCTAAACTGCAAATTTACCGAAAATTCGCTACCAAAACGCACTTAGTGCGTCCAGATTTTTTTCTTATAAACGCATCATATGTCGATAAAAAAATGCAAAAATGCATTAACGAATTTGTTCTATGAAATTTTGCTTAAAAAAAATTATGCACCCCTACTCACTCCTGGTCCCGTAACTTCCTTGGGGAGTGTGAACAAGAAATTTTTCCTGGGTTTTGTGGATCCAGGGGGAGCCCTAGGCAGGTTTGTGAAAACAGTTTTTTGAAAAGCGTTCGAGATCTAAACTGCAAATTTACCGAAAATTCGCTACCAAAACGCACTTTGTGCGTCCAGATTTTTTTCTTATAAACGCATCATATTTCGATAAAAAATGCAAAAATGCGTTAACAAATTTGTTCTACGATAATTAGCTCAAAAAAATTATAGACCGTTAAACCATAAACTTCACTAACCCTACAAATAAATATCCAAAAAGACACCAAACTTAACTAAACTGACAGCCAAAGCATCAGAGAAAGGGTCTATTTGAAATGGATATCCTGTAAATATTTTAGTAAAATGAAGGGCAATGACGGTTGAATCTGAAACTTAAGGGTTTGCAGAACACTCTTCTTGCAACATTTTCTTTTCACACTCCGTCTTTGTTTCACGTTCTTTGCACAAACATTGCCAATTTTGACCTTTAAAATTGCGAGTTTGACGTTTTGAGGAAAACTCCAAAATTTGTTTCTTTAGCTGCCCGTAACTTCTTTGTCTTTAATGCTAGGGACCTAGATTTTGGTACAGAGTTCACTCTTTATAATACAAACACGCGTACCAAATTTGGTTGCCTTACTTTGTTATTCCCGGAGATATGAATTTTTTTATAAAGGAAACACAAAACTTTCCGGGAAAACCTGGTCCGATTTTCCTAGCTAACGAACTTATCCAAGCCGCTTGCAAAAGGAAGGTACTTTGCAAATTTTATCAAGATCGGTCCATTATTTTGTGAGTTATCGGTCGGATATATATATATATATATATATATATATATATATATATATATATATATATATATATATATCACAGGTCCCCCATACAAAATTAAACAAAAAATTCGGTAATAATTCACTGCTAATCAACTGTATTTCCAAGTTTCTGGCCCTAATTCATCCATAAATTGTAATTCGTTTGTAAAACACGAGACTACGTAGAGTAGGAAGACCACTCGAGAAATATTTTCTACGAGGCAACTGACAGCTTAACAAGCAAAAGTAATACTCTTTGAAGGATGGCCGAAAAACTTTTTCCAACGCAACCAGGAAATTTGCGTCAGAAGTTCGTGAAAGTTGAGGAATTTCCCGGCCTAACCTCGTATGTGTGTGTTAAAGTGCTTTTGCAAATTTAATATTTAAACGACAAGCTAAACCCCGCCGGCACGTTTAATCAAGTAGACGAGGCAGCAGGACGTGTTTTATTGTTACGTGACTGCTTTTGTGTTATCCATGGATGACTCGTAATCGCCACATAACCACACTTCAGGTTTATCCGAGTTTTACTTGTAATGTTTTTAAGTGCAGTTTTTTAAATACATTATTCGGTGCCTGCATAAGCCGTATAAATAGTCAGATGGACCATTTAGAGATATTAAGACTTCATTAGGGAGAAATGGTAATCTTCTAGATGGTAGAAATGGGGCTTCACCTACTTAGTGCTCGTTTAAAATGCCTATTTTGTAGATAACGAAATAGTGCATGAGCTATAAAAATAATAAACAGGTTTAATAGAATGAATGGGGGAAAACTTTTCAGCTTTAAAGCCTATTTCAGAACAATACCGCAGTGTTTTTAATTAAACATACCGTAACGTTTTCTAGGTTTTTATGAAAACAAGATCTACTTCAATCAAATACATAGTTGAATTGACGAGTTCTGAAACATAAGAGCTGGCAGTAATATCTGAAAGACATGACACATGAAAAATCCAGACGCAGCATATAAGTTATGGTAGCGAATTTTCATAAGAATAAGTTCCATAAAAAATGGTTAAATGATTACTACAAAATATGTTACCAAATTCTCGTTTTATTTCCAACACACAGCTCAAATCCCTTAGATCTCCTTCTTACTACAAAACCTGAATGCTATGAGACATCAGTCACCGCCCCCCTTGGTCGCTTAGACCACGGTATGGTCACTGCTTCCTGCGCAATTCAACATGAGGTCACACAGTCATCACACCCACGTATCGTTTGGCACTACAACTCCCCGAACTGGGACGAAATATGGGATTACTTTTCCTGATTTCCTTGGGCGTCTGTCTGCTTCTCTCATCCTGACCCCTCTGATATCTCACAAAACGTCACCGAAATCATCCAAGCTGGCAAGGAATTATTTATTCCACGTACACAGAAAACCTCTTCAGCCAGTACAAAGCCCTAGTTCTCTAAATCCTGTGACAAAGCCAGACTTGAAAAGGTCAAAGCTCACAAAACGATTCTACACAAACCCAGTCAAGAAAACCGTCAAACATTTAACGGCGCAAAAACGGCTATGTCCGCATTCTTTCTTAGGCAAAATACTCGTTAAATAACCACATCAAAAAAAAAAATCCTCTCAAGCTCCAACGGCAGCAAACCCTTCTGGACTCTTGCTAAATCTATTGAGAATAATTTATGCAAGAGCACGTTCCCACCTCTTGTTTCAGGGGATAAAATTGTTTCTACCGCCCTGGGCAACGCTGAACCTTTTGCCTCGTTGTTCGCCGGCAATTCTACTCTCAACCCACCTCCAAATGTTCAACCACCAACAGTCCCCAATTACGCGCATAAAATGATGGATATCATTTTCAAAACTAAAAAGGTACGAAACATGATCTCTTCTCTTAATACCAGGAAAGCCTCTGGCCTTGAAGAGATCCCAGCAATTGTTCTCAAAAGATGCGCACCAGAACTTGCTTCTGTCCTGACTCGTCTGTTTCAGACCTCTTACAATAGAGGCATATTCCCTAGTAACTGGAAAACTGCTCGAGTACAACCCGTCCCCAAGAAAGGATCCAGCGCTTCCCAGCAACTACAGGCCTATTTCTCTCCTTTCAGTCGTCTCTAAAGTGATGGAAAAGTATATAAACACCGAATTACTAAAATTTCTTGAAAAACACGGTCTAATTTACGACAGGCAGTATGGATTCCGTCAGCGAAAATCAACTGCCGACCTCATTTCCTTTGTCACCCATTCTTGGAACAAGTCTATGGAACTACACGGTGAATCCCAGATTGTCGTTTTAGACATATCCAAAGCATTCGACCAGGTCTGGCATGCAGCCTATGGCCTACCACCAAAACTCTGTACCTGGACAGCAAATTTCCTCTCCAACCGGAGCATTTCTGTTGTCGTGGATGGCCATTCCTCTAAACTGTATCCAATTAACGCAGGGGTCCCTCAAGGTTCAGCTTTGGCCCCTACTTTGTTTCTTCTCCACATCAATGATCTCTAGCACATTCAACCCAGTTCACAGTTACGCGTATGAGAGCACCCTCCACTCAATTGATTAGAAATCTCGTTCTGGTCGTCCTTCCAGGGCTCGAACCAATAAACATGTTGAAAAAATTCGCGAAATCATCCTGAAAGATCGACGATGGACCATCGACGTTTTCAAGCTGTTTGGAGTGACTAAGTTCAATTCAACGAATTTTAACGGAAGATTCGAGGATGAAGAGCGTAGCTGTCAAATTCGTACCTTGACTGCCGACTGCTAGACAAAAGCAAGGTCACGTGGAGGCATGTTGTGCTTTGAAGAAGAGTACCGAAATGATCCAAACAGCTTTCCAAGGTCATCACAGGTGACGAATCATGGTGCATTACGACCCTGAAACTAAGCAACAATGAAGCCAGTGGAAGACTCAAAGTTCGCCTCGCCCCAAAAAAGCTCGTCGAGTGAAATCAAACGTCAAGACAATGCTGATTGGGTTTTTTTTAAGGGAAAAGAGTTGTCCATTCAAAGTTTGTTGCACGGGTTCAGACAGTTAACCCGGCTTTCTTCCTGGAAAATACTTTTAAAAACCTGCTATTTAACCCAAAAGACAAGGATAGCACCGCCAAAATGTCGAGAATTTATGAAACAAGTTGTAAAGATTGTGAGCTTAAATACGTCGGACAAAGAAAAAGATGTATTGAAATTAGATTCAAAGAACATGTAGCACAACTAAGATACGGTACTATAGTTAGATCTTCCGTTGCTCGCCATACTTGGGATAATAGTCACCGCGTAAATAGGAAGATTCTAAAATTAATATAAAAAAAAAGTTAGATACCGAGGACTGCTAAACGCTTTAGAAAAAATATATATTGCTAAATATAGTAATAATAAAAAGTGTATGAATTTGGCTCCGCCGCCTGTGGTTAATCTACTGATAGATTGCTTTACAAGAAATACCGGCAGAAGTACGTCCGATGGATAATAAAAGAATTCAGATTTTTTCCGCCAAACGAAATATGTTAATTTTTTTGTCGTTGAACCCCCTAAATAGTTAGTGACCAACTACCTACCGAAGAATATAAATAGACTTGTAGATGAAACGATCGTAACGGTTTTTTAAATGTGTTGTGGTGATTTGGGATCTCCAAGTGTGCTTACAATCACTTATAAAGTAAAGTTCATTTTATCTATAAGATTAGAAATGTAAATGTATGATAAAAGCTTTTACAGAAATTAGTAGTGAATTTACGGCTGAATTTTGCAAAATAAACAGTGGCCGTTTTATACACACGAGAAAATAAAAACGGCTTGAAATTGATGTTGAGAATGAAAATTACAGCATCCGGGAAAGCCGATAATTCTTCTAGATTTAGAATTTCTTCTTCTTGGCTTTTTTTCATCCACTAATTCTGCTGGCATTCGGACGTGCAACAATTCACAGTGTTGTAGAATTGATGGCCCAGTTTAAATCCGATCTAAAGTGAATTAGCCCGGATCTCCATAGAGTGCGGCCATAACTTACTACAAGACAATGTAGGGAGTCCCGGAGAGTTTTTCCGGACCCATCTATTAAGACGATTCTCCCTTTAAACTAGTCTTCTTTTTGTATACTTTATCAGAAATGGGAGCGTTCATTACCAGGCATGCTCAAGAATTGTTTGGCTCTACTGCTTTGAGTACATAATGCTAACAATTCCCGATGCAGTAAATGCGTTTACTGTAACGATTTTTCGTAGGAACGATCTATTTTTTTACGAAAATTATATATATATATATATATATATATATATATATATATATATATATATATATATATATATTAGATCATTTCTACGAAAATTCGTTACCATGACACTTTTGCTGTGTCTAGATTTATATATATATATATATATATATATATATATATATATATATATATATATATATATATATATATATATAAGGTGTTTCGCATAACAACCGACACAGGGGCATGTAGGAGAACCCAAAATATTGTGCATAAAAATAAAGTCTGACGTTAAATTTTATAGCCAATGTTTAAATTTTCGATGATTTTAAATAACACAGCTCCAACACGTGTATTTAGTTATTCGGAATTTTGTTGAAAACAACAAAGTTTTTTTGCAAATTAATAAGAGTAATAAAAGTTTTAGAATTCAATTCCCCATGAAATAAAATATTAATTTTTTAAATCCGCCAATAGGTTGAAAACTTCTGTCGCATTTTAAGGGTGAATCATCGCTTATCAACCCTTTAAAATGCTTCGACTGAACTCTTATTACCGAAAATTGCAAATTTTGACGTTTCAAATCACGACTTTGACGTTTTAAGGACAAAAATGATAAAATTGTCTAAATATTTTTTCTGCTACTTCTTGACCTTTTTGCGTCAAGCAAACTTAAGGATTGTATGTAATACTCAATTGGTTTTGTTAGTCATACAAAATAGGTCGGTCTTGTGCTTTCCCCTGATCACCAGTGACACCCAAATTTTTGTCTTAAAATGCCTATAACTTTTTCCTTTCAACTCCTCTGAGCAGTGCCCGTGCAGATATCTATAAAAGAGAAAGAGGTCACCAACAGCACGTCGGTGGGCAAGGGATGGCAGTCTTTGGGTGAGGGTAGGATCACCGATGAGACGCATAGCTCTCTTCTGAATGGAGTCCAAGATAGCGAGTGTAGAAGCGGCAGCAGCACACCAGATATGGGAGCAGTATTCGAGGTTTGGTCATATTTGTGAAGTATATGTATACGTATACTTCAGTATTCGAGGTTTTGTCATATTTGTGAAGTATATGTATACGTATACTTCACAAATAAGACCAAAACGAAATAGTAATCTTATATGGTGCCGAGATTATTTACACATATATACATACATACATACATACATACATTGCCGAACCCCTGCCTTTCTATAAGGAGGGTAGGGATCTTTAACGTGCCCAACATCGCATGGACACGGGACCGACGGTTTTACGCCCACTCCGAGGGGTGGAACGTGCAGACATTTAACTTGCTCAAATACAATGCCAGAACCTCAGTTGATGTTAATGTTACAGTTTGTACTGAAAAAGTGAAAGGAGAGCCCTGGAAACGAATCCAGTACCCTTCGGTTCAGAGGCACACGTTCTTGCCCCTGAACCACCGAAGTAGTATGGATAAGCGGGTTCTGGAACACTTTAGGCGTAGGCGTCTGTCAACTGTCATTTGTCGAGTCTGTCACCTGTCATGTGTCAATTCAAGCCGCCTATCTTGGCACCAACCTGTCACTGTCAAAGAAAAAAATAATAGAAAAAGCAAACTAAAAAAAAAAAATAGAATCACGTCAAGCCGTTATCGTAAATTCTCTGCAAGGTGTCTCTTCCGTATGATTCCTAGCATACGCATAGACCTTACGGGGGCCCGACGGGGGCGGGGGCGGGGGTTTGGGTCTGGCGTGGTTCGAGGCGGGGGTGAAGTGGGGGCTTCTGCTTCAGGACCGGCAGCGACGTAGTGTTGAGCTCAGTTTATGTTTGATTTGTTATGTAGTCGAATATATCGACGAAATAAACAATTTTATTAAACAATAGAGAAATCATAGATATAACAGTTTATAGAGAAATCATAGATATAACAGTTTATATCTTTAGCTAACGTAATATTTGCAAGTTGAACATCTAACATTCATTTGAGTGCCTTATAAAATGCAACTTCAAAAATTTTTGAATGACTATGACGATATTCTGCTTGATGATCATAGAAAAATGCTACATAGCCTTCATAAAAAAAATTTAAAATATGAACACCAAGAAACAAAAATTTCTTGTCATGGTCTTCATTATGTTAGCTGTATTTGGTCATCAGATGAGACAAAGGAAGGTCCAGACACCTGTGTATGTGTTCATCAGGAATTACTTAAACATAAAATACAGAAAATCATTAAGTTATATTTAAGAATTAGACCATCACTGAAATAAAAGTGTATCTGTATATTTGTAAATTAAGAATAAATATTTTAAATAAAACATGAAGCTTTAATTAATATTTTTTTATTTATATTAATAACTAATAGTGTAATACATTATAAAATAGGCGAATAAAATTTTATTTGTATATAAAATAAAATTAAATCACTTAGACAGGAGCATAATAACCATGATCTTCGAATGTTTGAGCGTACACAGGGAAATCCGTGTCATCATCAGACGTTGCCGCTTCTACAGGTATCTCCACGTCTTCTTTCTTTTTCAGTTCGAGTTTGTATACCTTCCGCTCCTGTCCATGGTTGATCAGCATGTATTCACCATTACCCAGCTCTGCCAACTGCTTATCACTGAACTCATTATACCTTTCGGGCAGGTATAATTTGCTGTCGCCATTGAGTTCAGCGATGATCCTTTCACCATATTTAGAAGTACCTCTAGTAAGATTGGTCAGAAGGTACGGTTTATTCTTTTCCATCGTTTCTAAATTTAACCACATGAACGCTCCTAGAGAATTGAACTTCTCTAGAGTACTCATTTTTTTTGAAGAAATTTTCTTCACCGATTGACTGGTTTTTTGCTTCTTGATAGCATTTGATGGGCTATACGAAGAAGGTGCTGCTGATCTTTTCTCCATAATAAGGATCAAGGTGTAGCACTGTATCACTAACAAGATGTGTCACTTCTGATTGTCGAATTAAACTGTAAATATTTAACAAGAAATATGATCTTAAATACCCTCTCACGTCCTGCACGTGTCTGATAAATAGTGAAAACAAAGATAACATGGAAAAATAGTTTTGTTACGATTTGTTTGAGCTTGAATTTAGGTTAGATTAATGAACTGTAAATTACACAAGATCCTTATTTGTGAGTTTAATATCAGCAAAATGTATAATTAACAGCATGATTTATTATTTAAAATATTCCAAAAAGTATCATAGAAAATAATGTAAAATATCAACATGAGATGTTTTTGTCATCGTATCTCTGCAGTTATGTAATTAAATTTCATTAAAATAATGAACTTTGGATATCACGCGGTCTTATGTTGATGAATTTAAAATGTGACTTACAACATAATTATTATTACAAGCTGTTATTACAAAATATTATGTCTGATGAAATTATAATATATTTGTCGTCTAAGTATACATAATAATTAGTTTAGGAAGTAGAAAAATAATGATGACATTATTTAATGAATCAATTCAGAAAAACATGTTTTCGATAATTTTAAAGATTATGAAATTGAATATATTTTTGATATAAGTTTATTGGTCTGAACTAATTAACTGATGAAATAGAATAAAATATGTGGTCATAACAAGTTTAATGAAACCGAGTTTTCGAATACATAATAAATTTCTTAACAGAGCTATTAATTATATTGTTTACTTGTATGAGGTCAACAACTTGACCTCAAATGATAAGAATAAATTATTGTAAAAGTTTCCTAAGAAAGAGTTAACAGTTATTTTAAACAAAATTTCTACATCATACAAAGATAATTATATCAACTAATTAATAGCCGCCTGTTTTGTGTTTAATTATGAAATGTGGATATAATTTACGCATGTGTTTCAACATGATGACAAATATTATTGAGTATTTTTCTAATTACTTATCTTGTTATTCAAGATAATTCAAAGCGCGGTTAATATAGATGACTTCTCAAATATTTATTCATATATTACAGTTCTTTCGAAGCAGCAAGTAACCGGTTGCCTCTACATTTTGCGCGTAAATATTATAGTATTTTCAACTTAAAAATTAAATATTTCATTATGAGTTTTTGTCATATCTGCGGTAAACTATTCACACGGTTAACCGATTTTCGAAGACACGAACGTACGGTTCACAGTAATCTAGGCAAAGCACAATGTCCTGTATGTAATAAGTCCATGCGTCGGGATAACCTTTCCAATCATCAGAAACTTCATCTTGAATCAAAAAAAAGCACAGAAGGTTTCTAAAAGTAATGCTAAGACTACTACTGTAAGTACGAAGATTGTTCAGTCAACTAGTAGAACAAAGGGTGCAAAAATGTGCGAAGACTGTTTGATTGAAATTCCTTTCAATGAATGGCAATATCATATAAGGACAAATAATCACAAAGCAAAGGCATCTGTTCCGCATACAGAATCACTAAAGGTATTTATACTTCATTATTTGTTTTATCTATTTCAGTTTGTAACATATGTTATTTATAGGTAGTAAAGAGTAGCTTCAAGCGTCGTATCGAAACTTTTATATTCGAGAATAAAGATCAGTCTTGCTTAGACCCTCTTAAATTCTTAAAATTAGCTGAGGAATTAGTTAAACCAGAAATAGTTAAATATATTCAGAAACATATTGCAATTAAATTTAATTTAGAGCTATTTGCCGAATATGTAAAGTTCACTGAAAACGACCAAGAGTTTTCGATAAAATCTTTTCAATCTAAAATGTCTATCGCATTAAATAAAGAACAACTTTATCAAGTTTATTCTACACTAAATGATCAAATTTTGACTAAAATGGATGAATTTCAAGAGAGGAATAGTGGTTGGGCGTTAGTTGCCTTACTTCATTTGGAGATTAATATCAATAAATATAACCCTATTAGAGGATCAAATTATATAGCACTACCGAAAAATATTTTGTTAAAAAAGGCTTGCGTTAACGTTAAAAATGTTGATGAATATTGTTTTAAATGGGCCGTCATATCTGCTTTACAAACTATCGATTCTAGTAAATTACCAAATAGAGTATCGTCTTATGAAATTCAAAACATTACCGCAGACATTATTACTTTGAAAAATGATAAAAAAGTTGATTTCAGTGAACTTAGATTTCCATTAAATCCTAGCGACATATCGATATTTGAAAGGCTTAATAAAGATATAAGTGTAAATGTATTTGGTTTAGACGGTGATGAAATTATAGGACCATTTTATTGCACAAAACAGGAAAAAATTAATCACGTTAATTTGTTGCTTTTACAAAATGATGGGAAATCTCATTACGTATGGATTAAAAACATATCAAGATTAGTAAGTCATCAGACAACACTAAGTAAAAAACAAATATTCATTTGTAATTGCTGTTTGTTGCATTTTAGCAGTCAAGATTTTCTTAGTAAACATAAGTTAGAATGTAATAAAATTGTTACTGTAATGCCATCACCTGAAAAGTGTATATTAAAATTCGAAAAATATGAACGTGGAGTACAATTGCCATTCGTAATTTACAGCGACTTGGAATGCATTTTACAGAACATCGATACGTGTATTCCAAATCCTCTAGGTTCATCAACTACAGATATGCAGCAACATGTGCCATGTGCATTTGCGTATTACATTAAATGTTCATACGATAATACATTAAATAAACTACGAGTGTATAAGGGTAAAGATTCACCTTCAAAATTTATTCAAACTCTTTCTCAAGATATAATAACAATATATAATACAATTATAATGAAACCAAAACCTATGATTCATCTAAATAATGATCAACGTAAATTTCAAACAGAATCCAAAGAATGTTGGATATGTAAAAAGAGTTTAGGTACTGACAGAGTAGCTGACCATTGCCATTTAACGGGCAAATATAGAGGTCCCGCTCATAATGATTGCAACTTAAAGTATAGGACTCCGAAGTTTTTTCCTATCTTCTTTCATAACTTTTCAGGGTATGACTGTCACCTATTCGTAAAAGCATTAAATCAGATAGAAGGTGAAATAACTTTAATTCCACTAAATAAGGAAACCTACGTTTCTTTATCTAAACGTATATTTGTTGATTCAAAAGAAACTGTAGAATTGCGGTTTCTCGACTCCGCTAGATTTATGCAGTCTAGTTTAGCAAAATTAGCAGATAATTTATCAATAGAAAACTTTGAAAGTGTAAGAACGATTTTTAAAAATGACGAACAATTTAAACTAATTACTAGAAAAGGCGTTCTCCCTTATGAGTATATAGACTCATGGGAAAAACTAGATGAAACCGCTTTGCCAACTCAATCTTGTTTTAATAGTTCACTGACAAATTCACAATGTTCAGATGATGACTATAGCCGCGCTAAGATGGTTTGGAAACATTTTCGATGTTCTAGTTTATGGGAATATTTGAAAATTTATCTTATCACAGACGTTCTATTGTTAACAGATATTTTTGAGAATTATAGAAAAATTTGTTATAGTATATATTCGTTAGATCCTTGTCAATATTATACTTCTTCAGGATTGTCGTGGGATGCTATGCTAAAATACACAGGTATTGAACTAGAACTTTTAACAGATTTTAGCATGTATTCTTTTATTCAAAAAGGTATCAGAGGAGGTATTACTCAGTGTTCGCATCGTCATTCTGTGTCAAATAATAAATATATGAAAGATATGATGAAACTAAAGATTCAAGCTATTTAATTTATCTAGATGTAAATAATTTATACGGCTGGGCTATGTCCGAATCCCTCCCTTATGGAGGATTTAAATGGGTTGAAAAAATCGAAGATATAGATATAATGGCTATTGAAGAAAATTCAGAAATTGGATACATATTTGAAGTTGACTTAGAATATCCAAAAGAACTGCATGATGATCATAATGACTTACCATTTTGTCCCGAAAATAAGTGTAGCCCAGTTTCAAAACTGCCTAAATTAATAACAGATTTTAATAGTAAAAAAAACTACGTCATCCATTATAGAAATCTCCAACAATGTTTACGACATCATTTAAAATTAACAAAAATTCATAGGGTCTTGCAATTTAAGCAAGCTAGATGGCTGGAAAAATATATCAAACTAAATACTCACTATCGTACTATAGCAAAAAACGAATTTGAAAAAAATTATTTCAAGTCTAAAAATAATTCTGTTTATGGTAAAACAATGGAAAACGTTGACAAACGTAAAGATGTAAGGATTGTAACACAATGGGAAAGCTCTGGGCGTAGATTAGGTTCTCGAGCCTTAATTGCGAAACCAAATTTTCACAGTGCAACTCAATTCACTACCGACATGGTAGCTATTCAATTAAGTAGAGTGAAAACAGTTTACAACAAACCAATATACCTTGGTTTTACTGTTTTGGAACTATCAAAATGGTTAATGTACAATTTCCATTACGATTATATGAAACCTAAATATGGTAAAAATTTATTGCTTGATTATATGGATACAGATTCATTTATTTATTATATTTTAACTAAAGATTTCTATTCTGATATAACAGATGACATTGCAGAACACTTTGACACATCTGAATATGATCCTAGTAATAAATATAATATTCCACTTCTAAATAAAAAAAAAGTAGGCTTAATGAAAGATGAGAATAACGGAAAGATTATGAGAGAATTTATAGGTTTAAGATGTAAGATGTATTCGACAGATGTAATTGATGACAAAGTTACAAAGAAAGCAAAAGGAATTAAAAAGACAGCTGTAGATGGACTAAGTTTAAGCGATTATAGAGAGTGTTTGTATAAAAAGAGAATTTTTTATAGTAATATGCTTGTTTTCAGATCAAAAATTCATGAAGTTTACACACAAAATATAATTAAATTTCGCTAAGTTATTTAGATGATAAGAGATTTATTAGAAATGATGGAGTATCAACTTATGCCTGGGGTCATTATAAAATTGAAGATGAAAGTTTATAATAAAACTGATTAATTTATTACTTTTATCGTTTGTATTAAAACACACTTTTATAGTAATATGTTAATTTTTAGGTTCAAAATACATTATATTTACGCGCAAAATGTAACTAAAATATCTCTATGTAATTTAGATCTTAAGGATTTATTAAAAATAATATGTTAACGACTTATGCTTGAAACTGTACTAAAAATAAATAACAAAGTTTTTTAAATTTTTATGTGTTTTATTTGAAAATCTCTAGTAAAATTACATACAACTATTTATTGTTAATATAATACTTAATCAAAAACACATTTTCCAGAGCGCAACAACCACTGTGTGATGAGCATCTATTTGTAAATGGATAGTCCCTTTTTAGTTTCTCCAAACTGTTGCATCCAAGATCCTCAACATTGATTATATTTGAATCCTTATTAAGAATTGAAATTATCCATTTCTTCTTTTCAGAACCTTTCACAAAAATACTGGTATGTAAGTCTATATTGGAAATCAGAAATCTTCTTACGCTCTCAAAGTTAGAGGATCCTTCATTCCACACAAGACCATGATGATTTTTCTGTAGCCAAATAGCTTGTTTCTGTTCACTTATACTTAGTTGTGAGAAATCGTATGGTGGTTTAATCAGAAAACGTAAATATTCCACATCATTAAAAAGAATAACTAATTCTTTACAGATAAATGCATTTGAATAGTCTTTAAACCCTTGTACATCAATTACAATTTGTTTCTTCATTATGCAGTTATATATTGATGTGAATATAAGAAATGTTTATAACTTCGCTGTTGAATTAGAAGACTGGTTGTCCACATTCAGATACATCTGCTTTTATAACAGTTTCGAGGATGGGAATGTAATTTTAGACTAGAGCTAAAACTGTTTGTTAACATATCAATGTTTTATTTCACAATATATCAATAATATTTACTATTGCAGCTGTAAAATTTTGTTGTATTAAATCAGTTTTTTCACGTCGCCACTTAGCGGGGAGTATTCAATTTTTCTGTCATGTAACAATAAGCAGAACGCTGAAGTGCTTTCTGGAATTTCGCTGGCAGTCTCAAATTCAATCTGAACATCGACTGGACCACTTTTGATAACCTCATTTTGATGTGAACAATCAATGATAACAATAGGTGCTTGAGATTTGAATTTTTTTATATCCAGTAAAGGTGATGAGTTGCATCCATAATAGGATTCTTGAAAGACTGAATACATATAATATAACCATGCATATCGATTTTCTTGAAACGAAATATTTAAGTTATCGTATGGATGCGTTTCTGAATTCAAGTGTAATTTAAAATTAGTGAGGTGACAGTGATCAAATTCACTAGGATTTTCTCTATGTTTATTGGGGTTGTTAGTCTGAAATCCAAATATTACAAATCTAGGTTTTTCAAGTTGATTAGTTGTTGTCACACGCCAAATAGTGTGTGTTGATTTTGGAACATGCGGATATTCATACAAATCCCAACTGCGAAAACTTATTTCCATTGGACGTTGACTCTGTATCCTTTTGTAGAGTTTGAGTCGTTCAGCATCGCTAAGAGTAACATGCGGCACTTTCCATACAATCTTTTTGATATCCAGTGCATACTTTGTTAATGTTGTACTTACACAATTATTATTTGTTTTTGCTCTCATTAAAATTAATTCATGTTTAGCATTTGGTATAATTTTCCTAAAATCTTCAGCGAAACCTAATAACATTTTTAAAGGTGCGCAGAAATTAAACGGCCCACTTGGATGTTTGGGATCATTTTTTACATTCCAACCTGCATTAATAAGTGCGGTGCTTTCAGCTGAATTTAGTGACACATAATTTTTCAAAGCTGTGCTAATTCCCACATTTCGACAGTTATCAATCTCAATTCCATTTATTTCATAACGTATTTCATCAAACATAAAAGCAAAACAATTATTTGCAAATTTAAGTGCATCGTCAGCTGTCTTTTTCTCATTTAACAGTAAACCTTCAACAATAAGAACACTTTCGCATGGTAACAAAATTAAATCCTGATTTTGGATGCAAATTCTAATTATATCATTAATATCGTATGATTCAACAAATGGAGAATACGTATGATATGACTTGTTTGCTATCGACTCATCATATCGAGCCATTTCAGTTATATTTAATACATCACTCATTTTGTAAAGTAATTCCAATTGATTTCAGAAATTCTTTATTTTCTTGAGTTAAAGATTTTGTGCTCTTCCGCTTTGTTGTTGTATCTGTCAATTTGATATGAGAACTGAATTTCTTGTACGATGACTGTGTATATTTATTACTTTTATTATTAATGTCGTAAACTAACATACCCAATAAATTGTTTAATTTCACTACAAAAATTAAAAAGGCTAACTCTTTCAGCTGCACACAGATCTTAATCCTCTGACACTCATCTATGAATTAATGTCTTTTAAGAAAACTTTACTTATTTAAAGTGTTTGTTTCCATCATTCCAGGTGAGAGGTCGTAAATGTAATCTTACTGTTATTTTTTCTTTTCGAAAATTAATTAAATCTCCGTCTTGATCTACTAACTGGATAACAACTGAATGTATTTCATTAACATTAACAGGTAGGTAGATTATATTCGTTGGGACCTCGTTTATTTTATATCCTGGTGAAACATTAGGTGAGAACTCGTGAATTGTATGAACAAGTTTATTATTCACATACGAATCAGTCACTATATTACATTCAACACGAATACTGTTAACTTTATTTATGTTTACAGGTAAGTCAGATTCAACTTTTACGTCTGGAGTTATTTCACATTTACTAAAACCCAACAATTTACCAATTGTTCGTTCACGGTTAAAGTAAATTGGAGCAGTAGATTTAATTTCTGTTTTTAATGTGTTACTATTAGCTTCTATTTTAACCATTGGTTTACTTCTTGTTTGCTTTAATTTAGCTGTTATGTAATTCACAATATCATTTATTTCGTAAGAACCTTCTGATAGCTCAATAACTTCACTTCCGACATGAAATAAATTGTTGCTCTGATTTATGTTTGGTATCGAATTATATGTATATAAACTGACTAAACCGCATTCATAAGCAGTAGGTACTGGTATTGGTGGAAAATAATTTGCAGTTAAAACAGAATCATTTCCAGTAAATTCTAATACTCTTGACATACTGAAGGTTTCAATAAAACTAAATAGACAAGTAACGACATGGCTTTATTTATTAGCATTTTCATATAAAAAGTTTAAACATAAATGGCCGCAAATTACAGTATCATAGTTTTGATATCTATTATAATTATATATAATATTGTTTCCTAAATAAGCTATAAGTTCTTTGGGCGGTCGAAGATTACCATAACTATCAAAATAAATAATTCTATTGCGATTTTTATAATACGCCACCCAGTGTGTCCCTGAACCGTTTGATTTATCCAAGTTAACAATGCCACATTCCGTTTTCTTCGATTTTACTGGTAATTCATTTAACATGAATACTCCTCTAAAATTGGGAATGTCTTTTGCAAATTTATACAAATCGAGTTCATTGAGAGGTCTGCTGGGTAGCACTTTTACAAGTTTTTTGGCTTTAAATACAAGCCAAGACCTTTTCGATATGGCTTAAGAAACAATCCTTTTCCCATTGCGATTGTTTCCATTTTCTTATTATGCCTCTCGCTTTCAACAAGTTGCTTGCGAGCATGTTTTGCATCGTTGACGGCTTTTGCGATAGCTGCAGCTCCCCCAGATAATGTTCCAATCGCAGATAAACCTGCAAATAATGGAATAAGAAAAGGAAGTACACCTCCAGTTTTTGGAATCGGAATTATCCGCATTCGCGGAGGAATAATTTGTTTTCCTTTGATGCCTGTTTTAGCTGCCGCCAAAGCTATTCGAATAGCACTTTTTACACTTTGAGGTTTTTTAGATTTAACATCAGCTTTAGCTTTCGATATAAGATGATTCAGAATATTTTGTTTGATTTTCTTATTGGGTTTCCTTTTCTTTAACTTTACACCCATTCCCATTTTAGCTTTAGCTTTCATAACGTTTGTTACAAACCATGCGTTTATTCGCTCACCGAGTTTTGAATCTTTAGCTTTTACTCTCTGCCAAGCTTTATCGGCTAACACAAGATCAGCTTTATTTCTTGTTGATAAATTGTTTGTTTTAGAGTACGCTATATGATGTTCTCTGCATGCGCTATCTAAAGGATTTATACCAAGGTTACCTCTTGCTAATCGGTCTTTAAGTTTTGTGCCTGGTCCGCAAAACTGATAACCTCCTGGCATATGAATCTCAAATGGTAATTTATTTATAACTGTGTTAATTAAACCCGAACCTCTTGAAGTTAACCTTCGACTGGTTAAAGGACTTCTGATGATTAACATCGTATCTCAATGTTATTTATAATAATAAGTTCTGTAAACTAAACGTATAGTTTAAAAGCATTTTCTTTTATATGTTTACCCAGTTGTTAAAATGAGACTGATTCGTCAACATGATGAGTTATCAGTTAGAAACATTGATTTTAATCATAACTGTAAAAATCATTTCAAACATAGTAAACTATTACCTAATAGTATACGAGCCATAATTGTGGGTTCGTCAAATTGCGGAAAGACTAATTTACTTATATCTCTACTAGAACATCCCAATGGATTGAAGTTTGAAAACGTTTACATTTACTCAAAGTCTTTATATCAACCTAAATATTTATATCTAAAAAGGCTGCTTTCTGACATAAAAGGCATAGGTTACTATACTTTTACAGAAAATAATGCTGTGTTGCCTCTTGAAAAGGTTAAACGTAATTCGATATTTGTGTTTGATGATATTGCTTGTGAGAAACAAGATCATATTATAAGATCTTATTTTTGTATGGGTCGACATAAAGCCATTGACAGTTTTTACTTAGGTCAAACTTACACACGTATACCAAAACACTTAATACGTGATAATGCTAATGTGTTAGTAATTTTTAAACAGGACAGGCTTAATTTAAAACACATATATGATGATCATGTAAATACAGATGTATCTTTTGAAACGTTTAGACAAATGTGTTCAGAATGTTGGAAAGACGAACATGGGTTTTTAGTCATTAATAAAGATTGTACGTTAGAAAATGGTCGATATAGAAAAGGATTTGATACATACATTATACTATAAATATTAGTGCTATCCGGATTCATATTCACTCTATATCTGTTCAATAGACAGTCAAGATTATACAGTCAACAACGCTGTTCTGAAACTCTGATTGAGCTGTTTGGATGCTGATAAAAGCTGTTAAAGAAGCTGTTCAAGCTGTTTATTAAGCTGATTAAGGTTCAACAGCACCTGTTTAAAGAAGCTGTTAAAGGACCTATATCCGTAAAGCTACATTATATTTTATATTAATTAAGCCACCTAACTAAATAACCATGAATGAAGAAATAGTGAGTGACATCATAAAAACACAAAATATAATTAGAAAGAAATATGACTCTCTGAAAGCTGCAAAAATAGACGATATCGCACAACTAGAGCAAATTTTTCAACCAATTACAACTCCTCTAAAGAAACTAACAGATGTGCCACCAGTAAAAAAGAGGAAAATCAGTGAAAATGAACTCAAGTTTGAATCATTCGCATCGGAATATCCCGAATCACAGATAAACGAAGAGAGTTATTTAACACAGCCAGATATCGAATCATCTGGATACGAAGATAAGCAGTTCACTCCACAGGATGAAACAGGATTTTTTATAAATTCGTTGAATATAAAACAGAAAGATTTTGATCAGAAATATGCACCTTATTTCAATGAAGACGAGAATCAGTGGAAAATTGGAAATGTACCTTTTGCACTTAAAGATAATAATATTTACATAAATGGACAAGTGTATGAATCGACGCCTGGATTAATAAGCCTGCTTTTTTTTAAAAAACCTTCGTTAGATCAATGTACTGTTAGTGATAAATCAAACTACATTCAAATTGTAAACACTGCAAATTTACTTCACCGAAATTTTGATAAATCCCAACAGCACGCTGGAAGTAAGAGTGTTAAATATAAGATAATCACAAAAATTTTAAAGCAGCAAAGATTAGCGGTCGTGGGAAAGGGATTAATGAAATCTTTATCAGATAAGACTGATTATTTTTACTGGGATGAGCCCAACGAATTAGTGGAAAGACTAAAACTACTAATAGCATCACAGCAAGCAGGTCATACTAATCATAATAATGAGATTATTTCCATTCTAGAAGAGCTAAAAGAAGCAAAAATTATTATATAAAAAGAAAACATATTTTTCTTTAACATAACTAAAATGACTATCGATAAATTCGGACGTTCCTCCTCTTCTGAACGAATTAATTCAGATCGTGTTGGTGCCTCGTTTCTTCGCAATTTAGGTTTTTCTTTAACTACAGACGGTAATCTTGATATACAGAACAGACGTATATGTAATTTACAAAGTCCATCAGCACCGAAAGATTCAGTTAACAAACAGTATGTTGATGATAAAGTTAATCAAATAAGTTTAGTTAAAAATGAGATGCGTCAAAAAATTTTTAAACTAAATAATACATTGAATAAAATACAGAAAGAGTTTGAACAATTTAAGAATACCATTTCTGTGGAAAAAGTTGTGAAGCCTGTTGGAATTAATCTATCTTTAAAAAGAAGCCTTTAAGATAAGACAAAAACACCAGCCAGAAGTTATTTTCAACATCTACAAGGGAAACAACAAAAGAAGACACTTTGCAGAAAAGCAATGCAATTATATTATTAAACGTTTAATGGTTGTTTAATAACAGTTTCGATAAGATGAGTAAGCAAGATCTAGTAAACGAATTGCATAGACCAGCACGTCGAAACTTCAAACGACGTGCGGTTATCTTAAAGGGCATCAACGACCTTTGGCAGGCAGATTTAGTTGAAATGGGAAAATACTCCACTGAAAATGACGGATACCGTTATTTACTAACAGTCATTGATGCTTTTTCAAAGTTTGCATGGGCTATACCAGTAAAAACTAAGACAGGTTCTGAGGTAAGCAGTGCAATGAAACAAATCTTAAAGAAACAGCGCCCTGCAAATTTACAAACAGACGATGGGAAGGAGTATTATAATAAACAATTTTCCATATTAATGAAGAAACATAACATCAATCATTACTCTACTTATAGTAAGGTTAAAGCGTCTATCGTGGAAAGATTTAACAGAACTCTAAAAACCTGGATGTGGAAACAATTTAGTTTAAATGGATCTTATAGATGGATAGATAATATTCAGAGTTTAGTTGACAAGTACAACAATAAAGTGCACAGAACTATTAAAATGAAACCTCGTGATGTAAATATTAACAATGAAAGTATATTGCTGAAAACTGTATATAGTAAAATTAAAATATTTCCAAAACCGAAATACAGAATTGGTGAATTTGTGCGTATAAGCAAGTATAAACATTACTTTGAAAAAGGTTACACGCCAAATTGGACTACAGAAGTTTTTAAAATTGTCAAAATTAACATCACCAATCCTGTAACATATATTCTCGCAGATTACCAAGGCAATATTATAAAAGGCTGCTTCTACGAGTTAGAATTACTAAAAGCTAAATTTCCTAATGTATATCTTATTCAGAAAGTTTTGAAAGAAAGCGGTAATAAAATATATGTGAAATGGTTAGGCTTCTCCGATGATCAAAATTCTTGGATTGATAAAAATGAACTTGTATAGTAGGTAATAATAAAATATCTATGATAGGTAGGTTGTCTATGATTAATTTATCAACTAAAACAACACTGATAAAATGTAAACTTTCTATTATGTATACAAGTAAAAACAAATATCTAAATATATAACATTTAATCTCTTCAGTTGTACTTTATTCAATTCATAATCCTTTTCAACAAAATCTCGAATCGTGAATATCATCATTTTGTTTACAGCGAAACCTTTTCTTATTAGGTTGAACTTTTTAATAAAAGTTAAGTAATTAAAGATAAAAAATCAGTATCTAAAAAATGGCTCTACTGAAAACAACTCTTCTTATATTTGTTGTTTTGGGTAAAAATAATTTTATAGTGTATCATCAATCTGAAGTGGTAAAAGCGTACACATGTTTCAATACAGAAAATAATACCTGGCCGCATAAGTGGGTAGAGCTGGTTCCATTGATACAAGATGGTATACCAACTTTACAAACATCGAACATTCCTAAGAATGACATTAGCATTCTGAAATATAAACTCAGATTCATATACTCAAATAGAAGTTACGGCGAAACTCAGTGGAAACAAGTTTTAAATGAAACTTTAATTACTCAAAAAGACTATGAAAATACAGATGCAGTAAAAACAACAAGGAATTGTTTTTCACACAGAGGTGATCTATCAAAACAAAATTCTACAACTGTAACTTTCAATAATGATGATACACAGCAGATACTGGACATCATACTATTTATATACTCAATTTTCACCACATTTTATATATTTAGGAATAAAATTTATCCTTTTGTTAAAGACAGGATATTTACAAAATAATTAAAGTGAGAAGAAATCAATAAAAAACGTTATCCGATTACTTTGTGTTTCATTTATTTATTCACACTGAAACTTAACTACTGTAGAAAGAAACAAAGAATATTTTTTAATTCAGAGGGATAGAAATGGTGAGAGAAAAAAAAAACAAAAAAAATATTAGCCTCTATTATTAACAATGATACATGTATAAGGTAACTAAAATACATTTCTCTTACAATATAATGTTTCTTTACTACTGCTTGAATCCATTTCATTTTCTTTTTTATTATCACATTCTATTTCTTCTGTAGACTTTACCAGTTTTTTATCCTCTTCTGATAAAAAAGGTGCAATTACATCCAAAAACTCATCCAAACCGCATCTTCTTAGAGTGGTACAAAAAAAATCCATTGTCATCTTACCATTACAGTCCAAAAATATACTGCATAATTCAGCAGCATAATTGTATAATCGATAACGCTTTCTACATTCAGACACTGACATGTACCTGCCCATTCCATATACGGATTCATGCTCAGCATCAAATGCAATGTCGTAAAATTGCGAGTGTAGATTTTCCACAGCACTTTTTAAATCAGTTGGTTCACTGTAACTCACGTAACCCATCCACATGTTGCTTCTTTCAAGTTTGTTCAATTATTGAACTAAAATAGCTTGTGTCTGTCGTTGCCAAGAGAGCAGTAATTTTATTTGATAAATAATAAGTTCAGAGGTTAAATGATTAAACTATTATAAGATTTACGTACAAAGCGATTCCAATGCACTACAACAATATTAAATACAGCTAACATAATGAAGACCATGACAAGAAATTTTTGTTTCTTGGTGTTCATATTTTAAATTTTTTTTATGAAGGCTATGTAGCATTTTTCTATGATCATCAAGCAGAATATCGTCATAGTCATTCAAAAATTTTTGAAGTTGCATTTTATAAGGCACTCAAATGAATGTTAGATGTTCAACTTGCAAATATTACGTTAGCTAAAGATATAAACTGTTATATCTATGATTTCTCTATAAACTGTTATATCTATGATTTCTCTATTGTTTAATAAAATTGTTTATTTCGTCGATATATTCGACTACATAACAAATCAAACATAAACTGAGCTCAACACTACGTCGCTGCCGGTCCTGAAGCAGAAGCCCCCACTTCACCCCCGCCTCGAACCACGCCAGACCCAAACCTGTGCCCCCGCCCCCGTCGGGCCCCCGTAAGGTCTATGCGTATGCTAGGAATCATACGGTAGCGACACCTTGCAGAGAATTTACGATAACGGCTTGACGTGATTCTATTTTTTTTTTTTAGTTTGCTTTTTCTATTATTTTTTTCTTTGACAGTGACAGGTTGGTGCCAAGATAGGCGGCTTGAATTGACACATGACAGGTGACAGACTCGACAAATGACAGTTGACAGACGCCTACGGCTAAAGTGTTCCAGAACCCGCTTATCCATACTACTCACCGAGGCTCTATAAGAAGAATAAAAATGACTCTTATACAATCAGTTTTTTTTTACAATTGATAATAAAAAGTATCCAGCATGCAGCGAAGAAAATAAATTAATTCTACACTAAGAAGACAGACACTCTCGATTGAGAGGGAAATGCTCATAACGGCGCGGCGCGTTGTATTTTACAGTCGATAGTTGGACATAAATTGTTTGTTTATCGCTTGACAATATCCCATTTACGAGCGATCAGCATTTTATGGTTTATTATCATTTCTCAATAAATTCCAGACAGAGAAATATTTATAGCGTGTTTCTTTCATATAAAATACCACTACATTGTTTGAAATGTATGGTTTCAGACAAGGACCATTCAAGTCTCCATTATTAAATAGATAGGATTTGGGAAAATCTATTTTTCTTCGTTTTTTACTCAGATATAGAAACATAAAACTAACTTAACAATAAAAGATGCTCTATATTTTAGAAGTCGCAACATTTTGCAAAAAAATACGATGGCATTGTAAAATGTGAGATTGATGTACTAAACTTGCAGGGAAAGCTCTTTATTGTATGTGTTTATAGAACACCTGATCCTGATCTTGATATTAGCGAATTTTCATCAAGAAAAAGAGGTTACGCTTTTGAAAAAACTTCTTCAGATGAGCGCGAATTTGGGTCCCTAGAATCCAAAACCAAGGTCCGTGCGATAACTCAAAAAACACTAAACTGATTTCAATCAAACTTGGCAAAAATCTTGCTTGGGCGAAAACCAAGGTCTAGTTCGTTACTCAGCCTTTATGCTCAAGTTTTTCCGGTGGAAAATCGGAGAAAACTTTTTGAAAACGCTCTATTTTTATAAGTATCAGAATAACTTGAATGAAACTTTACATGTGGCTGGAAATAGTGCCAATAAACCTATGTTGTGAATTTTAAATAATTTGGTATACAATATTTAGAGCTTTTTTTCCAAATTAAAGATAAAATCCCAAAGACATGCGTTGAAACGACTCAGTGGTTAAAGTCCAATGCCTGACAGACAGAGTAGTTAACTGCCACACGTAGATAGATTCATACAACAGGTATAAATCATACATCAACGGTAACCAAACTGAATATATACCAGGCATAATACATACTACCCGAACCAACAATTGTGAAGTCTCTGCCGCAATTAGGGGAAATGGCAGACACCATGAGATTCAATCAATTATTAAAATACACTATATTTATAGCTTTATTAACGGCCCCAAATACAGTTTTAGCGCAGCATAGATATATTATACTGTCGCATAATATAGTAGAAATGTAAACAAGATCAAGCCAATTCTGTATAAAAATTATTCTAAAATAGTTTCTTTTATCTTTAAACCTAAACAGAAGCCGTCATATAAGACCGAAACAGTCTTGGGATGTATTTCAATGGTAATTCTACTAATTCTGTCATTAATTTTTACGTATACTTTGAATATAATAGCTCTGGCATGAAGCCGATCTAAAGTATCACGCAAATAAAACATTAGTTGACATGTGCCTAGATGGCGCAAGACACATTGCACTTGCCTCCTAGGCAGAAGGTTACGAGATCGAATCCAGCTCGATGAATGTATGTCTTTTAAATGTTTTATTTTGACATTTTAGAAACAATAGTGCAAAGGTTTCATACGTTTTGAACAAAATCTCATTTTTGTTGAGTCTGAAATTATAATTTTGTTATTGTTGTAATTGTTATTGAAAAAACCGGTTTGGTTAGGTTGACTAAAACGAAATCATACCGGCGATTAATAAGGAAAAATAACTGCTCCGTTTATAATTTGGCAGATACTTTACTTTTCTAATAATGAATTAAGTTTCCTTCTGGAAATCTTTTGTATAACTTTAATGAAATTTGTAATACAAGTTTCTTTTAAATAGACTTACACTATCTACATAAATAGCAAAATTAATTTATTTAGCTTCGTATAAAATTGAGTTTTGGGCATTTTTCTCAAAAGGAGTTAGAACGCAAGATTTTTTTGATAATATCGATGGTAACACTTTCGAAAGAATTCTTCAAATGTGCGCGTACTAGGATCTCTTAAATCGATCTTTAAGGTCTGTAAGTTTAAAGTATTAACTTTACTAATATGCCGTATAATAATAGTGTACAATTCTTATGAAAATTCGCTACTATAACGCACTTGCTGCGTCCTGAAATTTTTTATTTCCACACTATCAATACATGTAGAAATATGGGCATCGGCGACACATTTTTTCGCTTAAACGTCGTAAAAAGTGTCAAAACATATAGAAAACATGATTTGGGAACGAAATTTTGTTTACAGACACAAACATCTTGTCGGTCTGTATGTCTATCTGTAGCCACGATAACCTCAGAGCGAATTGAGATATCGTCTTTAAATTTGGTATACAGTTAGCACCCAATAAACTAACGGTTCGGATTGTTTTTGGGTAAAATCGCTTCAGATGGGGGGTGATTTGGTGAAAATTAAAATTGTTTCGTTAAAGCTCGGGTAATATAACGTGTTACGGTTTGTTTATTAGAAAACTTTCAATTTCATCCAACATCTGGTATTCTGTGCTAAACTTAAATTACAGGTTAAATGTGTCAGGATGGAATATCGGTGACAGAAATCTCTAAATTTTGTTTTGATAAAACGGCGTAAAAAGACTCCAAACATATTAAAAAACTTGATTTTAGAACGAAATATTTTTGTCTCTCGGTCGGTAGGTCTGTATGTCTGTCTGTTAATAGGCGCAATAATTGTCGAACGAATTGAGATATAATCTTCAAATTTGGTATACAGTTAGCACCCGACAAGGGAACGCTTCGAAGGAAGGATGTTCGATTCCAAATCGATTTTCGAAAAGATTGATTATTTGTGTTGCAAAATTTCGATTTTATAATCGATTCGCCAGCTCTTGATTTTCAGGAAAATCGATTCATTTTTCCAGAGATCGAACAAAAACAAAATTGCTTATACGTAAATGATATTAATTAATTTTCAAACAAAAAAAGTACATTTTTTGTGCCGCTATTTGAATAAAGTAGTACTTAATACCACAGTACATGATGTATATATGCCGCGTGTGGTAAAACATGGGGTGCACATTAGAAATATGCCAATTCAATACACTGGCATGGATTGTCATTATTGTCACTTATTGTCATTTACCATCCAATTCGTCAAATTGTGGACCTATGGTTTGTTTTACAATTTTTCCTGATTTTGATGTTTGGATGGGATAGTGGAGTCAAGTCAGGAGAAGGGGCTGGTCACTCTACTCCACCACGTGTAGTCTTGTTAACGGAAAAAGTGCACCGAAAAAAAAAGAAGAAAATAAAGCTGTCTAAAGGAATACATATCTCGATAATATGTTTGGATTCTCCATCACCAGCGAGAGCTAATAACACGATGAAGAGGACGACTTGTTTCTATTGCCATGATTTTTCACCCGAAGGGTGGATAAGCTGTTCCTCTTGTTCAAACGGGGCTCATGATCATTACACAGTATTGACAGTGATGACGAGGATGCCGATTTATTTGCGTTTTGTCTGAGAAATATATATATATATATATATATATATATATATATATATATATATATATATATATATATATATATAGCTAATAAGCTTAAAACACGTGTATGCGGTTGTCTCCTTGCGGCTTTGCCCTTAACCTTTCTCCTTGTATAGTATACAGAAATGCCGTGTTAAAAAATCCTATTATAAATAGTATAACTCCTGGGCTTCGGATGCTCACGCAGGTGGTTTTCTTTGCCTTCGTGGCGATTTTGGTTGTTGCTCTCGAATTGAGGGTCTTCCGAATGTTGCTGCAAATGTGCACTGGTTGCCTGTTGTGACTCCGTGTATTTTTGCTTCTTCATCCAGAGTGTTCCCATCATCACCTGGCTATACCATACTAATGATAGCTAATAAGCTTGAAACACGTGTATTCGGTTGTCTCCTTGCGGCTTTGCCCTTAACCTTTCTCCTTGTATACTATCAAAAATGCCGTGCTAAAAAATCCTGATATATATATATATATATATATATATATATATATATATATATATATATATATATATATATATATATATATATATATATATATATATATATATATATTTACCTTATTTTTACCAGTACCCGATTTTGCCCCATCTATGGAGTAAAATGGGGCAAGAGACATGCTTTTATCTTAATTTTTTTTTGTAATTTTAAATGACTAAGTGCAGGTATTATGGCAGGAGGCTGCACACAGAAAAATAATTGAAACTGTATTTGATACACGATAAAATGTTAAGTAACCCGTTCTGCCCCACGTTCCCCTGCCACTTTTTTGTTGTTGAAAATATCATAGTGCACATTCCAGGGACGCCACTGGTGGAGCGATAGAAAACTTTTCTACATGAAATATGCTTATATGGTACCTACTCGAAACCTAGTTTCTGACACAACCAACTTTTGTATTCTAGGTATTAACCTCTGGAGATGGATGGAGCCAAAACGTGTAGAGCTATATAATAAAAGGCTGTCTGGAAAGATAAGCCTTTGACTACACCTTCACGTATGAAATATGTAGCTTTATGTCCTATCAACAGATACCAAAATATAAAAAAAATCGGGACGCAGCAAGTGCGTTATGGTAGTGAATTTTTATTAAATGTTTCAAACTTGGATAACTTAATTTTCTCTAAATTTAGAAAGTTGAATTTTGGTATGTAGGAAGGCCTTTCCCAAGGCAACATATCCACCAGATGTCATTAAAAAAGCTTTGTAATTTTCGGAGGAAAGATTTTTTTCCGAAAAATATTTGAAAAAATAAATTTTTCATAAACTTAGAAGGTTGAATTTTGGTGTGTAATAAGGTATTTCCCTAAGCAACATATCTACCAAATGTCATCAAAATGGCTTTGTAATTTTTGGAGAAAAAATTGTTTTTGGAAAGAAAACTAAAAAAATTCCGGAAAACCTTGTTCGATTTTCCTGGCTAACGAACTCATCCAAGCCATTAATAAAATAAAGGCACTTGCCCAGTTTCATCGAAATCGGTTAATTATTTTTTGAGTTATCGGTTGGATATATAAAAATTGAAACTGACCTCGGATATGGGTTCTAGGGGTCCTAGTTCGCGCTCATTTGAAAAAATTTGTTGCAAAGTCTCACCATCGATACCTCTCTATTAGTGAATTTTTTTAAATAGAAATTCACTTATATTAGCTAAAGTAGTTTGAGAGATATTTTTACAAAATATGATTTTTATAAACAAATTCAACACCGCGTATCTCAAAGCTTAAGCCATTGTGAACATATGGTCGCATAAGTTTTGCTTCATAAAATGACCTAAGGTTTAATGGAACCCTGAAATATAAGCAGATCATTAAGAAACACTTTGTATATCGCTTCTAAATGGTTACACGTTAGTCTTTATTGCAATAAGCTCTATGGATTTTCAGTGTAAGTGCAGATGCGACAAGAAACGGATTCCGTAATAATAGATTGCATATTGCACGGTAAAGCATGCTTTTAAAACGATTTAGAAAACTATACGGCAATATTACGGGCCGATTTCGAGCAACACGCCATCCGAACCTATTCAGTCTTATTTCCAGCCAGCGTTACCAGAAAATGACCGGCCTGGGCCACTCTATGAGCAGATAAGTTGAATTATGTTCAAAACTGCTCATAGAAATCACATGTATATTCTGAAATTGCCTCCAGTGGTCTCACGTAACGACCTCTGAATTCTCACTGTTTAACGTATTGTTGGAAAGTGGTATCAGGAGGAATCATGAAATGCTGTGTTACGCTGGATAACTTGGGTAACCTAGGAAAACTTCGCTTGTTGTTGTAGCACATTTATCTGTTTACAGATTATGTGACAAAAGCAAATAAAAAGACTGGACGCAATAAGTGTGTTATGTTAGTGAATTTTCCAAGAAACATTTTTTTATTAAATGCTTATAATTTTTTTTTCTTATAACATAGAGATCTTAGTTTTGGTATGTGGTGGAGAAATGTGTAGACATTTGCTCGGATAGCCAGGCAGTCCTCCGAGCAGTCTGCGCGGCGTGAATCAGGTCAACAGTGGTTCAGGAGTGCGCTGGTGCCTTTAACGGACTAGCCAGGGAAAAGGAGGTACAACTGGTGTGGGTTCCGGGACACTGTGGCGTAGCGGGAAATGAAGTAGCGAATGATCTCGCAAGGCTTCGTTCCCGGCGGTCGTTCTGTGGCCCGGAGCCTGCGATAGGCATAAGTAGGAAGACGGTATCTGTCGCCTTAGACAGATGGACTGAGGAGGCCATTGAGAGGCACTGGGGGTCGGTTGGTGGCTGCAGGCAGGCGAGGGACTTCGTGGAGGGGCCGGACAGAGATAAAACTGTCTGGTTACTCGGTAGGAGTCGACCTACGCTTCGCCGCATCCTTGGGGTGCTGAGAGGCCACTGCGCCCTTAGAAGACACCTCACATTGATAGGGGTAGAGAGGGATCCCATTTTCCAGGAATGCGGCGAGGATGAAGAAACGTCTTACCACTACCTGTGTGAATGCGAGGCTTTTGGGAGTCTTCGAGCAGAATTCTTCGGTTCAAGGACTCTGCAGAGGAATCAGGTGAGTAACGTCCAGTTCAAGACCGCCACGGCCTTCATTTCGAGGTCGAGGCGGTTTGGTGACGGAACCGAGGAAGAGTAGAGCATGGTTGCTGGGGTTGGCAAAACGGGCACATTGTGACCTACTTGCTTGGCGTTAGCCTCTCCACCACTGCTACTACTACAACTGGTATGTGGTTTACTTTTTATAACGTAAATTTACGTACCAAATTTTGTTACCATATATTTATTAGTTTCAGAGGTAACTTTTTTTTTTAAAGAAAACGCAAGTTTTTTTCCAGAAAACCTTGTCCCATTTACGTGGCTAACGAACTTATCCAAGCCACTCACAAAAGTACGGTACCTACCAAAATTCTTGCAAAATCGGCACATTATTTTCTGTTCTGAGTTATCGATGTGATACATACGTACATACATACATACATACATACATACATACATACACACATACATACATACATACATACATACATACATACATACATACATACATACATACATACATACATACATACATACATACATACATACATACATACATACATACATACATACATACATACATACATACATACATACATACATACATACATACATACATACATACATACATACATACATACATACATACATACATACATACATACATACATACATACATACATACATACATACATACATACATACATACATACATACATACATACATACATACATACATACATACATAAATATATATATATATATATATATATATATATATATATATATAAATTTTAATCGACCCCGGGTTCTGGGGGAGGGCTAGTTCGCGCTCACTTCAAGAAAGTCTGATCCTGTCACAGGCAGGTTGTCTACCAAATAAAAGAGCACAAGACTTGGTAGGATTAAGATTAGACGCATTGCCTAGCCATAATAAATATGGTATTCAAATCCTCATTAAGTTTTGTCAATGCCGAATTTATGTTTGCGGACTACATGAAATGTAAATCTGTATGTCATCCTCATTCATGTGCATTTTACAATGCTTTACATACGTCGGAGGATGGTGTGTATAATCCGCAAACAACAGAGGCGCAAGAATTGAGCCTTGAGGAACTCTAGATGATAAATTAACTAAATGTGAAACATTTCCATTTAGCTTTACTCTCTGAGACTTATCATAAGGATAACTCGAGACAAACTCCTGTGATGCCGTGGAAAACTCAATGAAAATAAGAATACGTAGCAAAACCTCATAATCAGTGGTATTAAATGCTATTTTCATCTGTTGTGCGAATGATATCATCTGTCACTGTACTGTGTATGTATATATACAGGCTGTCCCACGTAAGGCGTGCATTAGAAGTTTTCGAATTAATATTGGGATTTGGAATCTGAAAATTTGCAAATGGATGTATCACCATCACTAAAATATTTTGGTGACGGTATGGCTTCCGGTTGTACCGGAAGTTTCCAACAACTTTCTTAATTTTAATGTAACATCCTATATATTATTGCATATTCGGAATGAGCATGCAATTATGAGCAAAATGATATGCCACTTACATATACTGGTGTCAGCCGTTCTCAAGATATTCTATTTGCAATTGTTTTTCCGTCATAAAGTTGCAAATTTTTGAAATAGCAATTATCGGGCATCAAGTATGCCATGATTCTGAAACTTAGCATAGCTATAGTCCTAATGGTCAGAATTCTTCTCATCGCGAAATAAATTACAAAATAGATACAGGGTGTTGCTTAACTAAGTTCAAATATCGATAATTTTAAACACGAAAAAGTATATTTTTTATCCAAACGGAACACCCTGTATCTTTTCATCGCATATCATTAGGAATTATATTTTGCTTCGATCTGTATCAGCATTCCCTATACCTATCTCGCGTGATTTCCAAGTTATGATGGGAAATATGAGAATTTTGTATTATCCTAGATAATACTGTTCTTTTCTTTGTATTGGTAATAATAATAATAATTATTATTATTATTATTGTTATTATTATTATTATAATCACCACACTAATAATAAGAATGATAATAATAATAACTCGTAACTATACAACGGTATCGGGGGATGTTAATAAATACCACTAGTAAGCTTTGGGTATAGGGCAAAGAGAACCCAGAATTTTTCATGTAGGTATTCGATTCATATTCTGGACAAGAAGAATGAAAACCTGTATTAGGTTTTATTATATTAATGTAATTTTAATTAAATTTAGATTAATTAAATAACTCTCAAGAAGCATTGTTTCATTTCATTTTTTCATTTCTGGGTGTTCGAATACGTTTTCACCTCATACCCTTTAAAAAGAGGACATTCTGATTCGACTTGCACTGTTTTAGAAATTATAAATCCTCTACTCAATCCAACATAGTGAGGGATGTTTATGAATCGCCCTGAAACTTCATTACTCAAAATGAAAACAAGTTATAGAACCATCTATTAGTATGAAAATATATCAATGAGTTTAATACAGAAAATAATCAACGAAACAGTGATAGAATTAATTTTAAAAATGCGTATGAGTTTCAATACAAAATATGCTATATATGACCACCATTGACTTCAAGCCACTTCAATAATCTTCTTTGCAATCCAGAATTAGTGGCCCTTCGGATCATTTCTGGAGCGAGATCATTAAAAGATAGTCGCACTTTAGCCTCCAGTTCTTCTCGGGAGGTTATTTGGCTGGAATAACCTTAATTTTTAATATGACCCCATAAGAAGAAGTCAGGTGGAGTCAGGTCTTGTGACCTGGCAGGCCAAAGTCATGGACCGCCGGGTCCAAGCCAACGATCCTCAAACATTATTGTCAACTCCTGGTGTACAACTGCCATATAATCTAACTGGTACCAGAATTCTGCATCAGGCAAACCAGTGAAGATATCAGCAACAACTTCACGAAGTATTCTACGATAACTTTCTGAGGTCAACATTTCCTCGTAGATATGGAAAAAAACTCTTCCATTTCCAATAACAGCGAAAACATTGAAACTGAATTCATACTGGAAATGCGCCTCACGCATAAAGTAAGGATTTTCATCTGCCCAGAAATGACATCGCTTCCGATTGATGATACCTTTTCTTGTGAATTTTGATTCATCCGTCCATAAAATCCTATCTAACATATCTGGGTCATCCTGGATCCGTACCATCAACCATTTACAAAATGCAACCCATCTAATGTGGTCACCCTCCCGTAATCCATGCACTGTCCTTTGGGCATGTGCATGCCATCCATACTTAGAAAGAATTTTTTGAATTGATGTTTGAGTTAGTCTTAAATGTTCTGGAAATCTCTCATTGAACAAGCGGCACGTTCTACTCACGATTCTCCTGCATTCTCCGTGAATGTAAAATAAATTTAGAATGTTGTCAGCAGAATATTGTTCAACAATATTTTCCATTGTGTAGCTCACAATACTTTCAAAGAAATAGATCACTTCTATTGCGATGACAACTAACGAGACTAATAATACATCTCTTTGACATAAGTTTTCATATTGTGTCCAAAGTCTACTCTCCGACTAGGTAGATTCCCAATTTTGTAGTATATTCCTGTTTTATTCATATTCCTTCTTATAACACAGAAATAATTCAAGATAGGTATAGGGAATGCTGATACAGATCGAAGCAGAATATTATTCCGAAGAATATGCGATGAAAATATAAAGGGTGTTCTATTTGGAAAATCAAGACTTTTTCGTGTTTGACATCATCGATATTTGATCTTCGTTAAAAAACACCCTGCATTATTTTTGTAATTTTTCTCGCAATGAGAAGTATTCTGACCACTAGGACTATAGTTGTGTCAAGTTTCAGAACCATGACATACTTGATGCCTAAGAATTGCCATTTCAAAGATTTGCAACTTTATGACGGACAAACAATAGAAAATCGAATATCTTGAGAACGGCTGACACCTGTATGGACAAGTGGCATATCATTTTGCTCAGAATTGCATGCTCATTCCGAATGTGCAATAATATATAGGGTATTTCATTAAAATTAAGAAAGTTGTTGGCAACTTCCGGTATAACCGGAAGTGATACAGTAACCAAAATATTTTAGTTATAATGAGCGGATGGTGATACATCCAGTTGCAAATTTTCAGATTCCAAATCCCAGTACTAGTTCGAAAACTATACATACATACATATATATATATATATATATATATATATATATATATATATATATATATATATATATATATATATATATATATATATATATATATATATATATTTGTGTGTGTGTTTCAGGAAATACACTAAATATTCATTACATCAATTAGCATTATAAGGGCATTAAGGGTAAACATATCGGACGGATTTAAGAGTTTGCTTTCACTTTAATTCCTTTTGTACAATCTAAGGGAAAAAATCAACACTTTTTCTCTTAATCCGACTTCATTTAATTTAGACTCCGTTAGTTTTTGCAATCGAATCTGAAATTCAAACGAAAATTCGGACGATCCTACAACAAAAAAACAACGCTGGGTTAATTACTCTTCAGAACGAACGACTGGAAGGGTGCTTAATTCAGCGAAAAATCGTATTTATGCAAAAGCATTTTCTGGATTGCGACGAGTGGCCTCTCTAACTGTCACTGGGAGAAAGAGCTGAAGTCGACCAAGTGACAAAGGGAGGACCACTGTACAAATGTCTCTTAATTATCATTATTAAAGCGGGATGCTTATAAATACTTCATTCTGCCGCTTTAGATGGTCTTTTTTCTGCGACAAAAAAACATTATTTTAGATGTTAGTGTCAGCTAGAGTCCTCGTACATTTGAGAAATAAATAGTTACGTATTTTATTATTTTTTTAAATATTTAAATTTAAATTGTTTTTACCATGCATAATTTATAACTGGTAGCTTCCTACAACCTCTGAAACACTTCGACAACTTCTCATAACACAAATAAATTAAAAGCTTAAAAGTATTATTTTTAAAATGTCTGGACGGAACAAGTGCGTTATGGTAGCGCAATTTCATTTAAAAAAAAATTTTCATTAAATGCTTATAACTTTTTTGCTTTTAGAGACCTGAACTTTGGTAAATGTACTAAATGAAGATTGGGACATGTGGTGAGCACTGATAAGTACACTTGGAGAACCCAAATCACCACAACAAATATTTTTAACAAGGTAAGCGTCATCAAAGGATGGAAAATTCACAGAATTTGATAACGCTGACCTTGTTAGTGAAACGATCGTCAGGTCCTTAAAAATATGTGTTGTGATTTGGGTTCCCCAAGTGTACTTATTTGGTAAATGTAACCGTTTTGCAATAGAAACCTGCGTACTAAATTTGGTTTCCATAGCTTTGGTACTTTCTAAAATACAAAAATTTTCCGAATTAAAACTCCAAATTTTTTAGGAAAAACATGGTTAGATTTTCCTGGATAACGTTGTCCCAGTCATTTATAAAAGCAAGGTGCTCACCAAATTTCATCAAAATTGGGCTTTTATTTTTTGAGTTCTGTCTCTCTCTTAGTGGAATATGATTTTATGAGTTGGCAGTCAAAAAATAATCAAAAAACCACTAGACCAGGGACCCTTAAGTTACTAAATCAATTGACAATTGACAGTTCAGCCCATTGGCGCTCAATCCCTTTTGACGGTTATTTTGTATGTATATTGTGCATTTTCCAAGTTCGACCAGTGTTTATCTTCTTCAAATAATTTTCTATCTGTTGGACAATAAAAATAAACAGTTTTTTATCAAAACTTAGCATTTTCATTGCGTTTTTACGTAAGTTAAAAGTGTAGGTATGTTAAGGTTATGTTGTTGACGATATTCGACATCGCATGGAACGAAGCCCTACCAAATCTGTTCGTCGGTAATCTGCCCAAACAGGTACATATTTGTTACATGTTACACAATACACATTCCTAAAACCGTAAATTAGAAGTTTAAATAATCGGACCTCAATTTGTTTACGTACATTACAAAATTTTGATATCTGTACAAAATAAAAGTAATATTTTATTATGTTTTTAATTTATGTTTTTAACATTCAATAACAGTAAACCATACATGAACAGATTTGCTGTTAAAAATACTAAATAATAAATACATATAAGATATTTACTGTTTCACCTTATTATAATTTTTATATTTTTTATAAAACCCCAAAAGAAATATAAGACAACACTGGCATCTTAGGGATTTCATTAATTCAGGTTGTACAACCGTGTATGCCGGGTTGCCTAACTTAAGCGGTCACGTGGGGTTCGGGAATTAATAAAACCCCTGTATAAAAACATTTAAAAATTAAAACTGACCCCGAATATGGGCTACTACAGGCTCATTTAAAGACATTTTTTTAAACTCATAAAATGCAATCTGCTTAATAGCGAATTTTTGTATGAAAATTCGCTAAAAAGTTTAAACGCAGCATGTGAGTTATGGTAGCGAATTTTCATAAAGATGCCAAAAATCATCTTGTATAAACTTTGACCAAACATGACTTCTTATTCTAGAGCAAACACTTTAAGCAGGCAAAAAAACACTTATATAGGAATAAGCATACGTTAATAAGTTAATACAATTCGCGATAGCTGGTTTGCCTAGATCATCCATATGATCTGCTTCAGGAGCACTTACTGGAAACACGCACGCCATCCCTAACCATAATCAGCGGGAGCATCAAAATTGGCAAAATATGCCACCTTGCAGACATCCCGGCTTACCACAGATTTCATTCGGTGCATTGTAAACAGATGTTGACAGATTATTCAGCAAGTGGGAATGAAACCTGCGCAGCCCAAGTAAGGCCGAATTGCAGAGTTAATCCAAGAAGTTTTAGTCCATTTTGGTTTGTCATACTCTATAACAGCCGCTCCGTTTTATTTAAATTTATTTTTAGACTAATTGCTTTGAAACATTCTCCCGCTTGGCTGAGGCAGACCTCGTTACGGAGACCTGGATCCATCATTGCTTTTCTTCCGCTGCCAAAACTGGCATCACCAGCGTAAATGCTGACTTGACTTCATCTGATTCAATGTTAGGTAGATTATTTACGTATTGTTACGTTCTACGGGTTTCTGGATTTGTTGACTAACAAAACACAGCTTTTCAAACTACTAATTTATTATAAGCGACTATTTTCCAACACCAGTATCAACTAAAATATTTTTCTCTATTATTAAATGTCCATTGGACTATATTCCACTATTCGCCTTCTATGATCGCTTCTTAAACACCAACACTTACTGCTGACTCGCTTAATACTCTATGATCACTTATTCTATACCACACCGACTTAATACTGAACTAACTAGCTCTATGTACCGTTCGTCTGTTTATATTATCCATAGAGATTCTAGACCTTCTACACTTTTCTACACCTGTCACTTCTGGTCCCTTCTAGAAATATCATTCCAGAGTGTTCGCTGTTACCAACACAATACCATAGAAGTAACAAAGTTCCTAAACTTAATTCTCATAGACAAATGTGACACTACCCCCCTCTTATATTCGATCGTCCCGGTCGAATTCTGACATTTCTTGGTATGGTGTAAGTCTGTGCATATGGACCACCTTCATCTTGCTCTTCGAGCTCATCTGAATGCGGTAGACAACGCCATTGATAATTTTGACCACCTTATACGGACCTTCCCATAATTTATGTAGTTTAGGTGACCGTCGCTTGCGTCGTACTGGCCTGTAGAACAACACCCGATCTTCTTCTTTAAAACCAGCTGAATTGGGTGGCACGTCATAACAGAGTGAATGGTTTTCCTTCTCGTCAATATGTCGGGGATTTCTTCAAGCGAAGTTCTTAGATGGTACTGGTTCTTCCGTGTAGTTGCTGTTGCTCTGATGTTTCTACTCGCACAAATATTTCGGCGGGCCCTATTCATTCTTTCGACATCGGTTCTGTTCCAAGAAATGTGTTTACTGACCTTTTTCTGGGTTGGCTTCACATTTACGTAGTGTTTGCACCCTTCGTCTTGTATTTATCTCATACTTTCTTCCGCACTTGCTTCTGGCTGAGTAACTGGGTCGTCTCTTCCTCCCACAGTTCTCACTGGAATGGCACTTCCACGGCAGGCGTTGCTATTTTCCTCTATGGTGATTTTCCGCACTACCAGGTTACTGCCAGGCGACATTATTATTTCTTCACCGCCGATAGTCAGGATGTTAGTGCCAAGATCAAGTTTAGCGCACTGACCCTGAAGTATATCCAAGCCAATTATAATCGGGTCTGATATGGCGGCGACTATGACTCTCTGCTTTGCCTTCCATGTCCCAATTTGCAGCTCGACGTCGGTTTCGCCAAATACCTGGATCCGATCACCACCGGCTGCATTTACTCTGTACACTCTGTCTGGCTCTCTTACTCGCCATCTTGGAACCATGTCGGGGCTAATAATCGTCCTAGGTGCGCCTATATCGACGACCATCTGGGTCTTATTACCGCTTACGTATCCGTCTACGAGGAGAGCGCTGCCAGAATCGCTAACCTGAGAAATGGTTACCGGCCTTAGCTTCACTTTGTCCCTTGCGCGTGATCTTAGAGCCCAACATTCGCCCCTTATATGTCCCACTTTGCCGCAGTTCCAGCAGCGCAAGGCATTTGCACGGTGAGCTCTTATCGGGTGTCCATGAGACGTCGGCTTTATTTGTTCTGCTATTTTCTCTAGTATCTGCATGATCTTGGATGGATGTTTTATTTTCTTCTTGGACTTGAAGACTGCGAACTGGACTTTCTGACGTTTGCTTTACCGCTTCAAACTCCAAGGAATGTGCCACAGCATCGTTTAAATTTTTGTGTCTCGCCATCCTCAGCGCCTGTTGCGGGTCGGTATCTCTGATGCCGTCAATGAAGGTTTGAAGCGACAGCTGGTTTAAAAACTCTATCGGAGCTATGGGATAGGCTAATCGTCCAATCCAAACTTAATTCTCATAGACAAATGTGACAATATATTATTTTTATATAATTTTTGTTTGTTTACACTTTCCTCTCTTGTCAAAAAGCAATTAACTTATATCCGCCGCCTACGATAGAATAATGGCAATGTAGAATAAAGTAATAAGTATTCCACAACTCAGTTTACGGTGTACTGATATTTTTGTTATGTAACATTTTAACAAATGTATTAAATAACCTAGTTTATGTAGTGATGGGAAAAACAGTTATGTTCTGTTAACAGTTGAAGCCGTTAACGTTATTTAATAATAACCGTTGAAAATAACGGCTTCAGTTATTTTAACCTGGATAGTCGATCGATGGTATCCTACATTCCCAAAGCTGTGAGCGATAGCGAGCACACTAGTATAAATGCATTGTATTTTTACCCCGTTATTTCACGTAGTGTATAAATCTCAAATTTTGTCGATATGAAAAGGAAACAAAGGGTTGAGAAATTATAATAAGCGTGTCGTAAATCTTTTGCCACTCTGAAGTGAAACTTTTAGAAATCAGAAAGGAGTCTTCTATAAGAATTTACTCAGATGTTTTAGGAATTATAAACTAGTCATTTCTAACAAATTTATTTTATGAGGAGTCTTTACGTAAATGTCAATGCCACAGCAAGAATCAATAAATATCATTATTTATCACGCCTTGGGACGTTAGAACTTTTATTGCTACACAGGGAGTGATTCTAAGAACTCCATAACATAACGCAGCTAATAAAATTTCGGTAAAGAAACAGTATAAAAAATTGAGTTTGAGTTTTAAAAAAGCTGAGAGATATATAGTATTAATTGTTTATTTACTTATTTTAATATTCGTTGTTTTAAAATTAGTTTCAAAAATTTCAAAGGGCTGTAACTTGGAGGAGAAGGGGTTTGAAGAAAAACTTAATAAAAAGACACCCCTTATTTTTCGCCAAAGAATCACCCTGTAAAATTTTTCGCATCAATGTATATATATATATATATATATATATATATATATATATATATATATATATATATATATATATATATATTCATTTAATTTTTTATATTTAAATGTATATAGATATTAATAAATGTTGTATCATTATATTTTTTTATCAATTTGATAACTATTATCAGACAAACGAAAATGACGTGTTAACTGTTTTCTTAGGTAATGTATATAAATTTAAATAAATAAGTACTTTAATTTCACGTGAAATAACCCTATTTTGCGTTGTCTATAGTGAAAGTAATAACACGTTTTTACAGAAATTCATCTTTTCACCCAACATTTTTTATTATTAAATATTTGGCTTTACATACTAGTGGGAAACTCAACTGTTTTAAAAAATAACAGCTTCTCAGTTTAATAGAATAACTGTGTGTAGTAGTGTCCGTATGCCGTATCCCCATCAACAACCGGTTAAAGTTAAAAATAAAATTTAACCGTTTTATTGTACCGAAAATCCTACGTTCCTAAAGCTGTTAGCGAGAGCGAGCATACAGTATAAATAACGTGTTTAGCATTCCCAATCTCAAGGCTATTCATCCCGTTAAATAGTTAAATAAACAGTTGCCGATGAAAACCGATGTTTATTCATCGAAGCCGAACTAGTTGCAGTAAAACTGAAACAGACACGACTCCGAAATCTAATTTAGTGTAAAAAGCGTTATTTTTTAAGCTGCTATTTTTATAAATCTAGAACTGGTGGTTACCGTTACGGCTCGGTAACCGTTTAAAAATAGCTGACAGTTAAATAACGACCCATCACTAAGTTTATGTAATATCTTAACTGCATAAAATGGAACATACGGTGTATCCAAAATAATTTCTGACACGATTTAGGTAGAACTAAATTAATTAATTCCCATACATCTTAAGTACATTATTTGCCAGCATTCGGCTTGTAGATTAAGCAACCTGTCTACAAATTTTAGATTTGTTACTCCCGTGTGAAACACTCCGAGAAAATTAATTCAGCACTTCCCCCAACTGAGAGCTATAAATTAATTTTTCTATTACAGAAACATATTTTGCATAATTTTATCTTATACTACTGAAAATCAACAAGTGTAAGATGATATACACGAATGTTTACGGCTTGTTTCGCATATATTGCCGTTAATTTTAACAACTGACAGGTAAATGCTTCCAATAGCATGTAATGCTGATTTTAAAGGCAAAATTCACAAGATGGGAGTTTCCCTAAGAACAACAATTTTATGTGGATATTGACAACACTGTTTAATTATATTTGCCGTTCTAAATAGATACATAAATGAACCCGAACAACTCAATTGTAAGATCCTCGGTGGTCTAGTGGTAAGGACGTGTGCCTCTGAACCCAAGGGTCCTGGGTTCGATTCCCAAGGTTCCCCTTTCACTTTTTCAGTGCGTACTGTAAGATTTACATCAACTGAGGTTGTGTCATTGTATTTGAGCAAGTTGAATGTCTGCACCTTCCGCCCTTGCTGCTCCCGGGCGTCGGTGATTGTGCATAGTCGCGAAAATAGAGCGACGTTAAAAAAAATTGGATTTATATAACGGTCTGACATTTAATGAGTGAAGATTGGAACCTGTGATGAGCACTGGTATGTACAATTTAGAGAACCTAATTCATCACAAGGCAGTTCTTAGACCTGACCCTCCTTTCGCTAACAAAGTTAGCGTCATCAGAGGCATCAATAAATTAGTGAATAAAGACTAAAACTACTATTTATATGTTAGTTGTCAAGCAGTTGTGAACAGCGTCCTCTAGGAAGGAAGGTATACAGACAGACCCTCACTGTTGAGTCTTAAATCCCTGTAATTAAAACTGCATACCTGCCTTCGTAATACTGTGTGTCGTTATCAAATATTCCTTCAAGGACACGCTGGTTATTACGATAACAGTTCAAACAATGTACTACATAGAACCGGACCTACTCTATTCACCGCAAATTTTTCTTCAAATTTCTAACAATATACATATACTTTCGTAAGCATCCAGCTGACGCGACTGCCTAACATTTTTGATTAGCTTTATTTACATGATTTTCATTATCCCAAATATGCTGAGAAATACATGATTAACAGTAGTGTCATATCTCAGTTGCGGTAAATGTTCTCTAAATCTAGTTTCAATAGTTCTTTTAGTTTGCCCAACATATTTAAGTTCACAATCTTTACAACCTGTTTTATAGATTCCCGGCACTTCTGTGGTTTTATCTTCATCCTTTGGGTTACCTGATGTTACGGCCTGAAATTGCGGCAACAATTTTCCTTTATTTTTTCCTATATCGAATAAATACAGAGCTCATGTTTGTATTGGTGCAAAGATATGCTCAACTAAATTATTTACATGTAAGTTTCCGTAGTTTCACATTTGCTTGAATAAACAGTTTATAGGAATTGGCAATAGATGACTTACCTGGACAATACTAATTTATGCCTACAACTTAGCTTGTGCACCCAATAATTGTTAAAATGACGAGATAAAGGCAAACGAATTTGCAGGTTATATTAGTAAATTTTCGTAGAAACAATTGGTTTATATGACTTTAATTGGAAATGTGGAGGAATTGCGATATCGCATTATCGCGATTTAACTTTACGGTTAAGACGTTTGAATTTTTAAAACAATTTATTTAATACTTTAAACAATCAATACTTAATTACTTAATACAAAAAAATGAATAATACAATATAATAAAATTATGACGATCAACCTACATGTGATCTAATGTGCAGAGTACTAACTCGGAACAACGGTCGTATCCCTGTGAGCAGCCTCTTTATACACTTCACTCCAGGCGTGGCACTTATTGTCTCTGGATGAAACAAAGGGTCTGCTGATGTAGATTCTCACAGTGATATTCCGTCCAACTTGCTGTTTGAGCCTGCATACTTGTGGGCTCCTTTCCATCTACGGCTCACTCAGCGGTTCTTACTGTGGGAAGGCGACTTTGTAGTATAACGGGCCATTGTTTGGGCTCCATTTATCTCGCGTCTCGTGAGACAATTCGACAGACTCCGGGCATTTTTGAGCGCGTACACCAATCTATGCGTCGCAGGATAAAAGCTTGTATTAAGTTGAAGGTGGTCATTTCCAACAGCTTTTGTAGATGTTTTGTATTTTTTACAATAAAAAACTCTGCATAATATAAATAAAATGTTACACCTACTACTACATGTATTTTATTTTTTTCGGTACAAAACGGTACATTTCACGAAAAAAATTGAAGAGACTAAAAGGGTTCAGACTGAATCGGACTGTAAAGGGGCATTTTTATCATTGCCATTTCGAAACTCCAGAAAAATGTACAATGAAAAACTCATTAAAGGTTGTAATTTTCAACCCTTCTGAGGGTGAGAGACGAATAAGAATGTTGGGGTAGAAAAGTCTTTGGTAGGGTAAAGATTTGTGAAAAATTTTATTTCATGTTTCTTCAAATCAGAGAAATTAAATAAAAACCTCATTTTATCCCACACTTTTGAAGGAGTGCAGTCCGAATGGAGACGTTTTTGGAAATAATTTTATATGGAAACCCCCCTTTAATTTTTGACAAGGAATCGCTCCTTGAAATTCTTGGCATTATTGAAGAATCACCCTGTATAAGTCAGGGGTGGAGCATAATGATCCATCATCGTATTTCACCCATGAGTTACAACATTTATTTAAAAAAAATGTCGTTTGATTTACACGTAAAATATTATCTTCAGAATTGGTCTCGTTTTAATATTTTATGCACAAAATATTTACTTAGTCGCTAAATAGAAAGCAGCAAAGCAGAAGATCCAGCCCTGTATAAATGAGGGCTATCATCAATCTAGTCCTATGGTTCAGGAGTGGGACTGACTCACTTGTTTTTCACGTGATATATGCTCCCCTTCCTGTGTAGTTCTTTATACTCCACCTGCTGTGTGTGTATCTGTATGTGTGTGTGTGTGTCCCTTCACTTCTAAAAGTAGATGGCGCCACCTGCAACGCATTCCTTACCCCGATTTATGTCATAGAGCTTGAAACGAAAGTCGCCATAAAATTGCCAGCTTGCGAAAATATACCTACAGGCCTTCTTTAGGACTAGTTTTAGAGAAAGTTTTGCCATATCTATTGATCGGGTGCGTTATGTTCGGGTTTATTAAGCACAGTGATTCTTTCTGGTTAATAAATTTTACGATTTGTGATAAGAGTTAGTTTTGAATGGTTTACGATGTAAAAAGTTCTAGAAAAATGTAAAAATTAAAAACATATTAAGAAAAGTCATGAAAGTTATCATTTGCCTCTAAAAGCTGTCTTATTAGCGAATTTTCGTAGGAAACAATCGCTAATGAGGAGATCGCGACTTTTGAATTTAAAAAAAATGTTTCAAATAAGCGCTGAAATAAACTGAAACCCTTTAGCTTCCGCTAGTACCAATCCACTTGTTGTCGAAAACACTAGTCGATCACAAAAAGAAAGTCGATCACAAATCGTGTATTATGCGCTGGTGCACCGTCTTGTTAGGAAAAAAAAATTTTTGGCAAAAATGCCGACAAAACACCATCTAGTGATACCTCATTGTAATCAGAAAAAATGTTGGTGAAAAAATTCAATATGGCGTCCATTAAAGAAAAAAGTTGACTATCGCGACTCGGAAAGTAATGAAATTATACAAATTTTGAGGTCGCCATGGCAACCACAAAGTCTAATTATGTCGTGTACTAAAATTCAAGTTGATAGGCAGCATAGTTTTGAAGATATTGAAGAAAGAAAAAAAAAGACAGTTTGGTATTCCTGTTCATAACGCTGTTATAGTGAGATAATGGCTAATTTACCATTTAGAAAATCGTGGGATAGGGGGAAACGGTCCTCTGATTGAGCGACCGCCGAAATCCCCAGAACTGACGCCACTCGATTTTTTTGTTTGGGGTTTACTGAAACAAAGTTTACAAATCAAGGCCACAAAATGCGCAAGAACTACGGGTCAGGATGATACAAGCCTGCGCAGCCATTTCTCCAGAACAAATACAAGAAGTAATTGCGAACGTACGTAAAAGAATTGACAAGCGTATTGATAGAAATGGCGGATTAGTGGAAGCGAGGAAAATATAATTCCTTACTTTTTTGTGAATTTTTTTTCCTATTGCTTATAATTTCTTAACCATCCATAAGAATCTTTAAACCATTTTTTTCCTTCGGGGCTGGTCCGCGGCTTTGCCGCCCCGATAGCACTGCAACCTTTGGTTTATTGTGCATGCCCTTTGTCTTTCTACTCCACCCATTCCAGAATCACTGTGCCTTGAACTAATCTGCACAGCGATTGGTAGGGTGAGGTTTTATATTGCTGTGTCTCCGGTCTAGACTGACCGTAGATCAGTTGTCTTTTGCGGTCCCGAGCTTAACACTCGCACAAGATGTGCTGGGATGATTCCTTCCCCTCGCCGCAGTGTCTGCATGCGAGGTCCCCCTCGAACCGCCCCATTTAATGCAGGTGTTTCTTGATGGCCGTGTGTCCCGTCAAGAGACCTATTATGTTTCTGAGCTGTCATCTGCTAAGATTTAGCAGCTCCACAGCTCTCTTTGAACTGGGTTCGTCAATTATTGACTTCCAATGTCTGAGCCCTGGACAGTCTGCCCAGTACACCTTGTGTTGGTTTCTACCCCAGGACATAATGGCTCCCCTGGCAGTGCTCTTTGTCACGCCCAGTGCCGGTTCTGGTCACATAAATGGTTCTGCTGACCCTCTCTTCGCGAGAGTGTCAGCTTCTTCATTGCCTTTGACCCCCGAGTGACCCGGCACCCAGATGAGGGTGACATCATTCTGCCCAGCCAGGTCGCTCGTCTCGTCTCGGCACCCACTCACCAGCCAGGAATGTACCCGTGTGCTACTTAGGGCCTTAAGGGCTGCCTGGCTGTCTGTGGCTATGAGGATCCGCTTGTTGGTGTAGCCCCTCCTCTGGTTCTCCCGCACACAGTGCAGGATGGCGTACATTTCGGCCTGAAAGACCGATGCATGGGCCCCGAGGGAAATACTATTACTTACCCTCGGTCCTTCCGAAGAAACACCTGCCACCGTCCCACGCTCCCCGTCCGTGAACCAGACGAGCGCGCCGCGTGGTATGCTCGGCGTCTCCTCCCGCCATGCCTCATGGTCGGGGATCTCCACTGTAAAGTTGTTCTCCCTGCAGATTCGCGGACACGCGACGTCTGACCTCATTTCAAGCATGATCACGATCTCCTGAATTTTGCAGTGGCCCCTAAAGCCGAGGTTGATCTTCAGTCTACCATTGCAGGCTAGTCTGTATAGCCCTAGCATGGCCTCCCCCATAATAACTAAGCGTGTGTTGGGGTTGAAGACATGGCCCCTGTGATGCCTAGACAAGCCATCCTTTGGATCTTGCCCAGTTTTTGTTTAGCACTGGATTGTGTCACCTTAGGCCACCAGACCAGTGCCGCGTATGTTAACGATGGTATGACCACCCTTGTGTACAGCCAGTGGGCGATACTAGGTCTTAGTCCCCACGTTTTTCCATATAGCCGCCTAGTGACGGCTAAGGTCATGACTGCCTTACGCAGTATTTTTTCAACGTGACCATTACAGGTTAGCTTAGAGTCAAATACGACCCCAAGATACTACCAGTTTAATCTTACATCAATGTTTTTTCATGGATAACTTGGTAGAATAAATGTATGAAAATGATGTATTATGCATTTTTAATTTGACTACAAAATCGTTCCAACTAGAAATTTTACGATGCAATTTAGTACAGGATCGTTTTGGGGCATGGTGAATACTGTGGCGTTTTATAAAATAATCACCAGTAAGGATTCTTAAAATTTTTCTCCTGAAAACTGACGAAGTATGCCTTGACTTTTGTAGAAATATGGCGCTTACTGATTCAAAATTACAGTTCATCAAGATCTACACTTTTTTAAAGAAAATCCGGTTAAAGTCACACTATAAATAAAGATTTTAGTAACAAATGGGTCATTATATATATATATATATATATATATATATATATATATATATATATATATATATATAGGAACTGACCGCAGATATGGGTTCTAGTTCAGGCTTATGTGCCTGTTTCCAAAATTCAAAAGTCGCTCTCTTCTCATTAGGGATTTTTTCTACGAAAATTCACAATAACATATCTGATACTTTTCTGCACAACAATATTGATAGCCTTAAAAAAAGTGCTTCATAAGCTAGTGGAGCCACTTCTTAAGATGTCTTCGATACTAGATCAGGCGTGCACGCGCCAGAACATCGAAATTCAATCACGTCTTTGTTCGAATCTTCGGCGATAGTAGCGCCACCGTCGTTTATGAGGAGGCTATAGTTTTATTTTAGAAGAAATTCGTTTGCAATTTCGGGCTACGAACTATTTCAGTGGAACTGCTGCTATGTAATTCCTCTCAATACCCATTTCTTAGATATCACCAGCAATAATAAAAGAATAGAGGCGATATTCTTTGATTAAAGGAATTAATGCCAGGAACTAGAATAAGTTTCTTCAAATAGTATAATGTTTAATGAAATTAGAGCTTTGTCGTCAGAGAAATAGCGTCTTTCGAGAGCTGAATGTTTATTCTCATTCTGCGACGAGATAAAGCGTGTTAAATTCATTCGAGCTTCAAGAGAACATACAAAAGTAACATTTTCTTTTTATTAAATTTCCTTTAATGATATAGCAACTGATATAAAAGTGTTACATCACCTTTGTTGGTGTCTGACGAAAGTTTAGGTGGTTGGAATGTATAATGTGTGTTTTTTTTTTGTTTCTTTAACGACGGCCTATTTCCGCGACTATGGCCAATCACCGACGCCAGGGAGCAGTTTCACTTCAGTATCCTGGAAATTTTGCCGAACCCCTGCCTTTCTGTAAGGAGGGTAGGGCTCTTTAACGTGCCCAACATCGCATAGACACGAGACGACGGCTTTACGCCCCCTCCGAAGGGCGGAACATGCAGACATTCACTTGCTCAAATACAATGCCACCACCTCGGTTGATATTAATTGTACAGTGTGTACTGAAAAAGTGAAAGGAGAACCCTGGGATCGAACACAGTACTCTTCAGTTCAGAGACACACGTGCTTACCAGTGAACCACCGTGGCTCGTATGTATGTATCTGAGCGATAAATGTATGTTTGTATGCCTGTGTGTATGTATCACACCGATAACTCAAAAAATAACTAGCCGATTTTGATTAAATTTGGTGAGTGCGTTCCCTTTGCAAATTTTTCGGAAAAAAATTGTAACTCTGGAAATAACAAACGTATGGCAATCAAATTTGGTACTTAGGTTTATATTGTAGGAGTATACCATGTACCAAAATTTAGATCTCTAATGTAGAAGAAAGTTATAGGTGTTCTAAGAAAAAAAATTATGGGTGCCACTGGTGACCAGAGAAACGCATAGTACCAAAATATATTGTACGGATAACCAAATCTTTTGTATATTACAGACCAAAATTGAGTTTTCTGGCGCAAAAAAGTCAAGATATACCAGAAAAACAACTTTTAAAATTTTATAGTTTCTTCTTAAAACGTCAACGTTGCGATTTAAAACGTCAACATTGGCAACATTTAGACAAACACCCTAAAAAGAATACAGGTTATATAGAGAAAATGTCACAAGAAACGTGTTTTCCAAAGCCTAAGTTTCAGCTTCAGCCGTCATCGTGCTTCATTTTACGAAAAGATTTACAAAAAAATTATTTCAGATAGACCCTTTATTTGATACTCTGGCAGTAGTTTTAGTTATAGAGTGTATGGTTTAATAGAATGTAATTTTTAGCAAATTTTCGTAGAAAGAAATGGCTATTCGGGAGACCGCGACTTTTGAACTCTTGAGAAGATTTCTTTAAATGAGAGCGAACTTGGCCCCCTAAAACCCACATACATAGGGTGACGCATTTCTACGGTAAAGCTCAAGGTACCCGTTAATAATTATAGGGTGTCTTGAGTTGCATCTTACAAAATTATTTTAAATCCCAGGATGGCCTGTTAGTCGTTGGTGATACAAGTTCTTTATATATATATATATATATATATATATATATATATATATATATATATATATATATATATATATATATATATATATAACACCCCTTATTTTGCTGCATTTTTACATTGTGAGGAAAAAAATGGATAGTGTTCATCGTTTTCGAGTTATTTCAACTGTTTTAAAACTTTTCACATTTCTGGCGCATTCCTATAAAAATGACTCCTCCAGAGATACTTTTGTTTATATTGTTTGTCAATTTTTGCACTTTTGCAAGAAATCAAATTATTTTGATTAAATGTGGTACATTGTTTCTACTATGTAAGTTATACTGGTAAATTTGATCCCTGCTTTCACTAAAAAAGACATATTATGTGGTTATTAAAAATAGTTTTAGAAAAATTCACTACCATAACGCACTTGCTGCGTCCAGACTTTGTTTATCCATTTATATCTATTTTGACGAGCTTATCTATGTACTATGGCAAGAAATCGAAAATAAATAATGTATCTATCTATAAGAAAGGTAATATAAAAACCAGACTGGAAAGCAAATCAATATTGATTTAGAAATCATCCAATCGAACCAAAATAGACAATGCTACGCCCTGCGAATTATAAAACGGAGACTCTTCTTTACTTCGGGTGAGTAAGTTCAAGTTGAAAGCGGGCCGCTATCCACTAGACAGAACTGATAAGATACATTATCCGTTCACTAAGAAATGCGCTTGTGCTCTAAATAAATGCCCCATAAAAGAAGATCCCAGGATAACATGCGGAATCCCAGAAATGTTCAAACAATAGATGGATCGGGAACAATTGCTAGAATTGAAATGCTCTTTTTATATTATGTAAGTTGAGGAAATGCGCTCCCGATACATGATCTCATTACACGGCTAAAACAGTTCACTGGAAAAGAATTCTGGAAGGATTTGTGTGTATGATGCGGATTTTCTTTCATATAACGGCTGGGCCATTTAAGATTTGGAATTTGAATCAGCTATAAAAAAAACTAATGAATATTTTTTCAAAGTTGTGAGTTTATTAGAAAGATTGAACCTTTCCATTTAAGAAGACAACATCGTTGAAATGACTGCCACGGCTAGCCTTACAATACCCCATTCGATCAGTCCAATGTTTCAGTATATTTTCGATTGTTTGGGCCTCTATATCGTCAATGGCAACTTCGATTTCATGTTTCAAGTCATCAATCGTCTCTGGATGGTTAGCGTAACACTTGTCCTTAACGGCTCCCCACAAAAAAAGGTCCGACGGCGTCAAATCTCAGCCTCGAGGTGGCCAATTGACATCAGCATTTCGGCTGATTATGCGATTTTCGAAAACAGTGCGCAAAAGATCGATTGTTACGTTGGCTGTGTGGTACTTTGCGCCGTCCTGTTGAAACCAAATGTCGTCTATGTCATACTCTTTAATTTTGGGAAACAAAAAATCTCTTAGCATGGCGCGGTAGCGATCGCCATTCACCGTAATGGCGTTTCCTTGCTCATTTTCGAAGAAAAATGGCCCAATAATGCCGCAGACCAAAATCCGCACCAGTCAGTCAATCGTTGTGGATGCATTGGTTTCTCCACGACGACGTGTGGATTTTCTGAGCCTCATATATGACAATTTTGCTTATTGACGTATCCTCCTAGGTGGAAATGAGCTTCGTCTGAAAAGATTATTTTTCGGTAAGAATGCTCATCTTCGATCAAGCGGTCTTCGGCCCATTGAGCAAACCGAAAACGCATCGGATGGTCATGCGGCTTCAGCTCTTGCACTAATTGAACTTTGTACGCATTCATACCGAGATCTTTATGCAACATTATTCTCAAAGAACTGCGTGAAATGTTTAATTCTTGAGAACGATGACGAGTTGAGGTTGATGGTCGTTCACGCACACTCTGAGCAACAGCAGCGATGTTTTCGGTTAAGCGCACTGAACGAGTACGTACACGGATTGTTTTATCCAACAACGATCCAGTTTCACGAACTCGCTTCACAAATTGATCCACAAACTGCGTTTTTGGCGCATCCTTTTTGTCAAATTTTTGTTGTAAATTGCTAACAGTTTGAGTAGAAGACTCACCACTTTGTAATAAGTTTGTAATATTTCCCAACTTTGTTCAAGCGAAAAGCGACCCATTTCATAAATGTCAAACATAAAACTAACTTTATGTCACATCGGAAATGTCATCAAACCTTCCAACCTCAAAATAACATATAGTTCCAATTCCAAACGTTAGATGCCCCATCCTGTACAATCCAGAAACAAAAACAAATCAATACTCGTTTTCTTTTTTCTTCCTGATGGGAATTTTCAATTTGACTAAACTTTTTTTTCATAATGGATTTTCTTGTCGCGACTATCCTACACGGAAAGAAAACGACAGTATTTTTTATAACAAAGGGGCATTCCAAGTGAAAAGACCACAACTTGTATGTCTGCACAGATATTCCACTTGAAGTCCTTATACTTAATTAACTTTAAAGAAACCTCATCTTGTCGTACCATTCCTCTATGTTGGTTACGTGAGTCAAATGAATAGAAGGAAATTTATTTCCGTTGTGGAGTAAAACTGATTTAAGGCCAAGTATCGATGAAACTATGAAAAACTCATCTATGTGATATTCTTGTCTTAATTGGGGTACCCAGCAGAAATAAAATATCACATTCCCTGACATTTTTAGGCCCAAGTGATTTTTTCATAATACTCGTAATGAATACTATCATACACAATGCGTTGCAATGATAAACTTTTCTCTTCTGGACTACAATACAAATGCACATATACAAATGCCAAATATTTACACTCGAACTTCAACTCTATGTTACATGATCACAAAGGTTAAAATATAATAAACACATTCACGCAGCTGTACGCCGCCAATAACTAGAACACATTTTGCATTTTATGCATTCAAGGAAGAACATTCCAAGTGAGATAAACGGATGGGACATGTTTGAGATAAAGAAGACACTATATAATATTGCCGTATGACATGTTGCGCGTTCAATGGCGGTTTCAATTAATGTACCAAACAGCAGCCCTAGGAGAAAATATTTATGTAAAAATATATATATATATATAAATATGTGAAATCAAAAAGAAAATAAATCTGCTGGTGGCACAATTTTACAAATATATAATTTCCAGGTCTACTGAATGGTTTCCATGACATTTGAGCAAAATCACGAATTTCCCTGACATTGCCCTGACATTTTTGGGGTTATTTCAAATTCGCTGATTTTTCCAGGTTTTTCCGGTTTTCCAGGTCGCTGGGTACCCTGCTTAATGCTTCCATTGCAGAATTTACAGCATTATAAAACATCGGGACATCCTCTAATGAGAAGAAATATTTGATTTCGACATCGCGACCTCAATAAAAATAAACTTAGGTTCTACTCTAAAAGAAGATTCCAGTCCATCTGCCTGGAGCCGAAAGCCCAGTTTGCTTCTTAGGGCAGTAGCAGTAGCAGTGGTGGGGAGGCTAACGCCAGGCAAGTAGACCACATTGGGTCCTTTTTGCCAACCCCGGCAACCCAGTAACCATGCTCTACTCTTCGTCGGTTCCGTCACCAAACCGCCTCGACCTCGAAATGACGGTCTTCCATTGGGCGGAACTTACCTGGCTCCTCTGCAGAGTCCTCGAACCGAACAATTTCGTTCGAAGACTCGCAAAAGCCTCGCATTCACACAGGTAGTGGTAAGACGTCTCTTCGTTTTCGCCGCATTCCTGGCAAATGGGATCCCTCTCGACACCTATCAATGTTAGTTGTCTTCTAAGGGCGCAGTGGCCTGTCAGCACCCCAATGATGCGGATAAGCGCAGGTCTACTCCTACCGAGAAGCCAGACAGTCTTGTCTCTGTCCGGCCCCTCCACGAGATCCCCCGCCTGCCTACAGCCACCGACCGACCCCCAGTACCTCTCCAGTCCTCAGTCCACCTGTCTAAGACAACGAAGACCGCCTTCCTATCGCAGCCTCCGGGTTACAGAACGGCCGCCGGGAACCAAGTCTTGCGACATCATTTGCCACCTCATTTCCCTCTACGCCACAGTGTCCCGGAATCCACACAAGTTGCACCTCCTTTGTCCTGGCTAGTCCCTTAAGGGCGTCAGCGCACTCCTGAACCAGTGTTGACCTAACCTGGCCGCGCAGACTGACCGGAAGGCTGCCTGGCTATCCAAGCAAATGTATACATATTTCTCAGGGCTTATCCTCACATCCTGTCGATTGACTACAGACAGGGTAGCGTACACCTCCGTTTCGAATGCCGTGGTATCTGCGCACAGAGCATAACTCTGGAGGATTGCTGATCCTCCAGCCGCGAACCGTCGGTAAAACAGACCAGGCTTGCGGGCTGGAATGCAACTCATTTTCCCTCCAGTGATCCCTACTGGGGATTCTGCGGATATATGGCCTAGTCAACCTAATATTGCCCTCTGCATTCGGTACCTTGATGGTGGAAATTGGAATTTCCTTTTCCACCTCCTTGGCGACTCTTGCGTGTCCTATTATTGCTCCCTCTCCGCACCAGTTTCCAGAGTCTCGCATTCTAAGATGCGACGCAATAGCCTCCCTTCTGATACAGATGAGAAGCGGTGGCAGCATCAGCAAGACCTCTAGCACGGCTGAGGGTGTCGTCCTCATAGCGCCGGTGATACCCAGGATTGCCAGCCTTTGGAGTTTGGCCAGCTTCTTGGTAGCAGTTTGGTTCGCACCACACCACCAGACCAACGCACCGTAGAGGATTCTCGGCCTGACGATCGCAGTGTAAATCCAATGAAGGATCCGAGGATTAAGTCCCCAGGTCCTCCCTATTACTCAACGCAGCTGCCAGAGGGTCGCTACTCCCTTCTTCTTAGGACAAGTCTAATTCGCGGTTAAGATCACTTAGGTCTAATGAACAATTTTGGTTTAGTTGGAGAACATTTTGGTTTAAATATCGGATCCAAATCCATATTCTCCGTTACTTCATCAAATTTACCATCGCCAGGCTAATCATCGCTTTACGAAAACTTCGCTAATCGTTGATTTCTTTCTCATCAAATTTACCATCACGAGGCTAATCATCGCTTTACGAAAAATTCGCTAATCGTTGATTTCTTTAATCTTATGTTTGAAATTCCAAACAATAATACCTATATTAATTATATATTGGGTACATGATTGCGTATACTGGAACACAAAAACTGTGTGTGAAAAGCAGATTCCAAAAGCGCGATTAATTTAAGCATGGACAAATACATAAGCAAGGAGCGTTTTTTTAATTTAGTTGTGACAAAAACATCGTTAACCAGTGTACTAATGTAGGATAGATCTTAGCACTCATTTGTTTTCTTAAATATTTAAGTGATGTTTTACACGAAAATTGATTACAATCATCAGACGAAAAACTTTGCTGTCATTTTTAACACCATAATATTATTTGTTTAAGACACCATCATTGTTTCAAAACTGACTGAATTTATTGGGCATAAATCAGAAAAGTATTTTGTGACTTCGAATTATTTCAGAACTTGAGTACTTCATAATAATTGATAAACCCTGAGATGAAGTGCTTATTACTTACCACATAATAGGAAAGTGGAACACGAATTTTTGCAAGATCTGGCTTACCTGAAAGAAAAAGATACTATTAGAAAACAATAGGAACACGCATGCTATAAATTTGTAAAAATATCAATTTATTTTTATATTACAGCTTACTTTTACGATCACATTGCCACAAGGGTGTATTATAAGAGCTAAAATAATGATTTTTTTTTTGTTGGTGTGTTTCATACTATAAAACCCAAAACTTCTAAGGCTAGACAAATAATATAGTAATCATATTATTTGGTCCATTAGTTACAATTATTGTAAATCATATTGTAAGTCATAAAGCTTACAAGATAAAAAACGTATCCCAATCTATCACAGGGGTAATTAAATATTCAATAAAAAGGCTTGATCCAGACAGTAAATTTATTAAAACCCTTCGCGTTTCGGCTACCTAGTATCCATCCTCAGGGGCAAGTCTAAAATAGAATAAAAAGGTCTGTCAGAAAACAATGTTTTCTGGCAGGCAATTGGGCCGGTTGAAGCACAATGATCTCAAGGTAAACACTACAGACATCATCAAGGTTAAAAATCTACAGTCAAACAGTAAATAGGTTAAAAGCCACAGTAGAAGCCTACATTTAATGTAAAAACTACATGCTACAGTTAAACAAGCCAAACAAGCTATATTATAGTCAAAAACATGCATTCAAAGCAAATTAAAATTATCAGAATAAAAAATACAAAAGCAAATCAAGCTGTTTGACACATTGTAAAAGTTAAATGTGAAACTAAATTTGAAAATTGGAAGGTTGCGGAGTGAACCGACAGAGAAAACGTGACAGAAGGCTACACAGTCAAGCATAAACCCCATGAGAACTCTTAAGGAGTTAGAACATTTATAAAGTGAATTAAGAAAAGTCTGGACGCAGCAAGTGCGTTATGGAAGTGAATTTTTATAAAAATGCTTTGAATGGCAAATATGTCTTTTTAATGCAAGCAGTCATCAATTTGGTTACCGGTATAACCTATATAGCAGAAACAATGTGCCATATTTTATAAAAATAACTTATTGTTCGAAAATGTACAAAAAATTTCCGACAATAAACTCTAAATGTTGGTTTCCTAGGTTAATAGCAAATTGAGTTATTGAAATTTGAAGCATTTAATGAAAATTTGCTACCAAAAGGCACTTACTGCGTCTCGATTTTTTTTCTTACACACATATTTCAATAAAAAATGCAATAAAATGAGGATCTTCGAAAAAAATTGTAGGGATCACCAACGACTTATGAGCCAGCCTGTGATTGTGAAAATAATTTTATAAGATGCAGCTCAAGACACCCTATAATTAACTTATACAATTTTTTCTCGTCTCTTGTATAATAATAATTTGATTGAGCTTTACCGTAGAAATGCGTCACCCTGTATATATGTAAACAGATAAAAACTGAACGAAACTCGGATATGGATTCTAGGGGGCCTAGTTTGCGCTCATTTGAGGAAATCTTTTTAAAATTGTATAGTCGCGATCTCCTCCATGACGAATTTTTTGTACGAACTACCGCCAAAGCATCAGAGAGAAAATAACTAACCTGTTGCATACCAGCCCTTTTGTAAAACTTCGATCCTTTATATGTGTTGACAAAACATAGCAAACACTATTTAGTCCACCCACTAACATTAATAAAATCGTAAGGGAATAATTTGTATATAAAAATTCCCAAATAACACAAATAATTTGTGATAAACAATTTAATACCATACGATCAAGGTCAGTTACAGCCTATAACAGACCTGCGCAATAATATCAAATGATCTGTTACCAGGCAACCACTCAGACATACTAGATCTCATATACCAAGCCAGGTTTGCCATTGCCAATGAAATGATATAATATGAGTTATCACTTGTCTAGGATACTATCTTCTTTTTTTTAAATGGACCGGTCCAAAAATCATCTTTATCCCTCCTATACAGGTGGCCCCCGATGGCTTTGTACCCTTTCCGAAACGCGAAACCTGCGTAGACATTCAACTTTCTCAAATACTATTCCAGAACCTCGGTTGGTGTTAATTTATAGTATATAACTATAAAATAATTGGACGCTTCTTCTGGGAATCAAACCCAAGACCTTGCGTCCAATGGCGCATGTTACAACGACTGTACAACCTCGATAGATGTTAATTTTACATTTTATTTTAATCACAAGAGCCTCGATGGTTCAGTGGTAAGATGGTGGTTCGATCCCAGCGTTCTCCCTCCACTTTTCCAGTACATACTGTAACATTAACATCAACCGAGGTTCTGGCATTGTATTTGATCAAGTTGAATGTTTGCACGTTCCCTCTTTCGCAGGGGGCGTAAAGCTGTCGGTCCCGTGTCCATGAAATGTTGGGCACGTTAAAGATCCCTACCCTCCTTACAGAAAGGCGGGGGTTCGACAAAGTTTCCGGGATAATGAGGTGAAACTGCTCTCTGGCGTCGGTGATTGGCCATAGTCGCGAAAATATACCGACGTCTAAAAAAAATATTACCACAGAGCTATTTCAAGGCACTGTGCTTAGTGCTCATTTAGGTACTTGAAGCACTTTTGTGATTAGGAGCACTTTCTGAAAACAGTGCTTAGTGCTTCAAGTACTTCATCAAAAGGCTTAGTGCTTAGTAGTGCCGAAAAGTGCTCCCGAAAACTTTCGACACTGTAAACAGTTCCAAGCATCTAAGTATGTACGAGAAGTGCTTGGTAATCGCAAGCAGTTTGTCATAAAAAGCGCTTAGTACTCTAAAAATAAAAGCACTTTTTTGCGTGCCTTGTGTTTAGTGCTCGAAGCAATTACCATCAGTTGTAACGCCCACAAAATGTAGGTTTTAAAATCATTGGAGAATGCTTAATATTTTTAAAGGAAACTACGATATTATAAGAGTCGTAGGTAATAGCACCAAATATTTACATTAAAATAAAGCGTAAAGCGAAATAAACCCGGGGATATATTACGGTATTTCCCAGAACCCACACAAAGGCTGCTGTCGACAAACGTCGTGTAAAGCATCATATCTAAAAATAGCTCGCGGTAATATCGATTTGTCACCGTTGAGGCGGCAATGTAAGACTGCACAAGAGCGACTGACACGATCGAGTCGTGAAGTTCATTCTGCTGTGCAACATCGTTGAAATACGCCAGAGAAATTGTTCAAGACCATCTACGCCACGAGGCTCTAAAGTAGTGTTAAGTGGTTCACGACTGGATCAATCTAACTGAAAACAACACTTTTGTACAGGGTAGGTCATTAACAGCTAATTTATACCTCGCAATCATTACAAGAAGTTATTTGAATTTCGCATAGGTGGTTGCCAGACAGTCAAAAATCTGACTTCTGCCTTATCGTCTTGATCTAACGTTGGGTCCCAAGTAAAGGACTTAAACGTTCTCGCCACTGTAGTGGATCATCGACCTTAGTCGTGGAGAATTAAATTTCACGCTGGTTCCTTCCTTTTAAATCATTCTTTTTGTTTATTAAATAACACGTTTTAATTAAAGAGCAGACCGCATGCGTGTCTTTTAACAAACAACGTAAACAGGTATTGTTTTGCAGATGGTGACACCCCTTATCTTTATCCATATCTAGATACCTTAAGAGAACTACATTTATCTATGTGTACATATACAGGGTACTCTATAATCTTGTAGGTATTTTGTTTAGTAAATGTTGACTAATTAAAAATAAATCAGAATAGACTCTTATAAACTTAAAAATATCTCTGACGATGCACAACGCTAGAACCAGCTCGGGATGACGCGGAACTAGTGCTGAAACTGTGTGTGTGTTCTGTCTCTTTAACGTCGGCCTATTTTCGTGACTCTAGCCAATCACCGACGCCAGTGAGCAGTTTCACCTCACTATCCTGGAAATTTTATCGAACCCCTGCCTTTATGTAAAAAGTATGGGGATCTGTAACGTGTCCAACATCGCATGGACAAGGGACCGAAGAGCGGAGCATGCAGACATTCAACGTGCTCAAATATGCAAGTATTGATATTAATGTACTGAAAAAATGAAATGAGAACCCTGGGATCGAACCCAGCACCCTCCGGTTCAGAGGCACACGTTCTTACCACTGAAGCATCGAGGCTCAGGTGCTGGAATTAAAATCACGATACTTTAGATCAGATGCACACGGTCTTACCAGCACTGAGCCTACAACACTATCTTTCTGCTACATACGTAGACCTAGAATGGAAGCGTTTGTGTCTGTATTTGGTATAACAAGCACAGAATAATAATTCTTATGCTGTGATAGAAAGGTTTCACCAAGTTCAATCAGAATCAATCAACTGATTTTGTTGTCGGACAGCCATTGTTCTCGATTAAAAATTCGTTTCCCTCACATTATGGAACTGTCGATTTTTCCTTGCCGTTCACAAAGGGTGCTTACTGGATACAAGCCACTTGATAAAATACGAACCGCAAAGCGTCTCTGTTAAAACTTTAGGGTTTTCTAATTGATCTCTTGACTAATTACTTATTGTTTGTAACGTAAGCATCTTGAGAGAGAGAGCCCCGTGAAGAAGTAATCTTGAGTCTGTAGTAGTCTGTCTAGTCGTCTTGCTCTTGTTATTAGTTAGTTGTCCTAATGACTGCCGTCCGGGATAAATCTTAATTAAAAATTAATTTAACACAGTTAGACGAGTTGTACGCCCAGCAGAACGATGCCAGGCCTGAATAAGTGCGCCTTTGAAGCACGATAAAGTGGAAATAAATTATATTCGGCGAGAGATTTATTACTCGAGTCTTTTTATTTTTGCAAAGAATGTATTTCTCCATCTTCGGTCTCTTTTAACTGGAAGCTGGTAGAGATCTCGCGGCCCAGAGAATGATTTATAATGATAAACTTTTGTCATTCCTATTTGATTTAGATCATAGTTAACGTAAGTTATGGGAGGAAGCGATTAGTAGTTTCTGTTCTAAGAGCTTTAGTTTTAAGCTGTTCTTCGAGAATATGCTTACAATGGAAACTACTGCACTTCACACTTTTATTAATCGTTTATCAAATTCGTAGTTTCATGCAGCTCCGGCAGTAAAGCTGGCACTTAGGGGTTAAAGTGTTACCAGTCACCAAATGCTGGTAAATTATTATCAAAGTCGGCGGAAGGCAACGAGAAACCTACGAGTTGAAGCCTTTCCCAAAACATCAACTATTTAGTTACCTATTTATTTGATATGCCAATACACATTTATATAAACCAGCTACTTATCACATAACTTGAAGTTAAAATGTATCACTATGGTAGACACTTGTACCTCATTAACCTAACCTACTAATTACTTTAAACAAAACAGTAATTAATAAAATTTAATTCCTGTTGAACGCTGATAATGAAGATATAAATTTCCTGTCTAGAATTCTGTGGACCGACGAGTCAAAATTTACTAAAGAAGGAATATTCAATTGTCAGAATTCTCATTATTGGTCTATGGAGAACCCCAGATTAACTAAGGTAACAAGTTATCAAAGACGATTAGTGTGAATGTTTGGATTGGTGTGCTTGGTAACAATCTGGTAGGTCCGCATTTCTTTCCAGGCAACCTAAATGGTGAAGATTATGAATATTTCTTATCACATGATTTTATGGAATTACTGGATGACGTACCACTAGCAAACAGATATGTGATATGATTTTCCAGCAGGACGGGTGTCCGGCACACTATTGTCGCAACGTGAGGGCGCTATTAGATCGCTGGTTTCTAAACAAGTGGGTTGGGAGGGGAAGACCAATACCGTGGCCGCCAAGGAGTCCAGATTTAACTCCAATAGATTTCTATGTATGGGGTCATAAGAAACATATCGTTTACGAAGTGGAGATTCACACACGAGAGCTACTGATTTGCAGAATTCAACAAGGAGCAGGACAAATTAAAAGCAATTTTTCTAGTAGGATTACTAAATCAGAAATTTGCAAACGAGCTCGTGCGTGTATAAGAAATGGAGGTAACCATTTTGAGAATAGTTTGTGATACTTTTTTAGTTGAGTTAAGTGTTTTAGAGTATTTGTAGAAATTTTTTGTTATCAAATTTTCAAAATAAACGTCTTTGAAATGTTAAATTGATTTGAATTTTTTCACGATACTGATAATTTTTGCCCTCGCATTTCTTTACTATTATCCTGTTCAACATAGTAATAATTGCACAGCGTGAGTTAATGTCTACTCTATCTGAAAGAAACGAAAATTGAGGAAGTGCTTACCACTTCTTTTAAATTTGAATATTAGTAGCAACACATGATCAATTTACGAAAAATCATTATAGTGAAATAACTCGAAAACCAGAGGACATTGTATAATTGAATATATGGTTATGTTGCAAAAGAGATGTACTATCACTGTCTCAAAGGAATGCAACGCTCTCTTCTGAATCGACCTAAAGATGGAAAAGTGCAGCTAAATTTTAGTCAGAGAACAGCATGTCTAACTAAATGGATGAGTCTTACATCTATCCAATTACTCATACTTTTTTTTTTGCTTGATAATGATGAAGGGTTGCTTGTTAATATATGTATGTTGAAATTACTTTCGATGATTGTTTTCGTTATTATAAATTTCATACTGTTAAACGGTGGCTTGTGGTAGCGTGAGTTCGGTAACTAATTGCTATTATACTGTTTTAAATGCGTGATAAAGAGGTCATTTGAGATTTTGTTTTGCATATGTTAGTTTATTTCCAATCATTGAAACAGATAAATTTTGTAAGTAAACTTAACCTGCTACGAGCCGCCCTATGCAAACCATTAAGCCCTGAACCGTTATTCATGCGTTTGGAATTTTATAGCACCCCGTAAGTAGAGGCCCCCTCAACCCCACCGTGGGCAAGGCCCCCTCAACACCAACGTAGGTAGAGGCCTCTTCAACCACATCATGAAAGAGCCACTTCAACAACACCGTGAAGGAGACCCCCCCCTGAACACACCGCGAGTGAAGGGCACTTCAACAACATCATCAAGGAGTCCCCCTCAACACCACCGTTAGTAAAGAGCTCTCTTCAACCACATCATGAAGGAGTCCACTCAACAACACCAGGAAGGAACCCCTTGAATACAACATCATTCAGGAGTCCCCTTCAGCACCATCGCCAGGGAGCCGCCCACCCCCCACCCACCCCCCTCACCTGAAGCTGAAAGTTAAGTACACTTTTTATCTATGGCTTTCTTGTTCTTTTGTAGGGTGTGCTCCACAATTCATTTTTACAGTGTTACAATTAATCGAGTCATATTTTTCTTTCATGCGATTTACTAAATTCAATCCACTGCATTATATAGAGTCAATAACTTTTTAAATAAACTGATTTTATTCATAATGCCTGATTTTATTTGTACCTCTTAAAACCTACCAACTGCAAGTGCCTAAACCCAAGCCCTGATATAATTTGTATCATGTCATATTACATTGTGTATATTATATTATTTTAGTGTTCAATAAAAACAGAATCATATTTCATTATAGCTTATCTGTTAGACAGTGTTGAGTACGAGGCAGGTCAATAAGCCCGTGACTTTTTGAATGAAACACAAGTTTTTTGACAAAAAATCATTTTATTTCTCAATATAGTCTCCTTTGAGCTCTATACACTTCGTCCAACGTTTCTCCAATTTTTTATCCCTTCCCAAAAATAAGATTTGTCGAGGTCCTCAAAATAGGTATTTGTTTGTGAGGTGATTTCATCATTGGAGTCAAATCTCTTTCCGCCGAGCCATTTCTTTAAGTTTGGAAACAAGAAATAGTCACTCGGGGCTAACTCCGGAGAATAGGGCGGAGGGAGCAATTCGTAGCCCAATTTATGCAACTTCGCCATGGAGACTACACGCGTGTGCACCCTTGCATTGTCTCGTGGAAAAATAACTTTTTTCTTGGACAAATGCGGTCGTTTTTTCTTCAAATCGTCATTGAATCGGTCCAATAAGTTGGTATAATAATCGCCATTGATTGTTTTTCCCTTTTGAAGGTAATCAATGTGGATTATACCCCGTGCATCCCAAAAAACGGTCGCCATGACTTTATTGGCTGACAAACCCACCTTGGCCTTCTTCGGCGCCGATTCGGAGAAACCCACTGCTTTGGCTGCTGATTGGTCTCTGGTGTATTGTGGTGAATCCATGTTTCGTCCACGGTTACGAAACGGCGCAAAAACTCGTTCCTATTGCGGTTGAACAACGCCAAATGCTCCTTCGAAGTTGTCACACGATTGAGTTTGTGGTCGATTGTAAGCAAACGCGATTTCGATTATAGAGACAAAACAATACATAAGAATTTCAGTAGTAATAATAAACTGGAAGGACAGAACTGTACTTTCTTTCAGAAACAAAATAACCGTAAAGTTAAGTGGCGCAGTCGTTAGTATTGGTTAGAAAACCGAAAGCATATCGATTTTTAAACATATCGACGCCTAATAACCAATTCGAGCCAAGCAGGGCCAAGTTAAAGCAGAAATAGTAGCCAAGCAGAGCCAAATGGAAGCAGCAACCATCGTATTATGGTAAGTTTACTGCTATCCCATTTTACATTTCCCATTTTATATATGTGTTGTATTGAAACGTTATATGTCTGATTCAGAAGAAGAATCACAAAGTTTATCTAATATAGAATATAGATTTAGATCAATCAGCATTAGCGACAATAACATAACAGTAAATCGTTCAAATTTTAATAGTAGTAGTAATAGTAGCAACATGACAGACCAATTCAAACAATTTTTCCTGAAAGCTATTCCAGAGTTTGATGGTCAACCAGCCAACGTAGGCAACTTTTTAAAATCTTGTGACTTGGTCATGAATCAGTTCTACGTACCGAACGAGAATTTGTATATGAATCACTTTTTGTTAAATTATATTCAGACAAAGTTAACAGGAACAGCACGTCTTATAATAAATACTAAGATAATAGATAAGAGAGGCTATTGTACAGAATTTCAGTGACCAGCGAGATGACAACAGTTTATTGGCAGAAATGCTGACGTTGAAACAACGTTGTACGCAGGACGCACTGTCGTTTGCTAGCAGATGCAGACATGTAGAGCAATTGCTCATCTCAAGTTTAATAGCTAACGAGCACAATGAAGGCGTAAGATTAATTAAAAAAGACATTTACCGGAACCAGACGTTAAAAGCGTTCCTGGGAGGCTTACGCAATTCATTAGGTATCGTCTTGCGCAGTAGATCGCCAGAGAGTATAGAACAAGCTCTGAAATTCGTATTCGCTGAAGAAAATTTCGATTATAAAGACAAAACAATACATAAGAATTTCAGTAATAATAATAAACTGGAAGGACAGAACCGTACTTTCTTTCAGAAACAAAATAACCGTAAAGCTAAGTCGCGGCACCCATCTTGCGGATAGCTTTCTCATACCCAAGTGATCATGCAAAATCGAAACCACTGAGCCATGTGATATGCCTATGACTTTCAAAATCTCCCGCACTTTCAATCTCCGATCGTCGAACATGTGAAAATTTTCAATTGTTTCGGGTGTATCGACCTCAACTGAGCGTCCAGAACATTCGGCGTCATTTGTGCTTTTACGGCCGCAACGAAATTTAGTAATCCACTTTTTTACCATGGAAATTGACGCTGCAGGGTCCCCATAGTATTTATCAAGCTTAGCCTTGGCTTGAGTGATGTTTTTTTCCGCAAAAAATAATATTCGATGAGCACACGAAATTCATTTTTTTCATTTTCGTTATAACCGAAGAGGTTGTCTGCTTTAAATGGTTATGTAACACAAACTAAATGACGCAGCTTATTCAAAATTTGACACGAGTCAACTGACAGATGCTTGTTGACAGGTGCAGTGTTGCTCTTCCTGTGAAGATGCGGGAAATTCAAAAAGTCACGGACTTATTGACCCGTCCTCGTATGTCTGAGTTTTTATGTATTTTCAATTACTTAACACGTGATATGTTACTAAATCGCCCCATATGTGTTTTAATATAAACACCCATCCAGCCAAAATGCTAATGAAGACATTGGTGAAAACTGCAAGAACATCAACGGCAGAAACCACTTAGCTCCCGGTCTTTCTGTGTTATAAAAGGTAGAGGATCCACTTAAAAGAGGTCGCATCTCAGAAGTGTTGTCACAACGTGTCCCTTAAATTATTCACCTTGCCATATGTCACTGTGCGTGTGGCTCGCCTTATAAGATTTACAAACGACAGACGGGACCCTGTCATCTCTCTCGGGGATTCCCCCAGCCGCACTCCTGGTGCAAGAAAAAGACGGAGCGATGAGGAAAACGAGTTTTTCTAAAAGCGCATAAAGGATGATTTGGCTTAATTTCAGTAGACGACGTTGATGTAAAGATCCAAGAAGACCTGCCTTTCCCGAATCAACTTTTAAAATTACCACATCAAAACGGGCTACACCAATTCGGTTAATTTGAAATTACTTTTTAAAGTATTTCCATTTAAGGAGAACTTAAATTTACCGTGCATTTTCACCCCGGATCTCCACTTCAAATTTAGAGCGATTATCATGCCTTGTTAGATATTAAAGTAGTTAGCATTAGCTTTTTCCCTTCTCTGTCTGTGCCGTGTGCTCCACCAACTCTCTAAGGGGCTCCTCTCTGACGTTGGAGTTAACAAACTGGGTTCGAGTAAAATACAAACATAAATTTTCTTTATTACTATTACTTATTAAACATTTCCACTTCGAGACAGTTCGCAGAATGAAACACTGAAAGAGCAGGAACTATTTAGATAAGACGAGTTACATAATCTAACTAAATGGATTAATTTGGACGAGTTATATGGCTACAGTTTCTCATCTTCCGGTCTGCTACTTTACTAAGTCTTTCTTAACATCTAATTTAGAATTAGATTAAGTTTATAGCTAATTTCACCAGAGCCGTAGTAAGGCAAACTGTTCTTTAAAAAACAAGGAGTAGTTAACGATGATAATCCAAAGGTAGTTAATTAGGTGTAGCTAGTGTATGGTGGCCGAGACCATTGTTGCAATCCTTTTACTAATTTCAATATGCCACTTTGTTTCTAAATTTAGACAAATGTTCGTATAATTATGCTTTAACGTAGAGATAAAGGTTGTTCGGGGTCGTTGCTCATCTATTGTCACAAGAATGGTTACAATGTCGAGCTAACAGGTGACGAAATTGTGTATAAACATCGAAATATTCATTCTGACGTGACCTGGGTAAACTTTATCAGTTATAAATAAGACCTGCTTGTCGACGGCCAGGACCGTATAACATTTGGTTCCACTAATATACATACATTTGTTAATAAATGTTGGATTTTATCCTTTTCTTACAAAAATTCACCAATGAGATCTCAAATTTGAATTTGGAAAAAATTTCCTCAAATGAGCGCGAAGTAGGCCCCCTGGAACACACATCCGGGGTCAGTTTCCATCTTTATATGTATATATATATATATATATATATATATATATATATATATATATATATATATATATATATATATATATATATATATATATATATATATATATATATATATATATATATATATATATAGGGTATATACCGTATACAAACCTCGTATACAACTGAAAGAAATTGATATCTGATGATTGTATTTTAGATTTTAGAACATGCAGAACTTTTTATGAAGAATAACTTTTTTTACTAAAATAATAATAAAAAAGTTTTCCATGTGATTCCAACTTACGAAGACATACTTTATATATACTTTGTATATATGTATATGTGTGTGTGTGTATATATATATATATATATATATATATATATATATATATATATATATATATATATATATATATATATATATACAGGGTGAGGCGCCAAGAGTTTCTGTTGGGAGTTTCTCAATAACCGAACCGATTTTAACTCGGAAAATTTCGATTCCTAGGTTTTCGGCCAAGCCCAATTAAACTAAAGTTTGTGCTTGCGTGACACTTCCGGTTTTACCGGAAGTGTCCATCAACTTCGTTATTTTAAATGCAATATGCCACTTTTTGATAGAATTTTGAATTCTACTCGTAATTTAAGATACTCATTATCAACACTTGGCTTTGGTTTCTCTTTTTTTGGGATAAGCTCCCGTAACTTGAACAATTCTTCAATAATCTCTTTACTGTGTCCGTACTAGGCTTCGCTCTATCTGGATACTTTTCGGCAAAAACACGACATGTGAGACCAATTATTCGGTGACATTTACCATAAATAATTAATATCTCCTTAAAATCATAGTTTGCATACCCTAAATTGGCCAATTTTATCACTACCAAGGACCTATTTTATAATTTCGATAATAAGCTTCACTACGTGCACTTCTAGCATGCAAACGTCAGTTGGTTGACAAAGTAAGTTCCAAAGGCTACTATTGTTACAAGTTTGTAACCCTGATTCGAATAAATACGTATTTATCTCCAAAACGGTTAGATTTAGGTATAGGGAATGCTAACGCAAATCGAAAGAGATTCAAAATGTCCCATTTGAAAAACGCAAGTTTTGATCAGTTGAATTTTATCAAGTTGACAGGTCAATTATTTCGATCACCCTGTATGTTGCAACGCAAAACTGTAATACGTGTGGTGTATAAAGTGCAACTATGATTCTGCAAAAATTTTCGAAAAAAAAAACGAAATATTTTTTAAATGGTTCATTTTAGACACATGGTGAAAGTCTACCTTAAATTACGAGTAGAATTTAAAATTACATTAAAAAGTGGCATATTGCATTTAAAATAACGAAGTTGATGGACACTTCCGGTAGAACCGGAAGTGTCACGTGAGCAAAAATATTTTAGTTTAATTGGGCTTAGCCGAAAACCTAGGAATCAAAATTTTCCGGATTAAAATCGGATGTATGTATGTATGTATGTATGTATGTATGTATGTGTATATATATATATATATATATATATATATATATATATATATATATATATATATATACTGAAATATTATGGAATGGCCGCCAGTCGCAAAATAAAAACTCTTTATTAATTGCGAAGCTTTCGGAATAATTGATTCCATTATCAAGGCTACAACATGGAATGAAAAAAGTTACAATTTACATAAAAGAATATAAAGGTTTTAAATACTTACATGTAACGCGAGTGTAACTTGAACTAATTTTTAAATAACAAACGTCCAAAAAAAACCTTTTTGAAAAGTTTAGATTCTGTATTTAATTTGTTTTTTTTTGTGTTTTTGTCTAGGAAATATAAGTTGGGGTAGTGATTTATAAAATTATTATCTTTCTTTAAGTTTATCAAGTTGTCGTTAGAAGTAATTTCAAAGTATTCTAAACACATTCTTTTATTATTTAAGGTTTCACAATGGAAAATAGAAGCATTACTAACATTTATATTCGGGTCAGTATCGAGATTTAAAATACTTTTACAATAATACCGTCACAAAAACTGAATACCATATATATATATATATATATATATATATATATATATATATATATATATATATATATATATATATATATATATATATATATATATATATCTGTCTGTGTGGGTGTGACACCGAAAACTCAAAAAATAATAGGCCGATTTTTATAAAATTTGGTAAATAACTTTTTTTGCAAGGGGCTTTGACAAGTTCGCTAGCCAGGAAAATCTAACCAGTTTTTCCGGGAGAATTGTAGGTTTTCTTTTGGAAAAAATATATCCGGAAATAGCAGAGCTATGGTAACCAAATTTGGTTAGGTTATTAATTTGTTGAAGCAGAAGACAAATTCAGAATCACTTTTATGCCAATATTTACAGTTTGCAGAAGACAGTTTATTGTGTAATATTTACCATCATGCATTTATAGATAAACTTCGTAAATGGATGATTGAAAGGTTTCAATCATAAACTGTCTTCCAGTGCATCAAAGAAAATAAATATGAAGGCAAAAAAAGTTTTGCATTAATAATAAATGATATAAGAAAACTATTTTTTTTTTCTATCTTGTTCTGTGTGCTTTTTTATTCCAGTATTGCATAATTTTTCACATTGTTTAACATGTAAAATTATTTTACTTGGTAATGCTTTGAATTATTTCCTAAGACAAGTTTTTAAAGAAACAAGCGGATTAAGCACTAGAATAGATTTATTTACGGAAGTAAGAGTTAGTCCCCCCTTTAATCTGCACAATTTCTCAAAATAAAACGCTTCAGACTCATTTATTTGACAAATACTGATTACGTACTAAGCTCATCGGTTAGATGTTTCTAAATATCAGATTAATAAGACGGTTTTCTTGTAGAGATATTGCAAATTGAGTACTGTGCTACCATTTATACCTAGAATAATTATTTATAGGTACGTAAAAATTGTAACTTAATATCCTCAGAAACAGCTCTCAGTATATTCCTATACATACCCTTGAAATAGTAGTTTAACGACGGTTTCAAGGTAGTACTTTAAATTATGATGAAATAAGATTATGGGTAAAAGAAATTTGCAGAATTATTCATGCTGAATTCATTTAGGTTTCAAGCTGCTTGTTGATACAAATTCTATTTATAACTATATAATCAGAAAATTTTCAGTTTTGTCATGCACAAGTTTTTATATTCATGTATAATAAACCAATTGTCTAAATTAAGTATATTCAGGTAAATATACAATTCAAATTACCCGCTCAGTTGTCAGTACTCACGCAAGGTGGCGCTAGTGTGCTTGTCACAAATATTACCAATGCTAAAGCATGGGAGTGTCCTGTTTGTCATTAATAGTATTTGCTTATAGTTTTAGTAATTTTTGGTATTTGTACACTCTTACTTCTAGTATTACTTTGCATCTTCAGACATTCATTTTTAGATCCTGTTAATGATATGACTGAAAAATATGACTACAATAGTTTAATAATTCTAACTACATACTGATAGTTTCTTATTTCTTCAAACATCCGAAAACCACAGCAAAAAACTCCTAATTGTCACTTGCTGGCTATCGGCCAAAGCCCCCTTCCTTCGCTCTCCCTAGCGAAGTTATAGGCATGATACAAATAACGAGAGATATGATAATCAGATTACCTATTTTTAGACCTCTCACGCGCATGGTATCAAGTAGTGAGTCCAATGCAACAATAATATGCTGTCGTGCAGTAGGGTTTGACGTTTCATCACAACCTCTTAACAAATTACGTATTTTACTAATATTTAAGTGCATACAGTTGCTAATAAAAATGAAAAAGATTAAATTTAGTGCTGCGATCTATATTATCTGAAAAAGACAATATAGGCGTAACTTCAACCGCATTAAACTGACGTTTGAAACTTTTTGATTGAGAATGACTTTTTTTTTAAGTGTGTAGTTGGACTTCTGTAACGTTACTCACCACGTGACGTCATAGGAGGGGGCAGGGCATATGCGCAATATCATATCTCTTCTAAGTCATGATATCATGGTTATAGGTGCCCGTGGTTGCTAGGGAAATATATCCGATTAGTAGCATTCATCGAAATACAGGCACGATATGCTACTGATGTTAGTAATGTCCATGATACAAATAACGAGAGATATGATATTCCGACTACCTATTTTTTGACCTTTAACGAGCATGGTGTCAAGTGGTGAGTCCAATGCAACAATAATATGTTGTCATGCAGTGGGGTTTGACGTTTCATCACAACCTCTCAACAAATTACATATTTTACTAATATTTAAGTGCATACAGTTGGAGGTAATAAAAATGAAAAAGGTTAAATTTAGTGCTGCGATCTATATTATCTGAAAAAGACAATATAGGCGTAACTTCAACCGCATTAAACTGACGTATAGAAACTTTTTGATTGCGAATCACTTTGTTTTAAGTGTGTAGTTGGACTTCTATAACGTTACTCACCACGTGACGTCATAGGAGGGGGCGGGGCATATGCGCAATATCATATCTCTTCTAAGTCATTATATCATGAGTAATGTCTACTGACGTTAGTAATGTAATTTTACATAATTCTTAGATCTTTAGAAAACCGTAGCATTATTTTAAACACATACTACCGGCACCCTATTGAACGAACTGAGAGACTCCAAACGTAAAGTAAAATAATGAAATTAAATGTTATTTAAGCCTAGAATTTCCGAAAGAAACTAGACGCATGATCCGAGACTGGAACTTTTAAAGTTTCAGGTCGCTACAAATTCGTCGTCAAGATCTTCTATTAATATTATATTTTTCATGGCTAAGTGACTATAACGAAATTTTAGACGTTTCAAATCTGCCCAAGTTATAAAGCACAGGTCTTCAGCTTCGTTTCTTGTGTTAACCGGACTTTTTTCTAAAAAAACGTCGCTAAAAACAAAGTTAACATTAATGGAAATTTAATTTTTGTCATTTAGCTGTCCCACTAAATTGAAACTTATTCAAAAAAATACCATCATTAGTGAATTTTCTTAAAAAAAATTCACTAATGAGGAGATCTCGACTTTCGAATTTTGAAAAAATTTCTTCAAATAAGCGCTATTTAGGACCACCGGAACCCAAATCCGAGGTCAGTTTCAGACTTTATATGTTTATATATATATATTTATATATATTATATATATATATATATATATATATATATATATATATATATATATATATATATATATATATATATATATATATATATATATATATATATATATATATATATATATATATATATATATATATTTATGTGTCACACCTATAACTTAAAAAATAATGGACCTATTTTGATAAAATTTGGCACATACCTTCCTTTCGCAAGTCGCTTGGATAAGTTCGTTAGCCAGGAAAATCCGCCGAGGTTTTCCCGGAAAATTTTGTGTTTTCTTTCGAAAAAAATTTATATCTCCAAAATTAACAAAGTGAGGGCAACCAAATTTCATACGCGGGTTTATATCATTATAGGCAAGTTACCTACCAAAATTTAGCTCCGTAGGTTAAATGACAAAAAAGTTACAGGCATTCAAAGAAAAATAAATTTGGGTTCTCCTCAAAACGTCAAAACCGCGATTTTAAACGTCAAAATTGGTGAGTACCTTCCTTTTGCAAGTGTATTGGATATGTTCGTTATCCAGGAAAATCCGACGAGGTTTTCCCGGAAAATTTTGTGTTTTCTTTCGAAAAAAAATTATATCTCCAAAATTAACAAAGTAAGGGAACCCAAATTTCTTACGCAGGTTTATATAATTAGAGGCAAGTTACCTACCAAAATTTAGCTCCGTAGGTTAAATGACAAAAAAGTTACAAGCATTCAAAGAAAAATAAATTTGGGTTCTCCTCAAAACGTCAAAACCGCGATTTGAAACGTCAAAATTGGTGAGAACTTTCCTTTTGCAAGTGGCTTGGATATGTTCGTTATCCAGGAAAATCCGACGAGGTTTCCCGGAAAATTTTGTGTTTTCTTTCGAAAAAAATTTATATCTCCAAAATTAACAAAGTAAAGGCAACCAAATTTTATACGCGGGTTTATATCATTATAGGCAAGTTACCTACCAAAATTTAGCTCTGTAGGTCAAAAGACAAAAAAGTTATAGGCATTTAAACAAAAATAAATTGGGGTTTTTCACAAAACGTCAAAGTTGCGATTTAAACGTCAAAATTGGCATCATTTAGGAAAAGAACTTGAATCTAATACGGGCTATGGAAATAAAATGTCTCAAGAAGAATGTTTTACAAACCCTGAAGTCTTAGTTTCAACCGTCATTGTCCTTCATTTTAATAAAATGTTTCCAGAAAATTCATTTCAAATAGACCCTTTCTCTGACGCTTGGCAGTAGTCTTAGCTATAGAGTTTATCGTTAATAGTATATAATTTTTGTAGAATTTTCGTAAAAAAAATCAATAAAGCTCAATATATCTGTTATTATACCAGATATGAAAAAAAAAATGTATATATTAATTATAGGGTGTCTTAAACTACATCTTAAAAAATTATTTCTACAATCACAGGCTGGCCCATAAGTCGTTGGTGATACAAATTTTCTTTTTTTTTTTAATCAAACATGCCTTATGTTATTGTATTTTTGCATTTTCCATCGAAATATAATGCATGTTTGTAAGAACAAAAATTCTGGACGCAGTAAGTGCGTTATGGTAGCGAATTTTGATCAAATGCTTAATATTTGAATAGCTCAATTTGCTATTAACCTATAAGGTTGACCAAAAAACGAGTTTTTTCGGGAACACTTTAAGTTTACTTTCGGAAATTTTTTTACATTTTCAAACAATAAAGTTATTTTAATGAAACATGGCACATTGTTTTTACTATATAGATTATACTGGTAACCAAATTCAATTCCTGCTTTCTTAAAAAAACACACATTATTGCTATTAAAAAATAGTTTTATGAAAATTGACTACCATAACGCACTTGCTGCGTCCCGAGATTTTTTACTAATAAACAACCTTGGCAACATCACTTAAAAGTCCTAAGAACTTGTGAAGTATATTCCCGAAATACTAGTTACGTAAAATATAACAGAGAGAGAGAGAGAGAGAGAGAGAGAGAGAGAGAGAGAGAGATATTCGTGAAAATGAAAGACCAACGTCAGTCTGCATGAAATATGTAAGGGAATGGGTTTGAAGGAGCGCATTAGAAGCGACAATAAGTTAACCGTGTTCCGGAGCTTCTACAATTAGTTAAAGCTCGACAAGAATTAGTAGATGCAACATCTTTCCCACAACTGGGATTTATATTAACATTCTTGCCGGAACACTTGAGCAGACATTCCTTCTGATACCGCGCTTCTGCTGCTGCTTATTCCACTTCCGCCTTCGCTATCCTGCACCCCTTCCCCACAGGATATCTCGCTTGCTATAAACAAATATTCAGTAAAGAACCTCAAATCATCTTGCGTGCAAAAACACGGTAGGAGTGTGCAATACAGTAGCGGCTCGTGCCTTAATGCATTGGGGGTGCGCAAGAAAAAAAGTTCGGGGCGCAGCAAGTGCGTTATGGTAGTAAATTTGTATTAAATGCTTCAAATTGGAATAACTCTAGTTTCTACGAACTTATAAAGTTGAATTTTGGTGTATAGTAGGGTCTTACCCAGGGCAACATATCCACCAAATTTCATCAAAATAACTGTAATTTTCGGAGAAAAAGATTTTTTTTTAAATAAAACTTATATATATATATATATATATATATATATATATATATATATATATATATATATATATATATATATATATATATATATATATATATATATATATTATTTATTTGATCTACAATTATACATTATGTCTTATACATGAAAACACACGCTTGGATATGTAAAAAGTGAAATGATTTCGATACTTTTCTCCACATTGTTCAACTACTAAATCCAGCTTGAAATGTCACTTAGAAATTTTGATCAAAGCTTCCTGTAATCATACTTTTGTCCAATACCAATATTTCTGTGACCACTCTTCATATAAAACTTAGCTTCAAAACATAGCTTATCCACATTTATTGCCGAATATCTTTTGAAAAATTCTGCGATAGCTACTAGTATAATTTGGCATTTATAAAGTAAGTTCCAAAATTTCCCAGCCTGACACAAATCCAAGGTATATATATATATATATATATATATATATATATATATATATATATATATATATATATATATATATATATATATATATATATATATATATATATATATATATATATATATATATATATATATATATATATATATATATATATATATATATATATATATATATATATATATATATATATATATATATATATATATATATATAAACAGATAAAAATTGAAACTGACCCCGGATGTGGGTTCTACGGGTCCTAGTTCGCGCTCATTTGAAAATTTTTTCGCAAAGTCTCTCCATCGATACCTCTTTATTAGTGATTTTTTTAAAAATAAAAATTCACCAAAAATGAAGGGATCGCCTATTTTTTCCCCGAAAATGTATTATAAGAAACCTACTTACTAAACTTAATAATTATTAACTACTTACCAAGTTTTCCTCTAGTTACTTATACGTTATAGTAGTTAAAAAGTCCCTTAAAAAGTTAACATTTAAATTTAAAATATCCACTGAATTAATCACAGTATCACAATTATTTTGTCCACTTATTAAGCAACCTGAAGTAGTAACGATCATAATAATAATAATTGTCTTGTTAGAACATGTAAACAACAACGAAATGATCTAATTAAAAATCAATCCGACGCGATTAGGTAGTAGGTACACAACGCTCTGCCAAAAGTCCACTACAAACTGGAAGTATGTAATTTTATAGCGCACAACAGATTGCTTATTCGGTCGTTTTCGACGAAGATCATCAAGATTCGGCGATCATTTCGCACTGAAGTATCGTATTCCATGAGAGCGCCGAAAAATACACACCGCCGCCCGAGTGCTTTATATGGATATGGATGTATATAACGTCGGCAACGATTAACACTATACTTATTGAAAATTATTCTGATTCTGTAATCCGTATTAATGGCTGCCGACTCTCTGCGATCCTCGATATACTAATTTTGTTTGTTCAATGCAGTAGGTGAAAAAGTAGATAAAAATTTATTAAAATATAGCATTGCAAAAATATTATTTTTCCACGGCAGGCGGCGGTGCGCGCGCGCGGGCGCACTTATTGAGGAGTCGCCCCTGGTGCAATAGAAATAGTACTGCACTCAGTTACAGTGATTCTGCTAAAACATTATGATAATATAATAATAATAATAATAATAATAATAATAATAATAATAATAATAATAATAATAATAATAATAATAATAATAATAATAATAATAATAATAATAATAATAACAACAATCGATAAGCAGAGTGGAAACACTTCGAAAAGAAATTGAACAACTGGCGCAATACATTGGGGGAGTACAGACAAGAAAATTTCAGAAACGAGTAGAGGAAATAATAGGCCGAGTTCGAAAACACTGGGCACAAGATCCAGTCAACCACAATGCACGATAATGTTTGGACACCTTAAAACAGAAGGTTTCTGTATACGCAAAACGCTTGAGGAGATATAAGGCGAGCAACAATAGGAAGTGCCACAATAGAATGTTTGAACACTCTGAAAGGACTTTCTGCCGTCAGCTTCAGCTACGAATGCAACCGCCGATACTTTTACAAATAAGGAACAAATTGAGTTCTGGAAAAATCAACTAGCCACACCAGCCTCCTGCAATATTGGCGCCAGCTGGGTTAACAAAGAACACCGAGCTTCTCAAGAGTTATGAGCAAATGCATCTTGAGCCTTTTACCACAGATGAAGTCTCCGGCGATAGTAAGGAGCTTGATAATTGGAACACACTCGGGACTGATGGCATCCAAAACTTTTGGCTGAAGAAATTTGGATGTACACATCATCTATTGGCGGTGTTAATAAATAATGTTATACTTGACCCAAAGAAGACGTCATTGTTTTTAACACAATGAGCCACGTATCTTTTGTCAAAAGACCAGGGGTGTTCTGCAGACCCCTGCAGATACCGACCAATAACTTGTCTTCCGAACCTATATAAGTTCATCACATTCTGCCTTGAGAAACGCATATATGCGCACTGCGAACGAAACAACATAATTGTGAGCCAGCAAAAAGTTGTGCCAAAGGATCTATGAATGCAAAGAACAGCTAATAATTGATTCGGTTGTGGGCAATCAAGCTTTCAATGGAATGAGATCTCTTTGCTTCCTACGTGGATCATAAAAAGGCATTTGATTCAGTTCCACACGAATGGCTCATAAGTGTGCTGAAGATCTATAAGATCGATACTTATATCCTGAGATTCCTTAAACACACAATGTCTAGCTGGAGAACAAAAATTCAGTTACGGGTACAAGCGGGTGATGACATCGTAACCAGCACGATGCCAACTAAAAGAGGTATATTTCAAGGGCGACTCGCTAAGATCATTGTGGTTGCGCCTCGCATTGAATCCACTATCAAACCGCCTGAACTCTACCTGATATGGCTTCGGTATAAAAAGAAAAGGCAGGGCGCAAATGAGGCTAAATCATCATCTGTATATGGATGATCTTAAGCTGATGGTCTCCACAAAGAGTCACCTGGAACAACTCCTTACAATCGTGGAAGGGTTTTCCAGAGATATTTACCTGCAGTTTGGGCTTGACAAATGAGTCACCTTACGTGTAGTCAAAGGAAAGATGCAACCAAATGTATATGAAATGCACAATGGCCAGCAAATTGCCTCGATGGGTGTAGAAGGGTGTTATAAATACCTGGGACTACAGCAAACGATAAAAATAAACCACTTAGTAATGAACAACGATCTGACAAATGAGTTTACGAAACGAGTAAAGCAGGTGGTGCGAGCACATCTCAAAAACAGTAACCTGACTCTAAGTGAGTGGTAAACGTGTCGCCACCTAGTTCGGAACCAAGTACTATGTTGTCACGCCCGCTCCAAATAACACAGAGTGTTAAAAATAGAGACAGTATACAACTAACTAACAATTTAAAAAATTGTTAGCCCTGGCCCATTTCTACCCCAATATAGGGACAAAGTATGTAAGACTAGATGCATTCTCGCAACAATTAGTACCGTAGACCGGTTTCGCTCTCATTAGAGCTCTTCAGTACGGCATACTAATTGTAGCAAAAATGCACCAAAAATAACACGGCTATAGTATAGCCAGTCTTAAAACACTAAGTGAGTGGTGAACGTGTCGCCACCTAGTTCGGAACCAAGTACTATGTTGTCACGCCCGCTCCAAATAACACAGAGTGTTAAAAATAGAGACAGTATACAACTAACTAACAATTTAAAAAATTGTTAGCCCTGGCCCATTTCTACCCCAATATAGGGACAAAGTATGTAAGACTAGATGCATTCTCGCAACAATTAGAACCGTAGACCGGTTTCGCTCTCATTAGAGCTCTTCAGTACGGCATACTAATTGTAGCAAAAATGCACCAAAAATAACACGGCTATAGTATAGCCAGTCTTAAAACACTAAGTGAGTGGTGAACGTGTCGCCACCTAGTTCGGAACCAAGTACTATGTTGGAGCGGGCGTGTTATTTTTGGTGCATTTTTGCTACAATTAGTATGCCGTACTGAAGAGCTCTAATGAAAGCGAAACCGATCTACGGTTCTAATTGTTGCGAGAATGCATCTAGTCTTACATAACCTGACTGAGGCTCTTAGTACATATGCTTTTTCTGTACTCACCTATTCATTTTGGATTTTAAACTGGAGCAAAACGGACATACAAAATCTACCACGGAAGGTGCGAACACTCCTAACAAAATCCAAAAAGCTTCATCCCCGTAGTGCTATCGGGCAAGTAACCCTACCTTGACACCAAGGTGGAAGAGGAGTGTTGGATATTGGTAAACAGTTGGACCAGCAGATATTGAACCTACGTGTATATTTTCATCAGCGGGCGGTTACTTCTGAACTACACCGTGCCATATGCGAGGCAGGTAATTCAACACCGCTACAATTAAAAGAAAGTGAAATGCAAAGCAGGTGGGGGAACTATGGAAGAAAGCTCATCTGAGCAGTGCCCGTGCAGATATATATATATAAGAGAGAGAGAAGTCACCAACGGCACGTCGGTGGGCAAGGGATGGCAGCCTTTGTGTGAGGGTAGGGTCACCGATGAGACGTATAGCTCTCTTCTGAATGGAGTCCAGGAAAGTGAGTGTAGAAGCGGCAGCAGCACCCCAGCTGTGGGAGCAGTGTTCGAGGTTTGGTGTTATTTGTGAAGTATATAAGGTATAGAGATTAGCTGGTGAAAAGTATTTGCGAGCCCGGAAGAGTAAACCTAATTTCTTAACAGCCGATTCTGCAATTGATGTGACATGTTGCTGCCAACTGAGATTTAGATCCACAGAAATGCCAACAAGTGAAAAGGACTCATTACTTCGAATAACTTGGTTGTTCGTTGTGATGGGTCTAGGGCTGGTGTATCTCTTATGAGAAAGAAAGCAAGACTGTGATTTGGTGGGGTTGAATTATACAAGATTTCTACTTCCCCAGTCTAATATTTTTTGGAGATCCACGGAGACAGAATCCTCCATTAGTCTGCGATCCTCAATTGGGCTAAAGAGACAGGCTTTGAATATTGTATATTAGAGTGGAGGGTGCTGTCGTCCGCGTAACTGTGAACTGGGTTGGATGTGCTAGAGAGGAGGTCATTGATGTGGAGAAGAAACAAAGTAGGGGCTAAAGCTGAACCGTGAGGAACTCCTGCATTAATTGGATACAGTTTAGAGGAATGGCCATCCACGACAACAGTAATGCTCCAGTTGGAGAGTTTTGGTAGTAGGCTATAGGCCGGAAGTTTATTAAGCAGCGCTGCGTGCCAGACCTGGTCGAATGCTTTGGATATGTCTAGAGCGACAATCTGGGATTCACCGTGTAGTTCCATAGACTTGTTTCAAGAATGGGTTACAAAGGAAATGAGGTCGGCAGTTGATCTGCGCTGACGGAATCCATACTGCATGTCGTGGATTAGACTCCGTTTTTCAAGAAATTTTAGTAATTCGGTGTTTATATACTTTTTCATCACTTTAGAGACGACTGAAAGGAGAGAAGTAGGCCTGTAGTTGCTAGGAAGCGCTTTGGATCCTTTCTTGGGGACGGGTTGTACTCGAGCACTTTTCCAGTTACTAGGGAATATGCCTCTATTGTAAGATGTCTGAAACAGACAAGTCAGGACAGGAGCAAGTTCTGGTGCACATTTCTTGAGAACAATTGCTGCGATCTCGTCAAGGCCAGAGGCTTTCCTGGTATTAAGAGAAGAGATCATCTTTTGTACCTTTTTAGTTTTGAAAATGATATCCGCCATTTTATGCGCGACATTGGGGACTGTTGGTGGTTGATTTAAAGTTATACATATATAAAAGCTATAAAAATTAGGTAAAAATGGCAAACAAAAACGTAAGCTCTAACACAAATACTTATAATCAGTTGTATACACAAAAAAAAACAGGAAGTATACTCAACAAAAAATACACTATAAAGCTGAACATAAAAAAATAATACATTAAACATTAAAATGCACATTCAGCATCATTTTTTTGTCACTATATGGTTATAAAAATGTTTATTAATTTAAAATGCAGTGCCTAATTTAAGGTATTCTGCGTGAGCAGATTTCTTATAAAAAAATCCCTAATAAGGATTGTTAAAATGTTACTCATGAAAACTGACGAGGTAGGCATTGGATTTTGTAGAAATATGCCGCTTATTGTTCCAAAAATACAGTTGGTCAAGATCTACACTTTAAAGAAAATCCGGTTAAAATTGCACTATAAATAAATATTTTACAGGGTGACTCGAAAACAAATGGGTCACACTGTATATATCTAGGTGAACATTGTTCTAACTAAAACATAAAACTTGTTACAAATCTAGACACAAAAATGTAACAATATCTCGCTATCGTAGTACATGTGCAATAACTATGAAGAATTAGGTAGTTAGAGGCTCATATACGCCTTTAAGGATATTGCACCCTCTAAATTGCATGTAATATCACCCCCAGAAACATTACAGATATATTACAGCACAAATTGTGCAAAATATACGACTCACTGTATCCCACCAGCCGAGAAGGTATTACATTCATGAGAAAACCAATTATGCAAAACATTCATCAGAAGAGAGACGAACTTTCCAAGGATCCTGATTATTTATTCGTAAAAGTTTTGTTACTGTGGTGATTTCGTTACGTCAGCGTAAGCAGAATGCCTGGATCTTTCACAGTAAAAAACGTAAGTAAGTGAAGTTTTCAGGACAGTACCAATAGGTTTTAAATTGAGTAGCTACGTAAGGAAACTTTCCTAATTTGAATCAAGAATCATTAATTATATTTTATAGGCATTTAATGCAAAAAATTTCGAGGACACACGACGAAATATCCTTTTATGATATATACATTTCGGGTTAAGGAGTCGAAAAATAATAAAACAGTGAAATACGCTATCGTACTCAAAAAAAAAACAAGATTCTTATAAGGCGTGATACAATAGCACATATCAACACTTCCTTAAAAAAAATACCCCTCCATTCGGATCCCCGGGAGAGGGGTGTACAGGGGGCGCAAACATCAAGATTTAACTTATCCTTTTCGAATATATGTAGCCTAAATTCTAACCTAAACTCCGCCCACCATTTCCTCCAGGCTAACAGGCCCCAACTCCTCTTCCTCACCGAAACCCAAATCAGTGCCAAAACAGCCACTAATCACCTTAATTTCCCGGGGTATGAGCTCCTTACTTCCTTTAGATTGCATGGAGGCGTGTGCGCGTACGTCCGTAGCAATCTACCCTGCACCAGACTCCCCAATTTAGAATCTGGAAGAAGACACATACTATGGATAAAACTTTCTCTCAGGACTGCAACTAAATTCATCTGTTGCATTTACCGGTCAACTTCTGACAACAACTCTGTCCAGCTCTTTAAATACCTTTCTGAAAAAACCGACTATCTGATTTCTGAATATCCTTCCTCCGAGGTCACTATTCTTGGTGACTTCAATGTCCATAATAAGGAATGGCTAGGATCTTCAAAAACCGATCCACAAGGGAGAGCAGCGGTGGCATTTGTAGTCAGCAATTCTTTAGCCAATATGGTTCAGCAACCTACTTACTTTCCTCGTATCCCAACACACAGCTCAAATCCCTTGGATCTCCTTCTTACTACAAAACCTGAATGCTATAAGATATCAGTCACCGCCCCCCTTGGTCGCTCAGACCACGACATGGTCACTGCTTCCTGCGAAATTCAACCCGAGCTCACACAGTCATCACACCCACGTATCGTTTGGCACTACAACTCCGCAAACTGGGACGAAATGCGGAATTACTTTCCCTCATTTCCCTGAGCGTCTGTCTGCTTCTCTCATCCTGGCCTCTCTGATATCTCACCAAACGTCACCGAAATTATCCAAGCTGGCATGGAATGGTTTATTCCACGTACACAGAAAACCTCTTCAGCCACTCAAAAGCCCTGGTTCTCTAAATCATGTGACAAGGACATGTTTCTGAGTTTAGTTTGAGCATTAAACCATAAGTGTTGCCATTCTTCGTGCAAAGTGTGTTTTAAGCGAGTTTGAAGGTCTGTATGTATAATGAACTCATGATCTGGAGTAATTTTGTCGCAAGCCTTCTTAGCTAAGTTATCTGCCTCTATGTTGCCTCCTATACCAGAGTGAGATGGCACCCATATTATTACTGTCGATTTTGCACACTGGGTTATTTCCCTCGCCGTTTTATGTGTGTCTGCAACAATAGGATGTTTGTTGTAAAGTGTTCATATGGCATTGGCAGCTGATAATGAGTCGCAGCTGATAATCGATCTGGTATGGAAAGATTTAAGGAAAGTTTCTAGACAGACGTGTACAGCTGTGAGCTCTGCTGTATACACACTGCAAACATCCGAGAGTCGTAGACTCAGTTTTATATCTGCTGCGAAAACCGAGCAACCAGTGGTTAAGCCGCATCTAGATGCATCAGTGTAATATATCGCGTCCTATAGGTACTGGCTCAGAAGCCCATAAAAAGCTGCTCTTAGAGTGGGGGCAGGTGTTGTTCGTTTGTTGTGAGGACTCAAGGTTGTGTTGATAATAAGGTGGTTTTCCAACCATGGAGGATCTTGGACAACCTTCTTTCGAACGTAGTGGATATCTCTTGAGCTTAAATTATTGTATATATCTAGGTATATGTTAGCAAGACGTGAATAGTTTTGAAATATCCTGTTCATGACAATCGAGTATGCAAGGTTGCATGTGATCTTCGCAGCATATGACAGCGATAAATGTTTCCTCCTTAGCCACAAAGGTATCTCTCCAGCTTCCCTTAGTATACTTAAAATATGACTGGTTCTGAAAGCTCCTGTTGCTAGTCTTAATGCTGTATTTTGGATAACATTTAGTTGCTTAAGAGTTGACTTACTAGCTGATGAATATAAAATAGAACCATAGCCAAGTCTTGATCTCATAAGGCTTCGGTATATTGTAAGGAGCACAGTTTCGCTAGCTCCCCAATTTTGATTCGCCAGTACTTTTAGGATGTTAATTTTTTCAAGATATTCCATTTTAATATAATTAATATGAGATTTACATGTTACTTTGGTATCTAATATCATCCCAAGAAATCTATGTTCATCTTTTATCGCGAGGTCATTGTTGTATAGTTGTAGATAAGTGATGATGCTGACGTGTCTTCTATAAGAGAAGAGCATCACTTATGATTTCTCGACGGAAAAGGTAAATCCAAGTTCTTTTGAGCATTTCTGAATTGAGAGTATGGAATCTGGTAGTAGAATTCTGGTTGAATCTGCATTATTTTGGTTTGGCTCCGTTCAATTTGACTCTAAATCGCCTATTTTTTATTTATTTTTAATTTCAACAACACACCACGAGGGCTTACAGCCTAAATACTATCGTACCGTGGGTGCCGGCAAGGAGGAAAGAGGCAACTTGTTAATTCTGGACTTGAAGGTTTGGAGGTTCGGAGGAGAAGGAAAAACATGTGCCGGCAAGGAATTCCACAACTTGGAAGTCCTCGGGACAAAAGAGCGGGCGTAACAAGTTGTTCTGTGTCTGGTGACCTGGACAGTAAAAGCGTGCATTGGCTCTGTTCCCCTGGTAGATCTGTTGGGGGCAGCAGGTGGGGGAACTATGGAGGAAAGCTCCTTTGAGCAGTGCCCGTGCAGATATATATATATATATATATATATATATATATATATATATATATATATATATATATATATATATATATATATATATATATACATATATATATATATATATATATATATATATGTAGAGAAGAGGCAGAGGTCATCAACGGCACGTCCGTGGGCAAGGGATAGCAGCCTTTTGGTGAGGGTAGGTTCACCGATGAGACGTATAGCTCTCTTTTGAATGGAGTCCAGGATAGCGAGTGTAGAAGCGGCAGCTGCACCCCAGATGTGGCAGCAGTTGGCCTTATTTGTGTTGTATATAAAGTATAATGATTAGCTGGTGAAAAGTATTTGCGAGCCCGGAAGAGGAAACCTAATTTCTTAATTAGGATTTCGATCCACAGAAATGCCAACAAGAGAAAAGAACTCATTACTTTGAATAACTTGGTTGTTTATTGTGATGGGTCTAGGGCTGGTGTATCTCTTATGAGAAAGAAAGCAAGACTGAGATTTGGTGGGGTTGAATTGTACAACATTTCTACTTCCCCAGTCTAATATTTTTTGGATATCCAGAGAGACATAACCCTCCATGAGTCTGCTAAAGAGACAGGCTTAGAATATTGTATATTTGAGTGGAGGGTGCTGTCGTCCGCGTAACTGTGAACTGGGTTGGATGTGCTAGAGAGGAGGTCATTGATGTGGAGAAGAAACAAAGTAGGGGCTAAAGCTGAACCTTAAGAAACTCCTGCATTAATTGGATACAGTTTAGAGGAATGACCATCCACAACTACAGAAATGCTCCTGTTGGAGAGGAAATTTGCTGTCCAGGTACAAAGTTTTGGTGGTAGGCCATAGGCCGGAACTTTATTAAGCTGCGTGCCAGACCTGGTCGAATGCTTTGGATATGTCTAGAGCAACAATCTGGGATTCACCGTGTAATTCCATAGACTTGTTCCAAGAATGGGTGACAAAGGAAAGGAGGTCGGCAGTCGATCTGCGCTGACGGAATCCATACTGCCTGTCGTGGATTAGACTGTGTTTTTCAAGAAATTTTAGTAATTCGGTGTTTATATACTTTTCCATCACTTTAGAGACGACTGAAAGGAGAGAAATAGGCCTGTAGTTGCTAGGTAGCGCTTTGGATCCTTTCTTGGGGATGGGTTGTACTCGAGCAGTTTTCCAGTTACTAGGGATATGCCTTTATTGTAAGATATCTGAAACAGACGAGTCAGGACAGGAGCAAGTTCTGGTGCGCATTTTTTGTTGAGAACAATTATATATATATATATATATATATATATATATATATATATATATATATATATATATATATATATATATATATATATATATATATATATATTAAGTCAAAGAAATGATCCATAGCGGGTTACAAGTGGATTAGGGGTGGCGAGTTGCGTTGTGAGTAATGTACCATTAGAATACTTCTGTTATAAACCTGGTACAGGTTGAAACGTTCTTACGAAGTGGATGGGGTGTTTACACCACTTGTCAAATCAATAAACAAATGATGTTTTTCTTTTTAATTTCAATTCAATACAAGCACGGTAAACACAGGCAATCTAACGTAGAGAGTGGCGGAACAACCGTCACTCCTGGAAGTTGACAGATTGATTGATAATTATTAGACACGATAAAAAATGTACACACGCTTAACTTTAGCTTTTGTAAGTTACAAGTGGTGGGCGATCAATTACTGTCAGTTAGCGCGTAGCCTGGCTTGGAAACTTAAAAACCTTCAAGTTGTATTACTTTACGTTCAAAGTGGCAAAGTTCATGCTAATAACGGCTGGCATTTTTTACCCCTTGCACGAGTTTCTAACCCACCAAAAAGAAGAACGACGACAGAGAGAAGAGGGGGGGATCAAGTGATAAAGAGAGAAGCAGATAGCCAGAGGCAGCTTTAGGTTTACGGGATGTTTTTGTACTGTTGAATTTCACTATGTAAAGGCCTATGTTGGCACGAGCTGAATTTTGATGTATAAATTACTACCGGGGTTTTATGTTTTATATGTTTTATTGCCGGGATAAAAGGTAGGGGGCTTCATTGTAATTGTATCTCTTCAGTTTTATGGGACGCGGAAATTTCAGAGACAGAAATTAACACCGAAATTAACAATAATTTATTATTTACGAGAAAGACGCTATAAACCTAAAACAGAAGAGGCGTAATAAACTGAAAGTCATACGAAAGATCATCTATTAAAATTATTAATTATTTCAGTGAATTATAACTGCTTCTAACAGGTGAACTTTTAACTAAAAGAATTAAATAAAAATATCTGGACGCAGCAAGTGCGTTATGGTAGCGAATTTTCTTTAAAATATTTTCAATGGCAAATGTCTTTCTTTGATGAAAGCAGGCATCACACTTGGTTGCCTATGTAGTAGAAACAATGTACCATATTTCATCGAAATAAATTTGCTGTTTGAAAATATATAAACATTTTTTAAAAGTCTAGATGCAACAAATGTGTTATGGAAGTGAATTTCCATAAAAATGTTTTTAATATGCAGGTTCCAGAAAAGCGTTCGGGAGCTAAACTGCAAATTTACCGAAAATTCGCTACCAAAACGCACTTACTGCGTCCAGCTTTTTTTTTGAAACGTATCATATTTCGACAAAAAATGCAAAAATGCATTAACGACATTGTTCTACGAAATTTAGCTATAAAAAAAATTATACACCCCTACTCACTCCTGGTCCGGTAACTTCCTTGGGGGATGTGAACAAGAAATTTTTCTTAGGGTTTGTGGATTCAGGGGGGCCCTAGGCAGGTTTCTGACAACAGTTTTTTGAAAAGCGTTCGGGAGCTAAACTGCAAATTTACCGAAAATTCGCTACCAAAACGCACTTACTGCGTCCAGTTTTTTTCTTACAAACGCATCATATTTCGATAAAAAATGCAAAAATGCATTAACGAATTTGTTCTACGAAAATTAGCTAAACAAAATTATACACCCCTACTCACTCCTGGTCGCGTAACTTCCTTGGGGAGTGTGAACAAGAAATTTTTCTTGGGGTTTCTGAAAACAGTGTTTTGAAAAGCGTTCGGGAGCTAATCTGCAAATTTACCGAAAATTCGCTACCAAAACGCACGTACTGCGTCTTTTTCTTACAAACGCATGATATTTCGATAAGAAATTCAAAAATGCATTAACGAATTTGTTCTACGAAAATTAGCTAAAAAAATTATACACCCCTACTCACCTTTGGTCCCGTAACTTCCTTGGGGAGTGTAAACAAGAAATTTTTTGGGGGAATAGGGGTGCTGTGCGTGGTAGGCAGGGTTTAAGGGGGATATGGCTTCAAGATGTGAAAAAGACAACTTTCAAGCCCGTTTTATTCGCATTTTTTGCTCATATTTCCTTTTTACTACCTACCCCGCCCAGCACCCCTATTCACTCCTGGTCCCGTAACTTCCTCGGGGGGTGTGAACAAGAAATTTTTCTTGGGTTGTGTGGATCCAGGGGGGGGGGGTCTAGGCAGGTTTCTGAAAACAGTTTTTTGAAAAGCGTTCGGGAGCTAATCTGCAAATTTACCGAAAATTCGCTACTAAAACGCACTTACTGCGTCCAGATTTTTCTTATAAACGCATCATATTTCGATAAAAAATGCAAAAATGCATTCACAAATTTGTTATACGAAAATTAGCTAAAAAAATTATAGACCGTTAAACCATAAACTTCACTAAACCTACAAATAAATATCCAAAAAGGCACCAACTTAACTAAACTGACAGCCAAAGCATCAAAGAAAGGGTCTATTTGAAATGGATATTTTGTAAATATTTTAGTAAAATGAAGGGCAATGACGGTTGAATCTGAAACTTAAGGGCTTGCAGGACACTCTTCTTGCAACATTTTCTTTTCACAATCGGTATTTGGTTCACATTCTTTGCCTAAACATTGCTAATTTTGACGTTTAAAATTGCGAGTTTGGCGTTTTGAGGAAAACTCCAAAATGTGTTTCTTTAACTGCCCATAACTTCGTTGTCTTTAAGGCTAGAGACCTTAATTTTGGTACAGAGTTCACTCTTTATAATACAAACACGCGTACCAACCCTTACTTTGTTATTTACGGAGATTATGAATTTTTTTAGAAAGAAAACACAAAATTTTCCGGGAAAACCTGGTCCAATTATCCTGGCTAACGAACTTATCCAAGCCACTTGCAAAAGGAAGGTATTCACCAAATTTGATCAAGATCGGTCCATTATTTTTTGAGTTATCGGTCGGATATATATATATATATATATATATATATATATATATATATATATATATATATATATATATATATATATATATATATGTATATATAAACACAGATCTCATTAGCGAATTAAAAAAAAACGCTAAAAAATTCCGGACGCAGCAAATGCGTTATGGTAGCGAATATTTATTAAATGCTTCAAATTTGAAGAACTCAATTTGCTAGAAATCTAAAAAGTTGAAATTTGGTTTACAGTGTGTCCCAAACTGAATGGGAATGTATTGCTATATCCGTTATTATTAGAGATAGGGAGACGGTTAAATTCGATTACACTCCCCGTAAATAATAATTAAACTCAAAAAGTCATCGTTTGAGTAATTGAAGTGTGCCATTATTGTGGAAAATACTCTCTTTTATCAAAATATAATTGACAAACGTGCTTTACAGTACAACCATTAAGTTTACTGTAGGAAGATGACTTTTAAAATTTTCATCTCCTAGGCAACCTGATAAACTGACTGATAATCATTTCTTATCGCAAATATGCCTCGAAGTGAACGTTGCAAATTTCGAACATTTATTGTGAAGTGATAACACACAAATCTCTTTGTTCCCCGATAATGCTTTACTCTTATGAAATTTTGGACAAAACACTCCATTCTTAGAAATTTTTGAGTAGTATTCTGATCATGTAACGAGTTGATTTGTGTTTATGTGGAAATATCTTTGCAACCACACGACATCTTCTGTTAATAATTCGATTATACTCCTCGTAAAAATTGACGTCTACTTCCGGTATAATCGTAAGTTCCATACTGACGTCAATATTTTCAGTGACCTGGAAATTTCGAGAAACCCACGTGCGTGAATTTTCAGAATTCAATTGTGAGCCGTACTCCAAAAACAGCTAACGGGAAGTCTACGTGGGACACTATATATATATATATATATATATATATATATATATATATATATATATATATATATATATATATATATATATATATATATATATATATATATATATATATATATATATACCGAGTGACAACTTTCAAAGCATAGGCGAATAACATGGGAAATCAAATATTTGCAAAATTAAAAGTGTGAGCAGCCATGACATGCCAAATTCGAATAACTTTGTTACTGTCAAATCAGACATTTCTGACTATCAATACACATTTTCCTAAAAAGCTTGACAATGAATAATAATAATAATAGCTATAGTAATGAGGAACAAGTGTTTACTGTAAAAACATATTACAGTGCTGGCAGTTTGCGAAAAGTTTGAGATTTGTCCTCAGTTAAGTACGATAATCGGTCATAATGCTGATTGCACATTATTAAAAAATTACGAAAATCCTCGTTTACCATGATTTTGTTTTAACATAAGACACTTTGAAGAAAAAGCAATTATAACAGTAGTGCCTTCAGTTCCGGAACAATAATAAAATTAACTATTAACAAAAAATAAGTAACAATGATTCAACTGAAATAACAACAACAAATATTCAAATAGTCCCCCATTTTGATATAAACAATATCCCAACCTATTATAAAATGCCTTTCGAACTTGTGCGAGTTGTTGGTTATTAACGCGTGCACATTCAGCAAAGATAGCCTCACTCAAAGAATTAATATTTAGGTGACGAGTTTTATAAATTTTGTTAAGGTGACCCCACAAGAAGAAGTCACAAGGTTCCAAATCGGGAGATCTGACCTGCCAATTAATATTACCACCGCGACCAATCCAATGATTAGGAAAAAATTAACTAAACAGGTTCTTACGTCTACACCAAAATGAGCTGGACACCCATCCTGCTGAAACCAGACTTCCCGATTTTCATTTGCAACTTGGTCCAATGCAGGACATATCTTATTTACCAAGAGTTCCAAATAATTTTCTGAATTTAAATTGTCAGTTAATTCAAACGGTCCAATGATATGATATTAAAAATGCCTGCCCACATATTATTTTTCTGAAGGTATTGGGATCTCGTCGAAAGTTGTAACCTTGTGTTTTGTTGCGCCCAGTATCTTGTATTCTGTACGTTAGGTTCATTATTTAGCGTAAACGTGCACTAGTTAGTAAAGCAAATGGATGAAAGAAAATGGCGATCCCGATTGGCGCTTTCCATAACATCTTCACAAAATACATGCCTGCCCTCTTCATCTATTGCCAACAACTGCGGCAACTGCGGCTTTTACGGGTGGTAGTTGTGTTTTTTAAGGATTTTTCGCACACGCTCCCGAGAAACACCACATTCTTCTGCTGTAACTCTAGTACTTGTAGTTGGATTGACATTGAATAACACTAGCACCCTTTCCTCTAGTTCTGCATTAACTTGTCTTTTAACGCCTGTTTCATTATAAAAATACATTGATATTGAAATAATACAAATTCAGCTGTAAGCTTACCACCCCTATTTGCTACTGCTACACTTGCAGTTTCTTCTAATTCTCTCAAAATACGTTCGATTGTGCTCACGGATGGAATGGGTCGATCATCGTACTTAACTGAGAACAAATCTGACAGTAACAAACTGATTCGACTTTAGCATGTCAAAAATGGTTGATTTGACAGTAACAAAATTATTCTAATTCAGCATGTCATGGCTGCTCACTTTGCAAATATTTAAATTATCATCTCATGATAAAAAGAGCATTTAATTAGTAGGTATTTGGTATCAGCAGGCTCAGAAAATTAATTCTCTTTTGATAGACACCACTACCGTTCTTATAGATAAAAGAGGCGAGCAGCAAACTGCAAATATGTGATTTCCCATGTTATTCGCCTATGTTCCGCCTTGAAAGTTGTCACTCGGTATATATATATATATATATATATATATATATATATATATATATATATATATATATATATATATATATATATATATATATATATATATATATACAGGGTCTCCCAAGTTGAGTAGCCTATTAGATTATTTTCCAAACTATGCATATCTGAATGCTGAAAACTTGCACATGGGGGTTGCAGAAGATGCTCTATCTGAAAAAAATAATTTCCAAAATGGCGCACTTCCGGTTTTAAAAGAAGTAGGTGCTAACTTTGTTATTTTAAATAGAACACCCTGTGTATTATTACATTTTAGAATGCTTATTTGATTTTAGGTGGACTTTTATTAACAAACCTTAGTCCTATCTTCAAATGTTATCGAAATATTTCAATTTTTTCGAAAATTCGAGCCACGAGAAGGCTTTTTTGATAAGGGTATTTTAGCTTTCTGGTGGGTGTGTTAGGATATTTTTTTAACTGTGCATTGCAGGACAACAAAGGTGTGTTGCGACATTATTGAAACAATATTTCATATACAGGGTGTTTTGTGTAATGTATATGAATTCCGTAGCTTTCAAACTCAAAAAACTTGTTTATTTCAAATTAAACACCCTGTATTTTATTATTTTATCAAATGCTTCTGAAGACACTCTTTCAAACTGTATTAGCATTCCCTATACCTAAAAACGATGTTTCTTGAGTAATTGACATTTTTTAGAAAAAAGCACAGAATTCCGCAAAAAAAAGTTAATTAATTAACTTATTCAATATAACACCCTGTATTTTATTGTTTTATCAGATGCACTAGAAGTCACTATTTAAAACTGTATTAGCATTCCCTATACCTAGAAACCATTTTTTTTGAGTTGTTAACAATTTAATAAAAAAAAGTACAGAATTCGGCCAATACAGTATTATGTTTATAATGTATGCATTTATGTATGTATTTATGTATGTATGTGAATGTCTGTCACACATAAAAGAAATTATATTATCATAGGAATTGTTCAAATTGTCCACCATTTGCATTAACACATCTTTCCAAGCGAGATAGAACTCCATCACTTGTATTTCGAAGGGATTAAGGTTGTCGAGACTATTTCGAACTCGGTTTTTAAGTTCTTCTCTTGAATTAACTGGAGTTGCATAAACGTCTGACTTGATCTTGCCCCACAAGTAAAAATCGAGCGGCGTCAGATCGGGTGACCGTGAAGGCCAAACATATCTTCCTCCGCGTCCTATCCACCTACCTTCGAACACTTCATTCATGTACACCTTGACATCTGCTGAAGAATGCGCAGGGGCACCATCTAGTTGATACCAACAATTGATATGATGGTTGAGGGGTAGAGTGTCCAGAAAATCACTGACTGTGGTTCGTAAGATTCTTAGGTACTGATTGGAGGTAAGGTTACTATCGTAAATACAGTAAGAAATTTTATTGTCCATTAGAAGAGCAAATACATTAAAACTAAATTTATTCTGGAAACAGCGCTCTCTTATCACATGAGGATTTTGCTGTGCCCAGTGATGCGAATTGTGTCTGCTAAAAATTTCTTCATGTGAAAACTTGGCTTCGTCTGTCCAAATTATATTTTTTATAAAGGAGGGACTATTTTGGTGACGATCCAGGAGCCATTGACAAAATTCCACTCTTCGTGTTGCATCACTAGGTTGTTGAACATTCACAGTTGTAAATTTATAATCGTGCATATTGTGCTTACGCAATATTCTATATATTGTCGAATGCGACAGGTTCAAATCAGCTTCAGCAGTTTTTACTGATGCCTGGGGATGGGCTTCAAAATACGATAATACAGTGATTTCAACGTCTTCGTTTCCTGTTAGTGGTGTGTTTCTTGATGAGTTTTTCATATGGCAGCTACCAGTGCTCAAGAAGTTTGATTCGTACCTTCTGAATTTTTTAATTGTCATTGGTGGTACCTCAGGATACCGTTCGTTGAACATTCGACATGTCCTGCTGGCAATTCTGCTACACTCCCCGTAAAAGTAAAACAAATTGAGCAATTGTTCATGTGAGTAGTTACGGCTTTCCATTATACTCTCGAGTCGTAATTTATTTTATTTTTATTTATCTATTTATGATAATTCGCCCAACACGATATACAAGATATAACAATAATAATTATTGTTCACACAAACATACATCAACTCAGGTAATAAAACAATAATGTCACATTACTGAAACGTCAAACTGTAGACAGCACTCTAATAAGTTTATTAACTAACTTATTTTTGTGGCATTCTGTGCTTTCTTCCAAAAGTTGTAAATAACTCAAGGAAAATGGTTTCTAGGTATAGGGAATGCTAATACAGTTTTAAATAGTGACTTCTAGTGCATCTGATAAAACAATAAAATACAGGGTGTTCTATTGAATAAGTTAATTAATTAACTTTTTTTGCGGAATTCTGTACTTTTTTCTAAAAAAATGTCAATAACTCAAGAAACATCGTTTTTAGGTATAGGGAATGCTAATACAGTTTGAAAGAGTGTCTTCAGAAGCATTTGATAAAGTAATAAAATACAGGGTGTTCTATTTGAAATAAACAAGTTTTTTGAGTTTGAAAGCTACGGAATTCATATACATTACACAAAACACCCTGTATATGAAATATTGTTTCAATAATGTCGCAACACACCTTTGTTGTCCTGCAATGCACAGTTTAAAAAAATATCCTAACACACCCACCAGAAAGCTAAAATACCCTTATAAAAAAAGCTTTCTCGTGGCTCGAATTTTCGAAAAAATTGAAATATTTCGATAACATTTGAAGATAGGACTAAGGTTTGTTAATAAAAGTCCACCTAAAATCAAATAAGCATTCTAAAAATGTAATAATACACAGGGTGTTCTATTTAAAATAACAAAGTTAGCACCTACTTCTGGTAGAACCGGAAGTGCGCCATTTTGGAAATTATTTTTTTCAGATAGAGCATCTTCTGCAACCCCCATGTGCAAATTTTCAGCATTCAGATATGCATAGTTTGGAAAATAATCTAATAGGCTACTCAACTTGGGAGATCCTGTATATATATATATATATATATATATATATATATATATATATATATATATATATATATATATATATATATATATATATAAAATAATTCAAACGGACCTTGGCTTCAGGTTCTATTGGCCCAAATTGGCGCTCATTTAAAAAAAATTGCAAAGTCTCACCATCGATACCTCTCTATGAGCGATTTTTTTAAAACACAAGTCAGCTAAAAACCAGCAATCAGGCAAAGCTACTTCATGTACACTGGCGTATATTTTAAATCTTTCAACATCTCAGTAAGTATCGGGTCCTAAACGAAACGAAAACTAAAAACTTTGGACACAGCAAGTGCGTTATGGTAGCGAATTTTCATTAAAATATCTTTAATATCAACAAGCCAATTTTTCTTTAGCTAAAAAACATCAAATTCGGTAGATACTGTTACAAACCACTTCAATAGACGTATGTGTAGTGTTGCCACATCTCCAGAACTTCCCCAACATCTGGGAATTTTTGCACAATCTGGCAACACCGCCTCCCCACTCCCCTGGGGGTACTTAGGGTGACTCCCCTCAGGTGAAGTCTCAACCCTCTAGGACCAGAAATAACTAAGTTACCAACTTGTACCCCGTCGGAACGGATAACTGAGGTCTGCACATTCCGAACACCCTGTATACACACCCTGTATGGGCAGAGAACCCTTACACCCTGTATACGCAGAGAGATCTTATATTACGAGAAACACTTCTTGTGTAACATAGGAGTGATGACCACATTTGGATCATCCTGTATATGCATCCCCCTGTATACACACGGGACCTATCTGTATTCACAGAACCTTCTAGTAAAAGAAGGTCCTGGAAAATTATGGAATGGAACGCTCCAGAAAGTGGTGGAAGGTACGGCGAGTATATAAACGCGAAAGCAAGCCAGTACAGTTCAGTTAGAGAATGTGGAAGTGACTTGAAGAAGCAGTAACCAGTGAATAAAGGGTTAAGAGAGTAGCGACTGTAGTTCCAGTATAATAATTTGTGTGCAGATTAGTGAGTGTAAGGCCAGATAAACTAACTGTTTTGTGAGAGAGACATTCTAGAACTTTTATTGTATCCATATTTAGACAGTAAATTAAGTGTTTGGTGAGAGAGACATTCTAGAACTTTTATTGTATCCATATTTAGAGAGTAAATAAAGTTATTTTGTTAAAATTAAAAGTCTCACTTATCCAGAATCCGGAGAAAACGCAACAATACTATAATGTTTATGGCATAAACCTTATACCAAATGCCGCCCTCTCAAAGCTATGTGGAATTGGTTGGTCAACATATTTTGCTGTTCCACAGAAAACTTCGAGCTTACTTTCTGGTAACTAAAACTATTGGTACCAATTTTCCATATTCCTGTTTCGCACAATAACCTCAATCAAACAGCAACCTCAAACAATATCAATATGGCATGTCGGACAAGCCACCTTTATGTTTGTCTTTGACAATTGCCTATGGAACAATGCTATCGGTGACAGGGTCACAAATCAGTGCGTGAAATCCGGCGATTATACACCAGTTAGCGCTCCCTGTCTCTACAAGCCAACGGAACAGAACAGTAGTTGACCCAAAGGCTTATGCGTGTGCCAAGTACCCTCCCCTGCTTATTTGTGCGTCAACATTGACGATCTGCTGTATAATTGGTCGGGCGACCTACTATCAGCGACCACGATTATTAATTAAATCAGGGTCACACCTCCAGTTTCCTTGCACTGGTATGCCTAGATCCATTATCGTGTCGACTATACATTTATAAAGTACAATACGTTCAATTTTAGTGGTTTTGTTTTAATGGCTAATTAATATTGTCTTTGGTTTCGTTTTAAGCTGAAGTAAAAAAACTCTGGGCGCAGCAAGTGCGTTATGGAAGTGATTTTTCATAAAAATGTTTTTAATTACAAATATATCGCTCTAATGCGAGCAGGCATCAATTTGGTCACTGGTATAACCTATATAGTAGGAACAGTGTAACATATTTTATCAAACTAGATATTTGAAAATGTACAAACATTTTCCGAAAATAAACTTTATATGTTTCCGAGAAAACTGGTCTCCTAGCCAATGAACCTGAGGTTAATAGCAAATTGAGTTAATGAAATTTAAAACATTTAATGAAAATTCGTAACCAAAACTCCCTTGCTGCATTCAAACAAAAATTTTCCGAAAATAAGGTTAAATATTGGTATCTTAACCAACAAATCTTAAAAAAAAATTAAAAAACTGTTTTTTTCAAGTTTGTATTTTCATAATTAGTTATAGTAAAACTCACGTTAGATCCTTGAGAATGGAATAAACTTTTCCGAAAGCTCGGCCTTTAATAAAGAGTTATATATATATATATATATATATATATATATATATATATATATATATATATATATATATATAACATATAGTCTGAAGCCGACCTCGGATTTGGTTTCCAGGGGTCCTAATTAGCGCTCATTTGAAGAAATTTTTTCCAATTTCGAAAGTCGGGATCTCCTCATTAGTGAATTCTTTTTAAGAAAATTCACTAAAAATATACAGGTGTTTCTAAATTGATGCGAAAAATTTTACAGGGTGATTCTTTAGCGAAAAATAAGGGGTGTCTTTTGTATAAAGTTTTTCTTGGAACCCCTTCTCCTTCAAGTTACAGCCCTTTGAAATTTTGGCAAAAAAAAGTTTTCATTAAATTTCTCCGTTATGGAATAATTTTAAAAAACGAAATTTTGCAGATGCATAAGGCTAACAAAATGACAGTTTTAAAAGGATTTTATAACCTTATATACCTCACAAGAGGGTGAAAAAACCTACCCTTACATTATTTTTTATCAGTACTCTTTATAGTGTGTACCGTTTTCTATTTAAAAAAAAGATTTATAAAGAAGGATTCATTTAGCAACTTTTTTATGTCTTGACATTTTCTCATAAAATTCTTAGTTTCATCACAAAAAAAAAAAAAATATTACTCAGATCGATGTCACATGAATTTACAGAGTGGTTGTTATTTGCTGAAAAATCACGTACGTGGTAGGCTGTCAAATAACGTCATAATTACACTAATATGTTAATATGTATTGTTCTGGCTTTTACTAATTTCCAAAAATTCATAATAAGAAACAACTATTGTACTACTATTTTATAATTAATAATTAACAAACTAAGAAACGAAAAGAAATATTAACAAAATGTTAGTACGTTCAGGAATGAAACGTATCATCATAATAAATGTTGCAAATGCCCCCCTTCGGAGAGAACTCATGACTCTAGCCTGTTTCTCATTGAACTTCGTATTCTTCGAAAAATACCGGGTGTGTTTCTTATAATATCACATGATGCGATAATACGATTTCTGAGGTCATCGATGTTTTCAACAGGACTTGAATAAACTGAAGATTTCAAAAAACCCCACAGGCAAAAATCCAACGGATTCAATTCAGGAGATCGGACAGGCCAATTCTGTAGGCCTCCTCAACCTATCCAACGATTTGGGTTAACTTCGTTCAAGTAGTTACGAGCGTTGATACTAAAATGAGCGGGAGCCCCGTCGTGCATGTACCACATTTGTTGTCTAATTTGTAAATGAATAGTTTCAAGAAGTAGGGGCAACTCTTCTTCGAGTAGATGACAATACACTTCTCCATTTAGTCTTATCGGAGGAAAATATGGTCCAATTACATTTAATGAAAACTGGTGTTGAAAATGAGATTCCGTAATTTCGTGTGGGTTTTCTTCAGACCATATCTGGTTTTTATGAAAATGTCTAATATATTCTCGTGAAAAGTTGGCCTCATCAGTAAATAAAATACGAGATAAGAAAAATTTGCGTGCTCATTTGAAGCATCTATTGACAAAAAATTAAACGAGGTAAAAAATCACGAGGTAAGAGCGCTTGAACTCTTTGGATATGGTAGAGATACAGTAGTTGTTCTTTTAAAATTCTAAATGCCGTAGAATAGCTGACATTTAAGACTTGAGCGATTCTTCTTGTACTTGTATCAGGAGTTTCTTCAATTAAATTGAGGACAGCCTCTTCAAGTGCTACTGTTCTTACTTCTCTAGAACGCCCGCAATCGGTGGCACTGAAAATTTTCCTTCTTCTTGCAGACGTTGATGAATGCGTGCGAATATGCTGTGATGCTCTTAATCCATTGCCATTAGCACGGCCATATTCAAAATGCATATCTGCCATTTCGGAATTGGCATAATTTACCATTTTATACACTTATTTGTTCTAAGTGTTTAAAAAATGCTTGATATATTGACAAAAACCAGAATAATTAATATTAGTGTCATTATCACGTTATTTGACAGCCTACCACGTACTTGATTTTTCAGCAAATAACAATCACTAAATTCATGTGACATCGATCTGAGTAATATTTTATTTTTTTGTGATGAAACTAATCATTTTATGAGAAAATGTCAAGATATAAAAAAGTTTCTAAATGAATACTTATTTCTAAATCTTTTTTTTAAATAGAAAACGGTACACACAATAAAAAGTGCTGAAAAAAAAATAATGTAAGGGTAGGTTTTTTCACCCTCTTGTAATAACATTATAGGGTTATAAAATCCTTTTAAAACTGTCATTTTGTTAGCCTAATGCATCTGCAAAATTTCGTTTTTAAAATTATTCCATAACTGAGAAATTTAATGAAAACTTTTTTTGCCAAAATTTCAAAGGGCTGTAACTTGGAGGAGAAGGGGTTTCAAGAAAAACTTTATATAAAAGACACAACTTATTTTTTGTCAAAGAATCACCCTGTAAAATTTTTCGCATCAGTTTAGAAACACCTGTATATTTTATTTTGGTGGATGTCACTCCACTCGATTAATTGACGTTCTATTATTGGCCGTTTACATCCATGATTAAAAGATAAATATGCTTAATACGCTTTGCAATGTCCCTCTTATACAATCATAAAAATGGGTTTGCGTGCTTGAGAAGAAATAAATTTTACATTCAACATAAGGCGTGACCGGGAAGACCTATTTCTGTGTCCGTCCCCGAAAATATTAATGCAATTCATGGCATGATACAATCAGTTTTTTATAGATCATATATTAGATATATTTTAGACTGTGGCTGTATACATTATAGAAGTATCTCAAAAAAGAATTTATTGAAAATAGATACGAGGTAAGCGCCAAAATTTCCGGGCCTGACTACGAAAGAAACGGTGTAGACTCACAATTAAATTTGATTTTTCAGTATAGTACACAATTATCAAAATTTGTTAAGTTTTTTTTCATTCAACAACACACCACGAGGGCTTACAGCCTAAACACTATCGTACCGTGGGTGTTGACAAGGAGAAAAGAGGCAACTTGTTAATTCTGGACTTGAAGGTTTGTAGGTTCGGGGGAGAAGGAAAAACATGTGCCGCCAAGGAATTCCACAACTTGGAAGTCTTCGAGACAAAAGAGCGGGCATAACAAGATGTTCTATGTCTGGTGACCTGAACAGTGCATCCGCTCTGTTCCCTTAGTAGATCAGTAGGTAATGGGACACTTTGAGCAGACAGTGACGTCACAGGAAGTGACGTCACGGCGCCGGCGCCACGCCCTGGCGCCACGCCCTGGCGCCACGCCCTGGCGCCGGCGCCACGCCCTGGCGCCTACCCTGGCGCCTGCCCTGGCGCCTGCCCCGGCGCCTGCCCTGGCGCCTGCCCTGGCGCCAGCCCCGGCGCCGACGCCTAGCCACGCCCTGGCGCCTGCCCTGGCGCCTGCCCGGCGCCTGCCCCGGCCCCGGCGCCTAGCCACGCCCCGGCGCCGGCGCCCAGCCACGCCCTGGGCCAGACAGTCACATCCGTGTTATTCCTAAGGTCATTGACCTGTCTAGGAAACTGTGACGTCACACGACTTGGGCCAGACAGTCACATGCAAACATTTCAAAAGTGTCTAACCTATTACTTCAAATTATTATATTTTGAAAAAAACCATTTGGTGCAGGTGAGTTTCGAACCCGGGGCATTCAGATGGGAGGCAACGATGCTACCCGTTGAGCTAAGCAGACGCTTATTAATTTATTGTTTTAGGTTGGTATATATATATATACGACTACAAACAAACCATACATGTAACATAATTAAAGTTTATTATTAGACAAATGGATGATTTACAAAATAATGTTTAATATTAGAGGCGGAACCAAAACGGAGGAACCAAAATGGCGGAAAATGGCGGAATGAAAGATGGAAGCCTGTGATACCTTAAGCTGACATCCCTGACATTATAAAAATGGCGGCTTTCGCTGATAAAGAATGGCGGCTTTCGTTCTTAAAGATGGTGCCTTTTGTTGATAAAGATGGTTGAAGACTCCATTATTTAAAGATACGTCACCCCAACCTAGCCGACAAATGAGAGTGTAGACATAAGACATAATAATTAATATGTTTAATATTAGACAGACTAGAACGTCACAATTGTTATATGGGTAGGTTCTAAAAATAACACACAGAGGTCGCTGGCAAAACAAAAGAAGGAAGTTCAGAAACAAAATAGACAACAGGTTCAACCGTGAGATGTACGATGGAACCAACACATGCACGGTGTTAAGGAGGCCAAATCAAATTGGAATATACAATAAAATGGCCACTTCCGGTCTAAACTTTAAATCCTTGTATCTTTTCAATGACAAGTGATAGAAATGAACCGACTTTAAAAATATATCGTTTCATAACAAGGTCTACAAGAAAATGAGATAAAAAACTTTAAACCCTTATCGCGGAAGATCCGTGAGATGTACGCTGGAACCAACACATGCACGGTGTTAAGGAGGCCAAATCAAATTGGAATATACAATAAAATGGCCACTTCCGGTCTAAACTTTAAATCCTTGTATCTTTTCAACGACAAGTGATAGAAATGAACTAACTTCAAAAATGTATGTTTCATAACAAGGTCTACAAGAAAATGAGATAAAAAACTTTAAACCCTTATCGCGGAAGATCCGTGAGATGTACGAGAGAACCAACACATGCACGGTGTTAAGGAGGCCAAATCAAATTGGAATATACAATAAAATGGCCACTTCCGGTCTAAACTTTAAATCCTTGTATCTTTTCAACGACAAGTGATAGAAATGAACTGACTTTAAAAATATATCGTTTCGTAACAAGGTCTACAAGAAAATGAGATAAAAAACTTTAAACCCTTATCGCGGAAGATCCGTGAGATGTACGAGAGAACCAACACATGCACGGTGTTAAGGAGGCCAAATCAAATTGGAATATACAATAAAATGACCACTTCCGGTCTAAACTTTAAATCCTTGTATCTTTTCAACGACAAGTGATAGAAAGGAACCGACTTCAAAAATGTATCGTTTCGTAACAAGCTCTACAAGAAAATGAGATAAAAAACTTTAAACCCTTATCGCGGAAGATCCGTGAGATGTACGCTGGAACCAACACATGCACGGTGTTAAGGAGGTCAAATCAAATTGGAATATACAATAAAATGACCACTTCCGGTCTAAACTTTAAATCGTTATATCTTTTCAATGGAAAGTGATAGAAATGAACTGACTTTAAAAATATATCGTTTCGTAACAAGCTCTACAAGAAAATGAGATAAAATGATTTAAAGTTACGCCCCCCCCCATTAAAACAAACCATTCATAAAGCTTTTGTTATTAGACATAAGACATAATAATTAATATGTTTAATATTAGACTATTAGATTTCGCATGAAGTTCAGAAACATACTGTAGGGGGGCCCCTTGATGGGTAAATGGTATTCGTGTTTGAGCTTGTCTAGAATACAGCCGTTAGAAGTATGACATCATCCACAAACCTGTTCCACAAACCTGTTTGAGCTTTGTCTGTACGGTCGTTATCTAGTGTAATTTCCGTTGAATGACATCACCCCATTATTTGTGTTTGAACTTGTCTGTGTATCTGTTTAATATACGCAAGAGAGAGGCCCGCTTAGGGTAAATAACGTGTCAGTTGATGACCTTGGTGAATGTTATCTTGTGTTATATCTGTTCAATCACCCCCATTACTCGTGTTTGAGCTTGTCTAGTACAAACCGAAAGGATGACATCATCCATGTATTTTAGCTTATTATATAAATAAGTGAGCAAGTTCGGTTATCTTATTAGTTGTTGTACCATGTCGTTTAACAGTGTCTTATGGTATGGACACAAAAATAGATTGTTTGAAGAAGACTGTGAATTTGAATTAAAACAGTTGGTGTTAAAGATACAAGAAGAAGCCTTTATCGACGAACGTGATTCTGAAGGAGAAAATTATGAAGCCGGACATATAGTCGAGTTGTGTGACATATATTTAAGTGGGTTCTGCTCTACACAATTTTTTGCTTTGGCACTCATTCGATACCAACCGGGGGCCCCGTTAAGTGAACCGTTTTTCAAGTATTTACCCGAAGAAGCAAAACATCAATACATACGTTATTACGATAAACAAACCGTCCACACAGAGGCTATTTAGTTTATACAAAAGCCCAGTGGTATACAGATGAAACAAGAATGAATAGTGAGAACGACACCACAAAAGTTAGACTGTTAGTGTTACAGATACAAAAACAAGCTTATCGAGACGGGCGTAAGTCCGAAGCCGAAGAATATGAAAATAGACATATGGTAGAGTTGTGTGACTTATATTTAAGTGGATTTTGTTCAACACAATATTTTGCTGTGGCACTCATTCAACACCAACCGGGGGCCCTGTTAAGTGAACCATTTTTTAAATATTTACCCGAAGAAGCAAAAAAAATCAATACAAATATTATTATGATGCTGATGAGGTCACACTCGAAACAACGAACATTGAAATTGAACCGCCCTGCGAGGAAGAACTCAAACAAGAAACACTCGAAACGATGAGAGAAGGGTTTAATAAAGAATTTGAGTTTTCAAGCTGTGATGACATCCACAAGGTTGCAGACCACCTAAACGATATATTAAAGCACAGTTCTAATTTAAATGATGATGATGCTGAACGTACTAAATCCATTAATTTTCTAACACGAAAACTTCACCGTACAGACGTCACCGACATGTTATATACAATTTGTAACGAATATTTCGACAGTCTTCCAACCAATGCTGATTGGGATAGATATGAGAACAAAGATTGTGTTGTTGTAGACAAGTTTGTTAAAGTCTGGCAGAAATATCTGGATGATCATGCAGTGTAGCACGAAATATGTTAAAGTATTTAGTGATCGCAATAGATTTGTAAAATTTACCAGGAAACCACTCAGAACCATTCAACCGACGTTTGTGGTGGAGGGAACAACATCCGGCATCAGTGCAAGAAACGACTTTGCAAATGTTGTGAAATTTGTCAATCCGTTGGCGTTGAATGAAGAAAACCAATATTTGGCATTGGAAGAGTGGGATTTTTACGATTTCCTAGACAACATACGTGAGCTGTATAGGAAATATCTTAAAGGTGAAGACGAGCCAAAATAGCTTTATAGTGCATCATCTTAATTACTGTCACATAACCTATTCAAAGGTGCTAAGTGAAAAAAAAAAAGCCTTGTGTATCGATCACGGTTTCACATCTATGCATCTATTCTTAAACGAAGATCACCATTTAAATGACGTGTGTAAATATGGCGGCTAGAGCATGCGTACAAGTAATTTGTTTATTAAAGTCCTACGTGTTTGGTATTAAATGAATCGTCTTGATTCACATAGTAAGTTAAAAGCAATAAAACTCAACACGGCAACAAAGCTCAGCTGTAAGAGTAATAATAATAATTAGATAAGTATAAAAGTTGATAATTTCAAACGGAGCATTTAGTTGAAAACTGAAGCAGACCGAGTATAATATGGTGAACAACGGTAGAAAACGAAAATCTGCTAAAGCAGAAAATAGTGGTGGTAAAAAACTTAAAGTGCTACAAGACGTCTTACTGGGTGATGCAATAGAAAGTATTATTCCAAAAGAAGAACCAAAAACGTTGGAAAACATGATAAGTGAACTTTGTACATTATATCCAACAGCAGAAGTTGATGAGCAGCAGAATCAGGCTATAGAAAATATAATTAATGCAGCATATCCAACAAACCTACAAACACCCTATCAGCCTACGCAAGAAGATATTTTCAATCAGAAGCTGGTGGAAATCAATAATAAAAACATCGAGAAAAAATTGAAAACAGAAGACTGTGAACTGATGTGTCAAACAACTTTTTCTCTTACGTCGAACGGCGAGAAGCTGCTTAGCATTGGCGTTAATCCAGTTTTAAATTTTTTGCCGTTAATTAAATTATCTCAGAAAAACTCTAATATACCTGTGTTTTTTGATGTGTGGACATTTGAAGAATTTTTAAACGTATTACCTACGATAATTTACAATTTGGAAAACAAATCTATAGAAACTAGTGAAACATATACTTTAACCAATTATCTTGTTAAATCACAAAGAAAAACTGTAAGTTTTAAGCTGAAACTCTGTGGTAAGGAATATGTAATTAATTTTAACTTGTCAATTCAATCACTTAAAATACTAGAAGATATCGGATGTGTAGCTAAGGATTTATTGTTAGAACTAAGCTGTAAAAGTTTCTTTAATTTGAAGATGTTTGCTAATGATTTAAGGACCGAATTAGCTAAATTTAGAGACATTTCCCTAATTAGATGTGCCTTTTTCGTAGCTAGAGAAAGATATAGTGATACTTTAAGCATGGTATGTGAATTTGTTACAAAATACCAACACGTACTTAATGATATTGTAAACTATCGCAAATTTTAAATGTATAAATTGTAATAAAGAAATTGTAAAAAATATATTCGTTTTATTGAATAATTTTTACAAGGATATGTGTCAACACTGTTTAAAAATAAAAAATCTGAGAACACTATCTACATCCTCCGGAAAACACATTAGAACCAGATGTTTCCGGCGACTAATTAACCGCTATCTACATCCTCCGGAAACTCTATAGGATGTTTCCAACAACTAATTAACCACTATCTACATCCTACAGAGTTTCCGGAGGATGTAGATAGTGGTTAACGGTTAATTTCACAAAAACTTGCGTCAGCTATGAGGTTTCATACACAGATCGTGAAAAAGTAACGAGGACTACTTTTTTTTTCACGATCTAAAATATTTATCCAGCTCGCCAATACCTGTAAAAAATCCAATTCGTCTTCATAAGGCAGCTCATTTAGGTTAGGCTTATTTATTTACTTCTTTATGTACTTATCTATATAGTTATTTATTTACTTCTTTATGTACTTATCTAGTCAAACGTTCCTAATATTAGTTTCTATACTCTTTCAAGATTTCCTTGTGAAAATATTTAGTTTAAAGACGTGTTATAACGTCTAAAGTGATTGTAGAAATTGAAAATCAATTGTAATACTGCTTATATTTAAGCGACTTGTCATAAATTTGCTAATAACGAAAACTTTACGTTTAGCTTTGTGTTGAGTAGGTTGTTGAAATAAAAAAAAAACACATATTTTACAATGTTTATTTTAATAAAAGCATATATTTTACAACGTTTGTTTTATTATAAAGTATTGTAATACAAATTATTTTATATCTTTGCTAGTTATCCATGAGTTATGAGATTTATCAAAACCAAGCCATTTCACATACGACTTGGCGCCTTTCTTTCTGATTACTCTTTCAACTAAATAATAATCAGGGGTTGCAGTCTTTTGTAGCTCCTCTTCATAAAATCCACCACTGATTGGTTTGCCTTGCATGTCTTCTATTAAATAGGTGGTTGGATTAGTGCAGTGAACTTTAGTGATTTTAAACAGCTCCGTTGACCAACGCGGTGTATAACCTTTCTCAAATAATGTTTTAGCTTTACTTAGACGTACAACATCACCCACTTTAAATTTATTTTTGTTAAACACTTTCAGATTCGAGTAAACTTGTTTCAGGATAGCTTCTTCATTTTTCTTGTTAACATCTTGAGGTTTTACACCAGTTGTTCGATGAACAGTAGCGTTGTAAGTAGCAGTGACATCAGGTAGTGTATTAACCCACTTGTAGGAGCCAATCAAGTTGAAATTTTTATATATCTTCTCTTTTAAGGTACGTATGACTCTTTCCACTATTGCAGCCTTCTTCACGCTATAAGTGCTGTAGTGATTAATGTTGTATTTTTTCATTAAGGCGTTAAATTTAGCGTTATAGAACTCGCGACCAAGATCAGACTGGATGTTAGAGGGCGCTGTACTAGTAGATAAAATATCAGCCATAGCTTTAGTCACCTCTCCAGCAGTTTTAGATTTAAGAGGGCGAGTCCACACGTACTTTGAAAAACAATTAATAACCACTAAAATATACTTGTAACCAGAGTTGTCTTTGTAGTAGTCTGTAAATTCTGCTAAATCAATCTGCCACAAATCATTTAAACCTTTGATTATTGTACGTCTACGTTTAAAATTGATTCTTGCCGGTTTATATAACTCATCAATAATTTGTTTTTTGGTATCAGATGGTTCAACTGTTTTGCGTCTCATGGCGATGTTGGATTTAAAAGTATCCACTTATCATGTAAATCTTTTAGTTTGCTGTCTATCTCACCTAGCTTCTTTTTCAACTTGTTATTCTTTAACACATCAATATCTTTTAAAACTTGAGCAGCTATCGTCTTGTCTAAATTTTTCAATTTGTTTTCAAACTCGCTTTTAAGAGCAGCTAGTTCTGATTTATGTACAGCTTCAAGGGTTATAGCGACAAGACTCTGTGATACTTCATTTTTATTCTTCTTATACTCATCTGCCCACACATCGACAAATTTTCTATTCACACCATCAGCAGGCTCGATAGGATCACCTACGTTACATAATTTATGGTTTTGCATATCAAAATCACCACTTGTAGTTTTCGGAAATGTTTCTCTGTGCACAATTTTGTTTAAGAAGCTGGGAGTCTTTGCAGAACGTCCGAACTTATCGATAGACATTTTTACACTGAACTTATTTTATTTGATTCCAACTAAACTCCATTTTTGATATCCGTTTATCCACCATAACCCAAACTGCTGCCACTGCTTCCTGAACTAAATTTCTATTTATCCCTTCGATAGCACCATCGATATACTCCTTAGTCACAAACGTTTTTTTAAGTTTATTTTCAATCGTAATCACTGCTTGATTTAAATCGTCTTTAGTAGCAAACGTATTTTTCAAGTCAGCTTCAAGTTTTGAAACTGCTAGATCTATATAATCTTTTTGAAGTTTAGATATAGCGGTATCAGCCATAGCAGTAAACGTTTTATGGAGAGGAGACACTGTTTGATGTATGTACTCCTTGATATCCTCTTTAAGACTAATTAATGTTTCATCAATGTTAGTTTTAAGCGGAAACGAGCTGTAGGCTTCATGTTTAAGATCCATATAATTTTTCATTAATTGCTCTTGCAGCTTTTGTAGTGATTGATCAACACCAGTCTTAAGTGGAAATGAGTTATAGACTTCACGTTTAAAATCATCATAGTTTTTAAATTTATGTTCAAAGTCTTTTTTTAAAGCTTCCAACTCCGGCTTATGTACAGCGTCAAGCAGTATAGCAATTTGAAGTGCTACAGCATCTTTGCTCACCTTATAATCAGTTTTAGTTTTCTGATAGTCAACTTTAGTTTTCTGATAGTCGTCTATCCATACATCGACAAATTTTTTACTTACACCATCTGTAGGTTCAACAGGGTCACCCACGTTACACAGCTTATGGTTTTGCACATCAAAATCACCACTTGTAGTTTTCGGAAATGTTTCTCTGTGAATAATTCTGTTTAGATGTTTTAAATTCTTTGCAGAACGTCCGAATTTATCGATCGGCATTTTGAAAATGGTGAAAAACACACAAGTCTGTTTATATAACACCCACTTCCTTCAGTTCTTCAATAATAGACTGAATTTCGTTGTTGTGTGCGTTATTACCAGCTGCTTGAGAAGCTACTAACAGTCTAAGTCTATCAACCAACTCGTTTATATCATCCCAGTATACATACTCTTTCTGTTTTTTGGTATGTAGCATGTATGGCATACCACGGCCTAAAGTTACCGAGGAAGATCGCGCTCTAGCACCTTCTTGTTTTTCTAAAATTGGTTTTATTACATGTTGATATTTGGTAGAGGTGTTTCGTAGAACGTCTTCTTTAGGATTGTTCTCTTTTCTGTGAAGACTAGTAGTTGCCATTATGTCTGCGTAGTCACGTAAAGCTTCCCGATTGTTCAAAGCACTCATACCAGGTTTTCTCAAAAATATCAATTCCAACAGATGATTAGTACCGTAATATCTTCTGTCACCAACCACAATTTGAAAGGTTTCTCTATTTTTAAAATCTACGTTAGTAACAACAAATTTAATAGGTTTGTTTCCAAGCATCCAAGTGTTGGTAGCTTTATCATAAGTAACACCATATGTTTGATCACAGGAATGATTATCTGTAAAATATTTATCAACATAATATCTAACAACTATTGGATAGGAACTTAACATTCGTTCGTACACTGCTTTTGGTGTATTTGCAGCAGCATCTAATTTTCTATAAGCTTTAGTAGCCCATAATTCAGGTTCTGGTGCCTCCGCCTCCAATTCAAACGTTTCATCATCACTAAGGAATGGAATTTCCTCCTTTGCTGCTGTTGGTTTGACATCAACTTCAGTTTTAGTCGGTTTCTGTTCAGTTGTTTGAGTAGTAGCCAATAATGTAGCAGGTTTCTGTTGAGTAGTAGCTAATGATGTGGTAGTTTTAGTCGGCTGGTGTTGAACAGTAGCCAATGCTGTGTTTTTCGATATATCACTCAAAGGTTTTAAGATGGGTTTATATAAACGATGTAATGTTTCATCTGTCTCTGTTTTGCCAAGCTTCAAAGCTAAATATTTCTTTCGAATTATCTTTGATAGATCAGCTATTTTACGTTGTATATTTGATGGTGCTACTATTTTACGGTGACGAGCAGCTTTAGATTTTTTCGACATGTTTACTCTATGTCGAACAACTTAATACTAGCGTTTTCCAGTCAACTGAGATATATAAAGTGATCAAACCCTTTGCGGTATCTTCCTTGTGTTAAATCAGAATCTTTAACGACAACCACCATATCATGTTTGTTTTGCCAGCATTCACCACAAAGGAGCTTGAACTTTTCAAAACTCATATCGGTAGTTACATGATCATCATACACATGTTTAAGATTAGTTTCATCTTGTTTAAATAAAACTATAATGTTAGCATTATCACGCACCAATTGCTTCGGAACTTTGCTATATGTCTGACATAAGTAGAAACTATCAATATTTTTATGTCTACCCATACAAAAATACGATTTTATTTTATCTTGCTTATCACAAGCTACATCATCAAATATAAAAATTGAATTACTCTTTGCATCTGCAGGATCTAATATCTCCTCGTTTTCACTATATGGATAGTATCCAACACCTTTCGTAGCATCCAACACCTCCTTCAACATACTGTATTTAGGTTGATATAAAGACTTTGAGTATACGTATACGTTTTGAAATTTTAAACCGTTGGGTTCAAACAACAAACTTAGCATAACATTTGTTTTACCACATCCACTTGGACCACATATCAAACATCTAACTGTGTTTGGTAAAAGAAGTCCATGTCTTTGCTGTTTAGGTGATGGAATGGTAACAACATCATCTATGTTTGTGACTGGTAGGGTAGCTTTTGCGTGTTTAACAATACGCATCGTTAACTAAACTAAAACTTTTACGAGTGCAATCATCTATATAAATACTTAGATTTATCATACCTCATTAGCAGTATAAATGTTGGTGTGCCAAGGTGAAGGTCTTGTTAACACTACCATCAACAAATTACCTGTTGAGCTGCATGTTCCTGGTTATCAATTTTGTGGCCCGGGTACTAAACTTAAAGAACGTTTAGCAAGAGGTGATCAAGGTATCAATCCTTTAGATCGTGCTTGTCGAGATCACGATATCGCATACTCTCAATCAAAACAGTTGAGTGATAGACATCGAGCTGACGAGGTGCTGGAGAACCGAGCTTGGGAGAGAGTAAAGTCGAAGGACGCAAGTTTTGGTGAAAAGTTAGCTGCTTGGGGTGTTACAAACACTATGAAAGTTAAAAGAAAGCTTGGTATGGGTTTAACCCCAAAGACGGCAACCAAACGTAAACGTAGCAGTAAAAAAGTAAAATGTGGCGGTAAAATACCATTTAAAAACATAATAAATTTAATGAAAGGTGCCATAGCTGTGGGTGCGGAAGTTCCATCTGTAAAAAATTTACTACATGTAGCGAGAAAAGTAATTAAAAATGCTGGCGGTCGTAAGAAAGTCAAGACACCCAGAGTTATTCCAGTACCGAAAAGTGGCGGTTTCCTTCCACTACTACCTTTAATTTTTGGTGGTCTATCAGCGCTGGGAGCTCTAGGTGGTGGTGCTGCGGGTATTGCTAAAGCCGTGAACGATGCTAAATCAGCCAAACAAAAATTGGAAGAAGCAAAACGTCATAACCAAACGATGGAGGCTATTGCTGTTGGTCACCGAGGTAGTGGCTTGTATATGAAGAAACAGCGAAGCGGTTTCGGTTTGTATTTACATAAACCAAAAAACGTGTAAAGTGTTTACCAGCAAGACCTCTAACAAATATAGATCTTGTGAAATTTGCTGGTAAAATGAAAATTCCATATTTTAGAGGTGTATACATGCGAGATACTTTACCATCGAATGGATCACGCAAGAATGAATCATTTATCATGAATTTGCAAACCAACAAAGAGCCAGGTAGTCATTGGGTTGCAGTTAAGAAACGTGGTGACACGGCCGTGTACTTTGACTCATATGGAAACTTGAAGCCGCCAACTGAACTGTTGTATTATCTTAAAAACTGTACTATATTGTATAATCATGATGTATATCAAAAGTATAATACTTATAATTGTGGTCACTTATGTTTAAAATTTTTAAATAAAAGACTTAAACAGTAGTATCTGTGTTTCAGTCATGGCGCGTACGTTTGCTTTGAAGGGTTCTTCGTCCTCTTTATCGATGGAAATATTTCCACCGTTAGTATTAAAACCACACTTTGAGTATTCGCTCGCGCTTGCAAACTTTCATACATATAACACTATACCAAACATAGAACGTGGGTGTAATAAGTTTCATTATTTTTCTGCTGTGAGTGGTAGAAAGATTCGACAAGAAATAAGTATTCCAGATGGTTCATATGAAATCAGTGATATCGAGAAATACATTCAGAATGAGTTGTTACGACGTTATATTAAAGATAAACATCTGGATCCTGCAGTAGAACACAACATCGATGTGGTAAAACTGTTTTCGCTAAAAGCCAACAACAACACTTTGAAATGTGAGATTACATGTCAGTATGATATAGACTTTTCTACCGACGCTTCGATAGCACCAATATTGGGATTTTCTAAACAACGTCTTGCTACAGGTAAACTTTACGTTTCCAATTTACCCGTAGAAATTGTACGAGTAAAGACGATTCGTTTGGAATGCAACATAGTAGATGGTTCTTACCACGATGGAAAACCTACACATACAGTATATGAGTTTGCTCCTATGGTAGACCCTGGTTATGCGATTGATATAAAACCATATAGTAAGGTTTTTATGCCTCTTACCACACGTATCATTTCGCATATAAATGTAAACATTATCGATCAGAATTCAGTACCTGTGAACTTTCAAGGTGAGGAGATCATTGTGATATTGGAGTTGAAAGAGACACCAACATATTATGCTGATTATAAATAGTAGTAATCAAACCGCTCCAGCTTCAGTATCTTCGCTACCTGAGTCGAAAGCGGTTCTATCTTGGGAGAACATACAGTTTCTACAATCATTGGGTTACGATGTTAAGCAAACTACATATATTCGCAGACCCTGTGCACGACGAGTCAATCAGAGGGGAAGAAATACACACATACGCTCCTCAAACCAGATCGTTTGACCATAATGATACCTGTGAGTTTGCAATCAATCAACAAGATATTTTTTACGATTGGTCTTCATCTGTTCTACTGATAAATGGTAGTATCGAGACGAGTGGTACGATTGGAACTGTAGAAGTAACGTCTAATGCAGCAGCTCATTTGTTTTCCTCTATTGCGGTTGAAATGTGTAATCAGATTATTGAACATGTTAGAAATCCTGGTATAGTTACATCAATTAGAACACTTTTGGAAGCAAACAGTGATGAAGCAAGAGCTCTGATTCCAGCGGGATGGCATCCAACCGAAAACAATGTGATGTTAAAAAATGAACGTTTTTGCTACTGCATACCTCTTAGCTACTTGTGTAATATTTTCAAAGACTATAAAAGAGTGCTTTTCAGTAAATTGCTTCTACGTCTCACTAGAGCTCAGAATGATAGAAATTGCTTTATTTTGGTTGGTGCCGCAGATGCAGATAAAGCATTAAAGTTTAACATTGAGTATATGGCTCTGCAGGTGAAACATATCCACCCTAGTGAAGTTATACAGCAGCAATTATTAAAGTCGATTGCTCTAGATAAGAAAATCCTTATACCATATAGAAAATGGGAGATGTATGAATTACCAAATCTAAATAATTCAACGAAAGACTTGTGGTCTATTAAGACATCCTCAAACACTGAACGACCCAGATTTGTTATTGTGATATTCCAAACAGATCGATACAGTAACGTTAGAAAAGACATCAACGAGTTTGATCATGTGGGTATTCGAGATATAAGACTTCACTTAAATTCGAAACAAATCCCCACAGAGGGTATGAACCTGAACTTTAACCAAGCAAATTACGTCGAGGCATATAAAAACATGATTGAATTTCAACGTTCGTATGTTGGCAGAGAACCACAGCCTACCTTGGATTACAAGTCTTTCCTAAAATATCCCATGTTTGTATTTGATTGCTCCAAGTATAGCGACTCTATAAAACCTTCTACTGTGGATATCAAATTGGAAATGGAAAGTACTACCAACTTTCCCAATCACACAAAATGTTTTTGTGTAATTATACATGATTGCGTCATCGAGTATGCCCCACTCTCCAACATCGTACGCTATATAATGTAGCTGCAAGGATGTTGCAATCACTTTCACGATGAGGTTCGTGGTCGTTGATACTCAGGGTTTTTGTCTGCCTGAATTTACACCTAAAGAGTTTGTGATTTATAATGGTTTCCAAACAGTGCATTGTGTTTTTAAACCGCATACACCATTACGTTTACTGTCTGCAGACATAATCAAGCAAGTGAAGTTTCTACAAACACAACACCATTGCCTTGACTATAATTGTGGTGATATCAATTTAGAAGAATTACCAAACATAATAGCAAAACATATTATAGCCCAACGTGTTGACAGAATTTATGTTAAAGGTGAAAACAAGCAAAGGTTTTTGTTACATTTACTATCAACCTGTGGTTATCAAGTGGATGTTATCAACCTGGAAACCAGTGAACGCTGTCCAAAGTTAGTGCCTGATACTCCTTTGTGTATGGATCATACTTTAGGATATAATAGAAAATGTATCTGTAGCATAAATAACTGTATATCATTATTTACTTATATTGTAAGCTTAATGCCATAATAAAACAAACGTTGTAAAATATATCTGTTTTTTATTTTAATCTACTTTTAAATACATTTATTAATATTAATTTCCAACCACATTAGTCTTTCCAACATCCATCCGCTATCACCTTTCAGCAAACTCTAAAGCTTTTTGTGTAAATCTCCTCAGTAAATTCTTGATATATATTTTCAAAGTTAGTTGCCACTGTGATATTTTTATTTTTAGTATTAAATGACTTCATTTCTTTTTTTTTTTTTTTTTATTTCGACTTTGGAGCACATACAAACCAAACAATTCTAGATTCATTTTAACTGTATCGTGTTTGGCTAAAGCAGCCTCCATCAAATGAAACAATTTCTGCTTCACACTTTCCATGGCAAGTCGTATATCACTACCATCCATACTAATACGATAGGTAGCCATTCTGTTTTTAAAAGCTTGAGTTAACATATAAACTTGTTCAACTTCCCACGGTTCACACACTTTAGATTTGTGAATTTCACTACGTAAAGCACTCTTTTTTCACTTGTAACGAGCACGATTCACTGTATCTCATCTTAACTATAGGTGCTTAACTAATGAATAAAACACAGACATCTTCAGTTATATATTTTTATTAACAAATATGTTTACGATAAATATCTTTAAGTACAGTGTAATATTTAAAACCAAAATACATGAGCATAAATATGACAAGACACATAAGAAAACCAGTTGATATAAACATAGAAATATAATTTGAAGTGAACAGGTAAGAATCATTTAACACAAGAGTTCTCCAGTCAGCTGTCTCACCTTGGGTGCCATGATCAAACAAAAAACATAAGTTTATAATGTACTATATCAGTTTTAATATTGGACATGTTGTATGTTGAAACTTCAATCGCTTCATCGTTGTGCAGATATGTTCTTGTTAGTCCAGACCATTTGGTGCAGTCATCGAAACAGATTCGCACTTCTTTCACATTTGGTGGTTTGTAGACGTAAAACACATTTTGACACAATGCTGTCAGGATGACGAAGCTTGCTTTAAGAGGTGGTGCCATTGATGAGGTTATTGATGTCGGTTAGCACTTGTTCTTGAGCGTAATGCAAACACTCTGACATGTAATACTTGAATGTTGGAGACATGTTGTTGAGTAGGGTTTTTATCACTCGGATGGTTTGCGCGGCACTCACATCTGAATTACCCAGCTCTGTTAATGTTTGAACGATGTCGCGAAGAAAACAGTCATATATCCAAGCAAACTGTGTTTCTCTTACATACTCAAATCTTTCCTTAATGATTTCCTCATGCTCCACCAGCTTTTCTACAGTGTCTTCATTTAGATACATAACCATATGTGTAAAACAATTATTAACACATAAAACTTTTTCACCTAGTATCGTTGCAGAAGAGATTCGACAGTAGCTCGTCTGAGTTACAGCATGAGTTTGTTCATTATCTTTAAACCACTTTGCAGATAATGCATGTATGTTATCCATAAAATCGTAAAACTGCCACTCTTCCAATGCTAGATATTGATTTTCTTCATCTAGAGCCAAAGGGTTAACAAATTTCACAAGTATTGTGAACTCATTTCTTGCACTAACACCAGTTACTAATTTTACAGATCTTCTGATGTTGAAAGTTGTTTCCATTAGCATCCTAGTATCATCTTGATATTTGTTAAACAATAACTTTTTCCTATGATGTTCACGGAAATCAGGACCATCGTTTTCGTCACACATTGTTTCAGCACAACAATTCCAAGCAGCTTTCATAGCTAGAAATTTTAAACTAAACTTGCTATCGTAAACTCTGATGTTAAATAGGTTTTCCCCCCTCTACTTTAATTGGTTGTATTCTTCTGGTTGGTTGACTGTTAAAAATCTGAGAACACTATCTACATCCTTCGGAAAACACATTAGGACCAGATGTTTCCAACGATTAATTAACCGCTATCTACATCCTCCGGAAACTCTATAGGATGTTTCCATTCGATAATTAGGTGAAAGTCTCCAAATAAACCATACCATACCATACCATCTATACCTACTACACAAGAGAGTGTGTGTTGGTTTTAGGTGTAAGTATGTAGCGGTTGTAGGTGTTAGTTGAGATGTTGCTTCCAGCACATCTAGGGGGCCGGAATTCCGGCCCCCTAGATGTGACTCTAAGTGGACACCTTCGGTTGAAATATTAAGGGTATCGGTATTGATTGGTACATAGACTGTTTCTTTAGCTGACCGTTGTAATAGATAATCAACTCTTTTAGTTTTCTTATTTTCCAGCCAATGTCTGAATCTTTTCTCACCATTTTTACACAGCTTAGTCGCATTAAAATAACCAGTGTTCTTATCGATAATTAGGTGAAAGTCTCCAAATAAACCATACCATACCATACCATCTATACCTACTACACAAGAGAGTGTGTGTTGGTTTTAGGTGTTAACACAGCTTGTTCTGACTTACTTAAATATTATATTTCTTCTGTTCAACAAGACGATTATTTTGATGTGTCACACATGTATGTAGCTCTAAGAATAGCTATACCGGAAGTGTCTACCCGGAAGTAACATTTTTTATTGAATATGTTTTATAGAGTTTGCTTTGCTGAACAGCGTGCATGTGTTGGTTCCAGCGTACATCTCACGGATCTTCCGCGATAAGGGTTTAAAGTTTTTTATCTCATTTTCTTGTAGAGCTTGTTATGAAACATACATTTTTGAAGTCAGTTCATTTCTATCACTTGTCGTTGAAAAGATACAAGGATTTAAAGTTTAGACCGGAAGTGGTCATTTTATTGTATATTCCAATTTGATTTGGCCTCCTTAACACCGTGCATGTGTTGGTTCCAGCGTACATCTCACGGATCTTCCGCGATAAGGGTTTAAAGTTTTTTATCTCATTTTCTTGTAGAGCTTGTTATGAAACATACATTTTTGAAGTTAGTTCATTTCTATCACTTGTCGTTGAAAAGATATAACGATTTAAAGTTTAGACCGGAAGTGGCCATTTTATTGTATATTCCAATTTGATTTGGCCTCCTTAACACCGTGCATGTGTTGGTTCCAGCGTACATCTCACGGATCTTCCGCGATAAGGGTTTAAAGTTTTTTATCTCATTTTCTTGTAGACCTTGTTATGAAACATACATTTTTGAAGTTAGTTCATTTCTATCACTTTCCGCTGAAAAGATACAAGGATTTAAAGTTTAGACCGGAAGTGGCCATTTTATTGTATATTCCAATTTGATTTGGCCTCCTTAACACCGTGCATGTGTTGGTTCTCTCGTACATCTCACGGATCTTCCGCGATAAGGGTTTAAAGTTTTTTATCTCATTTTCTTGTAGACCTTGTTATGAAACGATATATTTTTAAAGTCGGTTCATTTCTATCACTTGTCATTGAAAAGATACAAGGATTTAAAGTTTAGACCGGAAGTGGCCATTTTATTGTATATTCCAATTTGATTTGGCCTCCTTAACACCGTGCATGTATTGGTTCCATCGTACATCTCACGGATCTTCCGAGTCTTCGACCAATACCATTATTCTCGCTTATCAACCTTCACTCTCATTTGTCGGCAATACCATTATTCTCGCTTATCAACCTCACTCTCATTTGTCGGCTAGGTTGGGGTGACGTATCTTTAAATAATGGAGTCTTCAACCATCTTTATCAACAAAAGGCACCATCTTTAAGAACGAAAGCCGCCATTCTTTATCAGCGAAAGCCGCCATTTTTATAATGTCAGGGATGTCAGCTTAAGGTATCACAGGCTTCCATCTTTCATTCCGCCATTTTCCGCCATTTTGGTTCCTCCGTTTTGGTTCCGCCTCTAATATTAAACATTATTTTGTAAATCATCCATTTGTCTACTAATAAACTTTAATTATGTTACATGTATGGTTTGTTTGTAGTCGTATATATATATACCAACCTAAAACAATAAATTAATAAGCGTCTGCTTAGCTCAACGGGTAGCATCGTTGCCTCCCATCTGAATGCCCCGGGTTCGAAACTCACCTGCACCAAATGGTTTTTTTCAAAATATAATAATTTGAAGTAATAGGTTAGACACTTTTGAAATGTTTGCATGTGACTGTCTGGCCCAAGTCGTGTGACGTCACAGTTTCCTAGACAGGTCAATGACCTTAGGAATAACACGGATGTGACTGTCTGGCCCAGGGCGTGGCTGGGCGCCGGCGCCGGGGCGTGGCTAGGCGCCGGGGCCGGGGCAGGCGCCGGGCAGGCGCCAGGGCAGGCGCCAGGGCGTGGCTAGGCGTCGGCGCCGGGGCTGGCGCCAGGGCAGGCGCCAGGGCAGGCGCCGGGGCAGGCGCCAGGGCAGGCGCCAGGGTAGGCGCCAGGGCGTGGCGCCGGCGCCAGGGCGTGGCGCCAGGGCGTGGCGCCAGGGCGTGGCTAGGCGCCGGCGCCGTGACGTCACTTCCTGTGACGTCACTGTCTGCTCAAAGTGTCCCATTACCTACTTAGATCTGTTAGGGGCAGCAGGTGGAGGGACTATGAAAGAAAGCTCCTCTGAGCAGTGCCCGTGTAGATATCTATAAAAGAGAGAGAGAGGTCACCAACGGCACGTCGGTGGGCAAGGGATCGCAGCCTTTGGGTGAGGGTATGATCACCGATGACACGTATAGCTCTCTTCTGAATGGAGTCCAGGATAGCGAGTGTAGAAGCGGCAGCAGCACCCCAGATGTGGGAGCAGTATTCGAGGTTTGGTCTTATTTGTGCAGTATATAAGGTATAGAGATTACCTGGTGAAAAGTATTTGCGAGCCCAGAAGAGGAAACCTTAGCGGCCGCTTCTGCAATTGATGTCACATGTTGGTGCCAATTGAGATTTCGATCCACAGAAATGCCAACAAGTGAAAAGGACTCATTACTTACTGGGTCTAGGGCTGGTGTATCTCTTCTTAGAAAGAAAGCAAGACTGGTTTGGTGGGGTTGAATTGTACAAGGTTTCTACTTCCTCAGTCTAATATTTTTTGGAGATCCACGGAGACAGAATCCTCCATGAGTCTACGATCCTCATCTAACTGGGCTAAAGAGACAGGCTTAGAATATTGTATATTTGAGTGGAGGGTGCTGTCGTCCGCGTAACTGTGAACTGAGTTAGATGTGCTAGATAGAAGGTGATTGATGTGGAGAAGAAACAAAGTAGGGGCTAAAGCTGAACCTTGAGGAACTTCTGCATTAATTGATTAGAGTTTAGAGGAATGGCCATCCACGACAACATAAATGCTCCGGTTGGAGAGGAAATTTGCTGTCCAGGTACAGAGTTTTGGTGGTCGGCCACAGGCCGGAAGTTTATTAAGCAGTGCTGCGTGCCAGACCTGGTCGAATGCTTTGGATATGTCTAGAGCGACAATCTGGGATTCACCTTGTAGTTCCATAGACTTGTTCCAAGAATGGGTGACAAAGGAAAGGAGGTTGGCAGTTGATCTGCGCTGACGGAATCCATACTGCCTGTCGTGGATTAGACTGTGTTTTTCAAGACATTTTAGTAATTCGGTGTTTATATACTTTTCCATCACTTTAGAGACGACTGAAAGGAGAGAAATAGGCCTGTAGTTGCTAGGAAGCACGTTGGATCCTTTCTTGGGGACGGGTTGTACACGAGCAGTTTTCCAGTTACTAGGGAATATGCCTCTATTGTAAGAGGTCTGAAACAGACGAGTCAGAACAGAAGCAAGTTCTGGTGCGCATTTTTTGAGAACAATTGCTGGGATCTCGTCAAGGCCAGAGGCTTTCCTGGTATTAAGATAAGAGAGCATGTTTCGTACATTTTTAGTTTTGAAAATGATATCCATCATTTTATGCGCGTCATTGGGGACTGTTGGTGGTTGAACATTTGTAGGTGGGTTGAGAGTAGAATTGCCGGCGAACGAGGCAAAAAGTTCAGCCTTGCTCAAGGCGGTAGAAACAATTTCATCCCCTGAGACAAGAGGTAGAAACGTGCTCTTGCAAAAATTATTCATTTTATGCGTGATATTGGGGACTGTTGGTGGTTGAACATTTGGAAGTGGGTTGAGAGTAGAATTGCCGGCGAACAACGAGGCAAAAGGTTCAGCCTTGCCCAGGGCGGTAGAAACAATTTCATCCTCTGAAACAAGAGGTGGGAACGCGCTCTTGCAGAAATTATTCCCAATAGATTTAGCAAGAGTCCAGAAGGGTTTGCTGCCGCTGGAGCTTAAGAGTACTTTGTTTTTGATGTGGTTATTAAACGAGTTTTTTGCCTCAGAAAGAATGCGGACATAGCGGTTTCTTGCGTCGTTAAATGCTTGACGGTTTTCTTGACTGGGATTGTGTAGAAGCGTTTTGTGAGCTTTGACCTTTTCAAGTCTGGCCTTGTCACAGGATTTAGAGAACCAGGGCTTTTGAGTGGCTGCAGAGGTTTTCTGTGTACGTGGAATAAATAATTCCATGCCAGAGCTTGGATAATTTCGGTGACGTTTTGTGAGATATCAGAGGGGTCAGAATGAGAGAAGCAATGGTGTCATCTTCCTGCCAAGCGCTTGAAGCTGAAGCCAATGAATCCCCACTTCAAATAAGAGGGTATTAGCTGGCCAATATGTATTAAAACTGATATCGAGCTGTAACCGTCTACTTCTGAAGGGTGGAGTGGTCGGTCGAAAAGAAAAGGTTAACTCGACCGCCACCACTTTCTAAGACTATCTAAGGTTTTCGGGGAAAGTAGAAGCCTCAAAGTAGCGGACGAATTTGTGATGGACCACCCCATGGAAGAAGGATACTCGGGTAGACTCTAGTGGAGATGATTATTTTCCAGGGGTCGGATTTTCTTAAAGGGAAAGTTAGTTCAAATAGCCATGAAATATATATATATATATATATATATATATATATATATATATATATATATATATATATATATATATATATATACATATTAATTTAACCAATAAAAATATGTACAGGTGAAATATATATTTATGCGTTGTAAGCAAAAGAGTGAAATCAATATAAAGTTAAAGGTTCTCACCAGAACTGATTGACAAAATAAACGGTATGAAAAATAAAAATGGGCGTATCACCCCTTTGTTTCAGTTTTGCTCAAGCATTAAGATGTAGACGGCGGAATTACTCTGGTTCCAACGGATTTGAACCCTTGAGGTTTGACTAAGTTATTGTCGAGCCCGCTTAATTTAATCAGCTTCATAGCTGTAGAGCGCTCAACCAAGAACTATTGGGTAAAAGAACCAATGCCTCCACTGGCAGAATCATTTGTTCATAACCGAGTGCCAGAAGCAATTCATATAAAAGTACTACTAACAATAATGCCAACAGAATGATACCAAATTTTTGAAGTGCCATATAAAGCGGTAATACAGCGACTAATGGTCGGAATACCGAAATATTCGGAGCTTCCTGATATGAACAGGAAAATCTTAGGAAACCACCTAGCAAATTATAGTACGATGGATCAAAAGGAAATAGAGACGTGGGTTGTGCGATTTATATTCCTACCTATCGAGTTAAAAAGAATATTAGATTAGATGGAAATTGTGCAAATAACACCGCAGAATCCCAAAAAGTTTGCTTTCAAAATGTAGTCTTACTCGGGAATATTTGACATCTGACAACGTTGCACTGCTTCCTTTCATGACGTCATGCCACTCTTATCGTAAAAATACTATAAGGGAAACACAGGGGGTCTTGTTTTTGTAAGAAAATATCCTGTTTACAAATCACATGTTGTAACGGTAATTTAGAGTTCCAATTAATTAAACACCTACTTTTTACTCTAGTCCTATCCGATTTACATTTACCCTCAAGTGAAAGAAGACTTTAAACGTCTTAATTTATTTCCAGCAAAGAGGTGATAGAAGACCTAGTTTTCAAAGCAAGATGTTTTTAGGGCCAAGAGGCGTGGCAGGTTGTATTCAATTTAGATAAGATTCTGTTAAATAATAAGATAATTGCAAAACTTTGTTGGTTTCTATTGTAAGCTAATAAGTTTAAATGCGTCCTCGTAAGTTCAGCCTTCGGGACTAATTTTCAAATCCGGCTCGACATGGATGAATGTGATTCAATGCGGATCAAGATAAAGAAAATGACTTACAAATAAGGTAGATAGGTTGCCATACCCAGCACGTGGAGGCTGTCGCTGGTATCAGGGGGCGTCTTCCAAAGGAGGCTAACGTTGTTCACGTTGCCCAGGTGACAAAGGTGGATTTGTATGTCCTGATGCCGCTGGCACGCGGTCTAATAGATTTATAATCACAGGTCAGTCGCTCGTCGGAAGACTGGCTGACCTGCCTACGTGTCCAGGTGACAAAAGTGGGTTTCTATGTCGAAGAATGTTGATTACGGGTCGCGGTTGAGGTGATGTTCCTGACCGCTTGACAATGACTTGAGCTTCGTACGACCACACCATAACCCACTATTGTTGGAGAAACAAATTGGTACGCCCTTGTCTCTTTACTTTCATTCGGTTGCACTATCATTTAAGTTTCTACCTGGGATTATTTATCTCTAGATTTTCCCAATTTGCTGGTAATCTTTATCCTCTAGACGTCTGAATCGCATTAGGTTAACGCATGAACAATGTCATACAAAGAATACTTATATACCGTTAGGTTCTTTATTGTAAATAGCTTTAGCTGACTTTGACGTGTTCTTTAGATGCACCCAGTGGATTTTCTTTACTAGTTGGCCATTCTGTATTAACATTATGTTGTCAACTACGTCACCTAGCGTTACGCGAAAGCTCGATAAAAGCAAGCCTTTCGCAAGGTACAAGTCAGTTCTACGATAGATATCACCTTCTTCGCTTCTTCGAACACAGAGTTCCTAATCTTCTACTTAAAGCACTGCTCGTGTGTTTAAGCCAGTTCAATTCTGCAGTGCCGTTCTACAACGAACCTCATTTTCATCGCCTTTCGGGACTTCTAAGATCCCAATCTTCTACCTAAACATCGCTAGTGTGATTAAGCCAGTTCAGTTCAAGCTCCAATCTTCCTACAGAAATTCCGTTTGTACAGTGATACAGTGAAAAGTCAGTGTTTTCTCTAAATTAGAAAGTCAACGCGCAGTTAAATGCAATAGCAAGTAGCTGATAAGATTGTAAAGTCTCCTGAATAACCCATTAAATCAAGTGTAAAACCTCAAATTGTAAATAAATGTTAAGTTCAAAGTGTATATAGTAACAATACAACATATATAAATATAAAAAAGTGTATTATTGAAATCTTCTGGAATCCAGTGCACCTAGAGTTATAAATACAGTCCACATCTTCAACATATTCTTCTTCCAACGTTAATTAGCAAAGCCGACTACTTAGCGAGGGTGGTGTCAATCCAGCTGCAAAACATTGGGGTAAGAAAACAAGCTCTTTCTCCCCCAACTATTATGCTGTGTCTGCCCACCGCTCAAAATTTAGCTGGTCTTGCTACGAGGCTTACTGAACGCTGGGTGACGAGGAAGTGCGTGATTACGGGTCGCGGGCCAGGCTATCTTCCTACGATCTTCCCTGGCTGCTGGGCCACTACAAAGTGGCCGAGTCTTGAGTTATCTTGTAGTTACTTCTTTTGGTTGTTGCCGGTTGATGACACTTGTCACATGGGGGCCAACTGTCGGTACCTGGGCCTCTGATGGCTGTTGTAGGCGTTAAGTGAGGTTTTCAGAGTAAGAATGGACAGGGTTGGACGCAGGGAGTTTAAGAGTGAGGGTTCGATAATATTATAACACAACAGACTTGTTTTTTTGGGTATTTTGAACACTATATATGTAGAAAGCCAAATCAAATTTTATGATTGTTTCAAAAAGTGGTTGGAAGAATCAAGCTAATTTACAAGATTGAAAAACAAATTTGAACAGTATTTATTATTTATAGAACATATCTCAAGAAGTTTCAATATGTCATTAATATTTTTGTACAACCAATTTATTTTGCAAAAAAAAAATTGATTGATGATTATTCAGAGTACAGAGCAAAGAAACTGTCGCTTAATCTGTATACAATTTAGAAATAAAATTAAAAGCAACATTATACATACGAAAATATTATAGCCAATAAGAATTTCATCAACACCAATGTCGATATTATCGCATACGTCACTCGCTTTTAAAATACAAAAAAGTATTGCATCAAGTAGGTTTTAATGAATTTTTATTTTAAAAAAATTCACTAATAGAGAGGTATCTATGGTGAGACTTTGCAAAAAAAATTTCAAATGAGCGCGAATTTGGGCCCCTAGAACCCATATACGGGGTCAGTTTCGATTTTTATATGTTTATATGTATATATATATATATATATATATATATATATATATATATATATATATATATATATATATATATATATATGTATATGTATACAACCCATAACTCAAAAAATAATTAACCGATTTTGATGAAACTCGGCAAGTGGCTTTCTTTTATTAATAGCTTGGATGACTTCGTTAGCCAGGAAAATCTGACAAGGTTTTCCGGGAAAATTTTGAGTTTTCTTTCGAAAAAAAATTTTAAATTACAAAGATATTTCGATGAAATTTGGTGTACATATTGCTTTGGGAAAGACCTAACTATATGCCAAAATTCTTTCTAGCTTTACAGAAAATTAAACTATTCAAATTTGAAACATTTATTTTTAATATCAAGGCGTTTCATTGAGAATGGCAAACCTGGCTTATATGAAATCTAGTATATCGTTGCCTGGCAACGGAATATTTGATATTATTGCGCAGGTCTGTTAGACGCTGTAACTGACGTTTATCATATGGTATAAGATTGTTTATATGTTTATCTGTTTGAGTCAACAAATTATTTGTGTTATTTGGGAAATGTTTATATACTTATATACAAGTGCAAATTATTCCTTTATTAATGTTAGTGGGTGGACTAAACAGTGTTTGTTATGTTTTATCAACACATATAAAGGATCGAAGTTTTACAAAAGGGGCTGATATGCAACAGGTTAGTTATTTTCTCTCTGATGCTTTGGCGGTAGTTTTAGTTAAGTTTATGGTTTAACGGTCCATATATTTTAGCTAATTTTCGTACAAAAAAAGATTTCTTCAAATGAGCGCAAACTAGGCCCCCTGGAATCCATATCCGGGTTTACGTTCAGTTTTGATCTGCTTACACATACACAGGGTGACGCGTTTCTACGGTAAAGCTCAATATAATTATTATTATACAAGAGAGCTGGCCCATAAGTCGTTGGTGATCCCGACAATATTTTTTTCGAACAGCCTTATTTTATTGCATTTTTATCGAAATATGTTTGTGAGAAAAAAAATCAAGACGCAGTAAGTGCGTTTTGGTAGCAAATTTTCATTAAATGCTTCAAATTTCAATAACTCAATTTGCTATTAACCTAAGGTTTGTTGACTAGGAAACCAACGTGCAAAGTTTTGTTGTCGGAAAATTTTTGTACATTTTCAAACAATAAGTTATTTTGATAAAATATGGCACATTGTTTCTACTATGTAGGTTATACCGGTAACCAAATTGATGACTGCTTGCATTAAAAAGACATATTTGATATTCATGGCATTTTTATAAAAATTCACTGCCATAACGCACTTGCTGCGTCCAGAGTTTTTCAATTCACCACGTCTCTCCAACAAAAGGTTTATTTTTATAAGACAGGGTCGAAACAACATTGTCAAAAAGACCAAAAATAACGCAGTGGATGTGTATTTTCTTCCTGTGGTACAATAAAGTATTTTCGCATTAACATGAAACACCTTAATAGTTTTATTATCACAAGACAGTTATATAAAATTAAATTAAATCCTCTTCCACATCTAGACACCCTACGCCCGTACGTCGCTCGTTAATGGACCAAGGCAGGCTCTTTGTGACCCGGACAAGATCTGGCTGTGCCAGGGAACAATGCAGTAGAGTGTGGCGCATGGCACGACATGCTCTGGATGTCTGATAGAATAAGAGACATAATTATTATTAATGTGCCGAGGGCTATTATTACAGGGAACAATCTCCTCAATGCTCTTACTGTGTCTGTCTGTCTGTTTTGTCAAGACCGTCGTTCTATAAGACCGTTGTGACACAAAGATCGCGTCTCGTTATGGGATCCAAGAATCACTGGGTATTAATTAGGCTTGGTGACTGTTAAACAAGGTCTGAAACGTGTTTAGTGCAAGAAATATTTTTTGTGGCAAATTTAATGCCACATCTTTTTCAATTTGTTCTAACAAAAGGACGGGAAGGCTTGGTACCCTAAAATCTACATTGGAAAACAGTAATCAATAAATTTTTGAAGATATTCTTTCTACACTAAAAACCTAAAAGGTCTCAGGACATAGAACAAATTTTATTTATTTATTTATTGTATATTTATTTATCTTATCGATCGAGTTAGATAATTTTATTATTTGAAAAAATATTCTTAAACCATGATTTTCGAAAGAAAAAAATTTACTGGTGGTATGGTATTTGTATTGTTTGAAAGTTAAACAATATCAGCATACTGAATGGAGCCTTGACACACCATGCAAAACCACATTTTGGCATTTTAAAAAAACTGCTAAAATACAGGCTGTTTCTAAATTGATGCGAAAAATTTTATAGGGTGATTCTTTAGCAAAAAATAAGGGGTGTATTTTTAAAAAGGTTTTCCTGGAACCCCTTCTCCTCCAAGTTACAGCCATTTGAAATTTTGTCAAAAAAAGTTTTCATTAAATTTCTCCGTTATGGAATAATTATAAAAAACGAAATTTTGCAGATGCATAAGGCTAACAAAATGACAGTTTTAAAAGGATTTTATAACCCTATAATGTTATCACAAGAGGGTGAAAAAACCTACCCTTACATTATTTTTTATCAGTACTTTTTATTGTGTGTACCGTTTTCTATTGAAAAAAAATTAGTAAAAAGGATTCATTTAGCAACTTTTTTATATCTTGATATTTTCTCATAAAATTGTTAATTTTATCACAAAAAAAAATTTTTTTTACTCAGATCGATGTCACATGAATTTACAGAGTGGTTGTTGTTTGCTGAAAATTCAAGTACGTGGTTGGCTATCAAATAACGTCATAATTACACTAATATTAATTGTTCTGGTTGTTGTCAATCTATCGAGAATTTTTTAAACACTTAGAACAAATAAGTGAATAAAATGGTAAATTATACCAATTCAGAAATGGCAGATATGCATTTTGAATATGGCCGTGCTAATGGCAATGGATTAAGAGCACACCGCCTCTACACTGAATTATATCCAAATAGAACTGTACCCCATCACAGCATATTCGCACGTATTCATCAACGTCTGCAAGGAGAAGGAACAGTTTCAAGAAGTGCCGCGGATTGCGGGCGTTCTAGAGAAGTAAGAACTGTAGCACTTGAAGAGGCTGTCCTCAATTTAATAGAAGAATCTCCTGGTACAAGTACAAGAAGAATCGCTCAAATATTAAATGTCAGCTATTCCACGGTATTTAGAATTTTAAAAGTACTACTGCATCTCTACCATATCCAAAGAGTTCAAGCGCTCTTACCTCGTGATTTTTTACCTCGTTTATTTTTTGTTAATGGATGCTTCAAATGACTTTTCACGAGAATCTATTAGAAATTTTCATAATAACCACATATGGTCTGAAGAACACCCACACGAAATTACGGAATGTCATTTTCAACACCAGTTTTCATTAAATGTATGGCTTGCTGTCATTGGTGATGACTTAATTGGACCATATTTTCCTCCGATAAGACTAAATGGAGAAGTGTACTGTCATCTACTCAAAGAATAGTTGCCCCTACTTCTTGAAAATATTCCTTTACAAATTAGACAACAAATGTGGTACATGAACGACGGGGCTCCGGCTCATTTTAGTATCAACGCTCGTAACTAATTGAACGAAGTTTACCCAAATCGTTAAATAGGTCGAGGAGGCCCACAGAATTGGCCTGCCCGATCTCCTGTAATAAATCCGTTGGATTTTTACCTGTGGGGTTTTTTGAAATCTTCAGTTCATTCAAGTCCTGTTGAAAACATGGATGACCTCAGAAATCGTATTATCGCGTCATGTGATATTATAAGAAACACACCCGGTATTTTTCATAGAATATTTTTCATAGAATACGAAGTTCAATGAGAAACAGGCTAGAGTCATGCGTTCTCTCCGAAGGGGGGCATTTTCAACATTTATTTCGATGATACGTACTGACATTTTGTTAATATTTCTTTTCGTCTCTTAGTTTGTTAATTATTAATTATTTAATAGTAGTACAATAGTTGTTGTTTTTATTATGAATTTTTGGAAATTAGTAAAAGCCAGAACAATACATATTAACATATTAGTGTAATTATGACGTTATTTGACAGCCTACCACGTACTTGATTTTTCAGCAAATAACAACCACTTTGTAAATTCATGTGACATCGATCTGAGTAATATTTTATTTTTTTGTGATGAAACTAACAATTTTATGAGAAAATGTTAAGACATAAAAAAGTTGTTAAATGAATCCTTCTTTCTAAATCTTTTTTTTTAATAGAAAACTGTACACACAATAAAAAGTACTGATAAAAAATAATGTAAGGGTAGGTTTTTTCACCCTCTTGTGATAACATTCTAGGGTTACAAAATCCATTTAAAACTGTCATTTTGTTAGCCTTATATATCTGCAAAATTTCGTTTTTTTTTAAAATTATTCCATAACGGAGAAATTTATTGAAAACTTTTTTTGCCAAAATTTCAAAGGGCTGTAACTTGGAGGAAAAGGAGTTTCAGGAAAAACTTTATAAAAAAGACACCCCTGATTTTTCGCCAAACAATCGCCCTGTAAAATTTTTCGCATCAATTTAGAAACACCCTGTATATACTGGCACAACACTCCCATGGAGTCTGCACGCTTCATGTTTGAAGCCTTCACGATTTGTTTGATAGCGTAAATCACTCCCTCCATTTACTAATCTGTATGTGCGAGCTGTTTTACTTGTTCCACTATTTCTTGTCACTGTTTTCTATTGCTTGTATGTATCTCCCATTCCTTGATGCCTGCTTTTGTAAGATCCTTCCTCACTTCATCTGCCCACCTACCTCTAGGTCTTCCTTACCTTCTTCTTCCAGTGGGCTTCCATTCAGTTATCGTTCTTATTGTTGATGCATGTCCTGATCTCCACACATGACCCAGCCATCTTACTCTCTGCTTTTATGCAAGATATGATATCATCTTCACCCATTTCATCTCTTATTTCTTGGTTCATCCTTTTTCGTTACTCAGTCTCACTTACTTTTATGGGTCCGAGTATCGCTCTTATAATCGCTCTTATATTTTTTCTCTCTGTTTTATTCTTATTTTACTTTCTTCTTTCTTCATCATTATCATGGTTTCTTATTATTGTCTTATATGTGTTTAACTTTGTTCGCTTGGTGAATGCATTACTTTTTAGTGGCTTCTTTTGTGTGTGAAATGCTCTGTTTACTGTTTGAATTGTTTCCTTTATTGCAGTGTTTCTATCTGCTGAATTGGTTATCGTGGTTCCCAGATACTTAAACTTTTTGTTATTCATGGTTATTTAATCTTATTTTCTGTTGTCGAGTGTTTTTCCCGCATATCATAATCTTGTTTTCTTCTCTGTTGGCATTCAATCCCATTTTCTCGCCTTTTCCTCTATTGTTCTGTGATCATCAATCAGTCTTTGGATATTATTGTATTGGCAGTGTAGGCGACTGTCTCGCAAAGAAGATAGGGAGAAAAATGAATGGTGGTCCTGGGGGATGGGAAGCATACAAGCATTGCTTTATAAGACCCTCAATCCCGGGGATTATACTAAATGCCAGGATTATGCGTCTGGTTTTATATGTATGTGTATATATGGCATACTTTATTCGCATCGCGCGTAGTTTTTTGTTTTAATGTGTTCTTTGTTTAATGTGTGCACAAGTCACAGACTTAGCACAGTTATGTAATTTATTTATTTGTCCATTTTCTGATGTATGCTCAATCTAAAAAGTTGTTTTGTGATAATTATTATTATTATTATTATTATTATTATTATTATTATTATTATTATTATTATTATTATCACTATCCTGTCAGCGTAAGCTATTATTTGCATTCCTTTATTTCTCAATGTTTGTTTTTGTCCACCGTTCTAAGTGTGTATTTCAAAGCAATATTAAATAAGGTAGATGATAGTAAATCTCCTTGCTGTATACCCTTTATGTTGCAAATTTCTCCGTTTCTCCATTTTGAGTTTTTACGCTATTTACAGTACTTTTCATTGTCATTTGTAGCACTCTTCTCAATTGATTTGCTATGTTCATTTCATCCATTGCCTTCAGCAGCTGCCTCCTGTTGATTGTGTCAAATGCTTTCTGGAAGTCTATGAATACCATTTCTACTGGTATATTATATTAGTGTTTTTTTTTCCAATGTTTGTTTTATTATATGCATGGCGTCTATCGTTAACTTCCCTCTGATAAATCCACATTGATAATCGCCTATAACGTTAGTGATGTTGTCTCTTAGTCGTTCCTGGATAATTGTTGTCAATACTTTATACCCCACGTTTAATAAGGTTATCCCCCTATACTTTTTAATGGACCGATCTTTATCAAATTTGGTGAGTACCTTACTTTTGCAAGTGGCTTGTATGAGTTCGTTATTCATGAAAATCGGACCAGGTTTCTCCGTAAATAACAAAGTAAGAGCAACCAAATTTGGTACTATAAAGAGTGAACTCTGTGCCAAAATTTACATCTCTATCTTTAAAGACAACGAAGTTAAGGGCAGTTAAAGAAACAAATTTTGGAGTTTTCCTCAAACCGTCATGTTGCAAGAAGACTGTTCTGCAAACCCTTAAGTTTCATATTCAACCGTCATTGCCCTCATTTTACTAAAATATTTACAAAAGATTCATTTTAAATAGACCCTTTCTTTGATGCTTTGGCTGTCAGTTTAGTTAAGTTGATGCTTTTTTGGATATTTATTGGTAGGTTTAGTGAAGTTTATGGTTTAACGATCTATAATTTTTTTAGCTAACTTTCGTAGAACAAATTTGTTAATGCATTTTTACATTTTTTATCGAAATATGATGCGTTTATAAGAAAAAAATCTGGACGCAGTAAGTGCGTTTTGGTAGCGAATTTTCGGTAAATTTGCGAACGCTTTTCAAAAAACTGTTTTCAGAAACCTGCCTAGACCCCCCCCCTGGATGCACAAACCCCAAGAAAAATTTCTTGTTCACACCCCCCAAGGAAGTTACGAGACCAGGAGTGAATAGGGGTGCTGAGCGGGGTAGGTAGTAAAAAAGGAAATATGAGCAGAAAATGCGAATAAAACCGCCTTGAAAGTTGTCTTTTTGACATCTTGAAGCCATATCCCCCGTAAACCCTGCCTGCCTCGCACAGCAGCCCTATTCTCCCAGGTGCCGTAACTTCCTTGGCGGGTATGAACAAGAAATTTTTCTTGTGGTTTATGCGACGAGGGTGGTTGTATGCACGCGAGGGGGGAAGGAAAATCCCCACGACGAAGCAGCCACCCTCAACCCTACCGCAAGTCTAAGCGGGGGCGGGGCTTCGTCGTAGGCATTTTCCTTCCCCCCTCGTGTAGGCGGGGTTTAATGGGAATAGGGCTTCAAATAGCAGCTTTTAAGCATCTTTTTTCGCCTTTTCTGCTCATATTATCTTTACTACCTACCCCGCCCAGCACCCCTATTCACTCCCAGTTCCGTAACTTCCTTGGGGAGTGTGAACAAGAAATTTTTCTTGTGGTTTGTACATCCAAGTGGGGGTCCTAGTAATATTTCTGAAAACAATTTTTCGAAATGCGTTTGGGAGCTAGTCTGCAAATTTACCGAATTTTCATTATATCCTTCAAGTTTCAATAACTCAATTTGCTATTAACGTAAGCTTTGTTGGTTGGGAAACCAACATTTAAGTTTATTCTCGAAAAATTATGTATATTTTTAAACCATAAGCAATTTTGATAAAATATAGTACATTGTTTCTACTACATAGGCTATACCGATAATCAGATTGATGCCTGCTCGCATTTGCTATTAAAAACATTTTTACGGAAATTTACTTCCATAACACATTTGCTGCATCCAGACTTTTGAAAAATGTTTATATATTTCAAACAATAAATTTATTTCGATGAAATATGATACATTGTTTATACTATATAGGCAACCAAGTTTGATGCCTGCTTTCATCAAAGAAAGACATTTGCTATAAAAAATATTTTAAAGAAAATTCGCTACCATAACGCACTTGCTGCGTCCAGAGGTTTTTTAATATAATTACTATCGTGCCATATTCCCATTCTTCAGGCATTTCTTCATTCCTCGATATTTTTACTATCAATTTGTATATTTCTTCACGCAAAATATATACTATACATTAATAAAATCAGGGCGCATCCGCCATTTGTTATCACACAAGTATTGCTAGTCTTTTAAATTCCAGGTATTTATTTTTTAGGCAAAAAATTTGTGCTTGTGCGCGTGTGTGTGTGTGTGGAGTGATTTGGCCTCGAGCTTGTAGTCTCATTGACCGCAGACTTTTTCAATCACTTTGAATTTCCAAACTACGTGAGAAGATTGCACTTTCATGCAGAATTGTCATATCACACAATTTACAGTCATCTAGACCTTTACTTATAATTATAGTATTACTTATATGCTGTGTTATACCTTATACACTAATATATTACATACAACTTTAAAAAGAAGTTTGATTTTTATAATAACATTTTCCCCAGGCATGTGATGGAGCATCCGCGAGAGGTATAGTGGCCAGATTGATCTCCTGATTTAAACAAGTATTGACCCTTTAAACTTTTTTGTGCGCACGCCAATGGTTTCAAAACAAATTGCTTTTGTTATACAAAATAATTTTACAACTTTTGCTTCTTTAGTTGAATTTTGATAAAACGACTAGTTTATAAGTTATTTCACGTTGAATGATCCGACCAAACAGAAACTTTATTTTCATGAATGGGACGTTTTCTAATATAATTCTTATTTTGCAAGGTATGCCCATTGCATTTTGAGAAGACCTATTTATTTTATATTTTATAAAAAATATGTAATGTCTGATGAACAAATCCACAGAAAAAAAAACATGCCATTATACTCGTTGTTCGTAGAATTTTTTGGATCCACGTAGGCTCTGAAAAATACTAGAAGGTAAGTTGCTGACTGTCAAAATAGTACGGCGATATTCAAACTATAGGTATACTTTGTGATAATTGACCTTATCATTTTCGACAATATGACAAATATCATATCATTTTCTGACATGACAGATATGGTATTAATAACGGGTAAGAGTTTAATGATAGTAACTTTTCAGTACAATCAGTTTATAATAATTTGTCTTGCTTGTAGGGAAATGTGATTGTAATGCTAGTCATGCTGCTAGGCGCTATGCAGCTACATTTTCTAACCGTTAGCAACCGAAGGGGAAAGTTTTCTCAACATTAGTTCGTCGCATAAGGGAATCAAGTTGGTACCTGAAACCTAAAACAACAGCGTGCAGGTAACAGCGGAAGACCACGCAAGCTCAATACCAGGCAAGAAGAAGAAATCCTAAGAATATTGGAAACAACACCTGGAACAAGTACAAGAGCAGTAGCCCGCCAAATGAGGCATAATGAGCGTGCCACTATAAATTCAACTGATGCGCACCGAGTACTGAAGCAACAGTCACTGTACCCGTATCATGGTCAGAAAGTACACGCTCTTTTACCCCAAGACGCATTAACGAGAATGACTTTCTGCAACTGGCTGTTATTGGAGAACAGTCGTGAGCAGCAACTCCTGAGATTCTGTTTTCGGTTTCATCCTTTTCACTCGCAATGGCGTTACGAATTTGCATAATCGTCACATGTGGGCACAAGAAAATCCGCAAGCGATAGTCGAAACTCGTCATCAAGTCAACTTTAGATTGAACGTATGGGCAGGAATAATTGATGACTTACTCTTAGGCCCAGCTTTTTGCCAACTCGAGTAAATACGGATGTGTTTCTAAGATTTTTACAGAATGAGTTCGTAGATTTACTTGACGATATGCCGCTGGAAATTCAGCGAAACATGTGGCTACAACTGGACGGTGCTCCGCCTCATTATGGAAGAGACGTTCGACGACATTTAAGTAACACATTCAATGGCCGTTGGATTGGTCGGGGGGCAGATGCACCTGTCAACTGGCCAGCCCGTTCCCCTGACCTCAACCCCTTAGATTTTAGTTTCTGGGGATATATGAAAGAATTTGTGTAGAGGGTGTCCAAACTCGATGCAGAACATCTGCGGGAACAAATCCTACAAGACGCAGAGGAATACCGTATGAAACCAGACATTTTCAAAAAAAAAACTGTTTTCTCTTATCAAAAGAGCCCGCCTTTGCATCCAAGAGGGTGGTAGCTATATTGAGCATTTAATTCAATTATAATTTTATTTCTAAAACATCGCTTTACTTACCATTTTTCATTATTTTTAGTTTAGTTTTCACGTTAATACTAGACTGACAGTTTAAGTTTAATACAAGTTATACTTATAAAACGGTTTTGATGACTTCAAATTACATATGTGTGAAACATAGTTGTACGTATGTATTCAAGTAGCAACATTTAAGGCAATGGAATGAGCTACAATCTCTATGTAATACATTCTCTATTCTGATTGCAAATGAATTTAAAAAAATCCACATTTTTTTAATTTGTTGAGACGTATCACCGGCGTTCAAGAACGAAAATAACCTACGATATTAGTTTCAATTAGACCACCGGCGCCCGAATTAAAAATGTAGGGCTTATACTACGTGTTATATTTCATGGAGATAACGTTTCGTAGGTTCTTTGTCACCTGTTTGGGTCCGACCATACAACTTACAATAACTCATATACTAGTAGTTTTATCAAAATTCAACCAGAGAAGCAAAAGTTATAAAATTATTTTGTCTAAGAAAAGCCATTTGTTTTGAAATCATTGGCGTGCGCACAAAAAAGTGTAGGGGGTCAATACTTGTTCCGCCCCCCTGTACTCCCCTTGGGATTTGATTTTTCTCTCCTTATCTACACAGATAACGCGTAGTTCTAAAATAAGACTACATGCAAAATTTCATGGAGATAATTTCAAAAAACTCTGGACGCAGCAAGTGTGTTATGGTAGTGAATTTTCATAAAAATGTTTCTAATAGCAAATATGTTTTTTTAAGAAAGCAGGCACCAAATTTGGTTACCAGTATAATTTATATATTAGAAACAATGTACCATATTTCATCAAAATAACTTTATTGTTTGAAAATGTACAAAAATTTCCGAAAGTAAACTTAAATTTTTCCCGAAAAAACTGGTTTTCTGTTCAACCTTAAAGGTTAATAGCAAATTGATTCACAATTTGAAGCATTTAATGAAAATTCGCTACCATAACGCACTTGCTGCGTCCCGAATTTCTTTTCTTACAAAGATGTATTATATTTCGATGGAAAATACAAAAATGCAATAACATAGGGCGTGTTCGATTAAAAAAATTCACTAAAAAAAAAGAAAATTTGAATCACCAACGACTTATGGGCCACCCTGTAATTGTGGAAATATTTTTTAAGATGTAGCTTAAGACACCCTACAATTAATGTATACAACTTTTTTTCGTAACTTGAATAATAACGGAAATATTGCGCTTTAATGATTTTTTAAGATAATTCGACAAAAATGATATACCATTAAACGATAAACTCTATAGCCAACACTACTGCTAAAGTATCAGAGAAAGGGTCTATTTGAAATGAATTTTCTGGGAATATTTTAGTAAAATGAAGGACAATGACGATTGAAACTAAGAGCTCAGGCTTTGTAAAACATTATTCTTGAGACATTTTCCTTCCATAGATCATATTAATTTCAGGTTCATTGCCTAAATATTAACAATTTTGACGTTTAAAATCGTGACTTTGACGTTTTGAGGAAAACCCAAATTTATTTTTCTTTAAATGCCTGTAACTTTTTTGTCCTTTAACCGACAGCGCTAAATTTTGGTAGGTAGCTTACATATAACGATATAAACCCGTGTACCAAATTTCGTTGCCCTTACTTTGTTAATTCCGGAGATATAAATTTTTTTCGATTTTTTTCGAAAAAAAACACAAAATTTTCCGGGAAAACCTCGACGGATTTTCCTGGATAACGAACTTATCCAAGCCACTCGCGAAAGGAAGGTACTCACCAAATTTTATCAAAATCGGTCCATTTTTTTTTAGTTATAGGTGTGACACATAAATATATAAACGTATATATATATATATATATATATATATATATATATATATATATATATATATATATATATATATATATATATATATATATATATATATATATATATATATATATATATATATATATATATATATATATATATATATATATATATATAAACATATAAAGTCTGAAACCGACCTCGGATTTGGGTTCCAGGGGTCCTAAATAGCGCTCATTTGAAGAAATTTTTTCAAAATTCAAAAGTCGAGATCTCCTCATTAGTGAATTTTTTTAAGAAAATTCACTAAAAACATAAAAATTAGAAATAAATAACTATGTTTTAGGTTCAATTTCAACACTGTATTTCGAAAAAGAGGCTCGCAAAAGAAAATTGTTATAAGAAAAGTCATAATATTTTCGTCTCGGGAATCCGTGGTTAGCGGGTTGGTCCACTATTTTGTAACACCCTGTATATATATATATATATATATATATATATATATATATATATATATATATATATATATATATATATATATATATATATATATATATACAACAAGTGTATCATTTGGAATCTCCTGGACGCCAGTGATGCAACTAAAATTTAAATATACAGTCCACACTTCAACGTCTTCTTCAAACGCTAATTAACGAAGCCGTTTAATGAGCGAGGAAGATGGATAGAAAACAAGCTGTTTATCCCACAATTTACAACTACAGTCGGCCATCCGGTTTCGATTTCATCCCCTCGGGATTTCGCTGTGACGAAACTGATCCGGCTTATGATGTCATAGATCTTCTGCATTACAATATATTCAAATAGAGCCAGACGACGGGAACACAGAACATTTCTTAATGCAGGCTTTCTCTCGCACACGCCACTTTCACATTTCGCACAAGAAGCATCAATCAACGTTAACGTATACATGCACATATTTTAATAAAATCAGAGACGTACATCTTGTATGTGTGTGTGTGTGAACGTGTGAGTAAGAGAGTATACTAAATCCTGATACTATTCAACATAAATTTAGTGCATTCAGTAACGCCATGTGATCATTAGCTTCAACTCCAGACGTTCGTAACAGATTTATGAGCCATTCTCGTAAACAATACTGTCTTATCTCACTTCCTCTTTTACATTATGTGGCTCCTACCGCCTGCGTCATCAAGTCAGTTGCTCTGCTCTCAGAAATTTGGAAAGACAAGAGACCCTACACTCGCTGCGTACGATGCCGGGCTCTGATAATTAGAAGCATTATATTTGCATTATGTTCGCTTTGCAGGCGGTAAAGATGATAAAATTACGAAGACTGCTGATCCGATGATTTTGAGGCGCAAATTTTAGCGATAAGTAAAGAATGCCTAATAAGGAGATCAGAAGAGGATAAATATTACAAGAATGTTCAGTTAAAGTATCTTGTCGGCGTAAGATTTAACTAATGGATACGTTTTATTTAAAGCTCTGAACATAGCTAATAACTTCAGGATTCCTATCTCTAAAAATCAACAGGGCTTAAAACTGAACATATTTTAAGCGTTGTTGTGGGGCTTGTTCCATCCTGTTATAACAATAAAAACAGCTTAACTTTAAATCACTTCGATAAATAAATTTATTGCGACATTAAAAAAAATTCGGGAACAGCCAGTGCGTTATGGTAGCGAAATTTTATTATGCGCTTTAAAGTTTAATAACTTGCTATGAACCCAAATATTTTAATATTGGTATATAGGTGTGTGTGTGTGTGTGTCTGTACGGTTCAGATTGGGTTAAATTTAATGCCGCGAAATACTTAAATGTTTGAATTAAAATAAATGCGCATTATTAGTTTAGAAAGACTAGCATCGTGGTTCAATTACCCGTTTAACACTCGTGAAGGACCAGAGGAATTGTTTGTGGGGCAGATTTAGGAATACACGTGATAACGTAATAACAATTTAATACCACGAGTTACAATAGGTGACTTATAATTGGAGCCGGGAGATTGCCGTAATCAGCACGTGGTGGTGTCGCTGATAGCTGGGGACGTCGTCCAAAGAGACAAGATGTTTCACGTGTCCAGGTGAAGCTGTGAAGACTTGCGGTGTGTTGATACTGCGGTTGAATGGATTTCTGAGTAGCTCGTTGAAAAACTGGCTCTTCCACAACGAGGCTCACGAACCTTTCCACGTGTCTATGGAGACAACCGTGAGTCTTGACTACGTGCCGCGGGTCAGGCGATCTTCCTGTGATGCTCCCACACCCCTGGAACGACCACGGAGTTAACTGTGATGTGACCACAGCATAACCAGGTATTATGCTGTGTCTTGACTACCGCTCACGGTTCAGCCGGTCTTGAACGACCTTACTGGACGCTGGATGATATGGAAGTGGTTGAATATTGAGATCTCTCGTAGCCGCTGACGCTTGATGACACCTGTCACAGAGATCCAACTGTTGGTTGTACTTGCGCATTCGGTGGCTGTTGTTGCCAACTGTTACATGTGTGCCAATGTCCTAACCGCCTCTGGTTGCTGTTGTAGGCACCGAGGGAAGTTTTCAGGATGGGAATTTACAGGGTCGGATTCGGGGAGATTGAGCGCGGGGATCCAACAATATTAGAACAATATATATATATATATATATATATATATATATATATATATATATATATATATATATATATATATATATATATATATATATATATATATCTGTTAATCTAAAACTGCCTAGCTAATACCAAGCAATCACAAAATGTTTATAATTGAGCTTAGCTATATATATATATATATATATATATATATATATATATATATATATATATATACAAATATATTATTGCTTTAATCGGCATTATACCATGGAAACTTTAGCTTAATTAACGTAAAGTCAGCCTTAGTAGTTTATAAATACATATATTTGTGTTTTGTATCTTTAACGTCGGTCTATTTCCGCGACTATGGCCAATCACCGACACCAAGAGAGCAGTTTCGCCTCGCTATCCTGGAAATGTTGCCGAACCCAGCCGTTCCGCAAGGATAGTAGGAATATTTAACGTGCCCAACATCGCATCGGACTAAGTTAACACTCATTGAGCCAAAATAAAACGTGCACCGCATCTCAAATAGGAATGGTGTATGGTAAAATTCGACAAATTTTTTTTGACAACATGTATTTCAGTCAACGGAACAATGGCCAGCTTGAAGAAGAAAGAAATTTTGGAAAATAATTTTTAGGTTTATGTTTGGACTACTATATATATATATATATATATATATATATATATATATATATATATATATATATATATATATATATATATATATATAGTCTTTCTTAAGTAAAAAACTTGAATGAGTTCATCAGTTGGTTAGTTGGTTGTTATGCGGAACACCCTATATATATATATATATATATATATATATATATATATATATATATATATATATATATATATATATATATATATATAGTAGTCCAAACAATAACCTAAAAATTTTCCAACATTTCTTTCTTCCTCAAGCTGGCCATTGTTCCTTTGCTGAAATACATGTTGTCAAAAAAATTTGTCGAATTTTACCATACACTATTCCTATTTGAGATGCGGTGCACGTTTTATTTTGGCTCAATGAGTGTTAACTTAGTATTATCAGTACCTCTGAGTCGTTCAAATAATTTTAATGTCATCTCATTTTTACTTGCAAGTGGTGTTAGTATAAGTTTGGAAGCGTTTTTGAAATGGCAAATACCACACGTCGTAGTTCCGCCAGTGTCTGGCTCATTGGGAAGGCTAATAGGGCTTTATGTAGCTCACGGCTTCCATCAAAAGGAAATGTATTGTCCACGTTAATGGTCCACCACATGGAGGGGCAGCTACCCATCAGTCAAAGCCTAAAGTTGTCTGACACAGCCGTTATCGAGTTTTGGAACAAGACGGGAATCCCAACACAATGCGTCGACAATGCAGAGCGAAAGCTAAAGAAACTCTTTGAAAAGTATGTGCAACGAAAAAAGAGGGACAATTAAAAAAGACAGCTGTTGAATGAAGGACATGTTTAAAGAAGATCTAACAAAGCTCTTTGACATCGCTGCAGCGAACGCCGTGTAGACACTGACGTCTGAAGAGGGCAAAGTATTTCTTACTATGCAGAGAGAGGATTTATTCAGCGCCAGGTTTGACACAAGGACAAGAATCTTGAAGGAGAAGAATCTTGCAGAACAAGAAACCAGAAAGAGGAAACGATCTATGACAGAAGATATGAGAAAGAATAAAGCGAAAATTGAAAATCAACAACGATATAAAGTTGCCGCAGCGTCTGCTCCCGCTCCTTATTAAGTTTCCGGACTGACCAGTGGCCGATGTGGGTCTCAAGGCTTTCAAGTGACATCTCTGGAATTTTGCGAAAGACCTCCTTGGGATAACAATGTTTGACGAAGAACTCGACATCCAAGACAAAATCCAGAATGCAGGATAATTTTCTCCTGTCGGCCAAAGCCAAGGAACTTAAACGACTGGATGGAAAGTTATTTGTCACTCCTAAGGCCCCAGTGAGATGTCACTGGGAAAACGGCAAACATCTTCGATGTTGTCTTGGACAACCATAATAAAATGGTAGCAGAGTTCTTGCTCAGTCCCCAGCCAGGCAGAGGAAACAACCACCCAACAAGCTGTTCCAGAAGAAAACTGCAGAAATACAGGTGGTAAATGACTGCGCCGAGAGAAGAGTCGCCATGATCCAGCAATATAATCCAAGTTTGACAAAAGACGAGACCTAGAAACAGTACCGTCTGTGCCTGGTGGGGCTCCATAGGCTCCCTTACAAAGACGCCTTATTACGAAAGTTATCGAGAAGTCTTATGTTTCTATGAAACTGATCTAATAATTATAGCGTTATTGACAACCATAGTTTGTGTTTGCTACAATTTCTAAACTAAATTACGTTATATAAACAATAGAGAGTTTTCCTAAATTTGCTTTTTCAAACGTATTCACAGAATTTAATATGGGTATGACCCCTAAATATAATCCGAATCAACTTAAATTTTGCAAGGTCTATCCATTTTATTTAAGGAACAAGAGCTGCCTTAAGGACAAACAAACTGGTAACTCAATTATTTTTGGACCAGCCTAATATATATATATATATATATATATATATATATATATATATATATATATATATATATATATATATATATATATATATATACAGTGTGAAACACAGTTATGGAATAAAATGTATTATTCAGCGAAAAATATTTTTTGTGGAAAACGCTGAGACACGTGAAGATTAATTTGTCGAACATTATCTTATAATCATAGTTAAAAAAATTACACTCCCACAATTTTACACCCACCACTTTATCCATTTTTTTTAATAGCAACCCTACATATTTTCATCACAATTTGATGGATCACATTTGTCTGAATGCGGAGATACCCCATATGTATGGTCTATTACAGTTTTCAATACAGGGTGGAAATTTAATACCGGAATATTGAAACTAAACACTTTACTCTGAAATTCAAATTTCGAAAATAAAAACGTCCCTTTCTTATAATAAATGTTCTAAATGTTTTCCATTCACTTGCACACAACGAAATCATCTGCTCTGGAATTCTTCCCTAACTCTGTTCAACACGTCAGGCGTTACGTTCCTAATTTCTGTGGTTATTTTCATTTTCAAATTATCTAAATCAGCAGGTTGCGTTTTATACACTCTGTTTTTAAGGTATACCCATAAAAAGGAATCAAGAGGTGTAAGATCTGGTGATCTAGCGGGCCATTCTACGAAACCTCTTCATCCAATCCATCTTTGTGGAAAGACTTACTGTAAATACTCCCGTACTTGAAGAGCAAAGTGGGGCGGAAACCATATCATTTCATGGGGAATATTAGGTACCATTACATTTGGATACAATTCTGCTAACGTTGGGACAACCTGCTCTCTTAGCATATCTAAATATCTTGGACCGTTTAGATGTTCTATAAAAACAGGTCCAACTACGTGATCACCAATGATACCAGCCCAAACGTTCAACTTCTGAGAACGCTGAGTGTATGTCTGTCGCATCCAGTGGGAGTTTTCGGCAATCCAGTATCTGCAATTGTGCCTGTTTACATCGCCATTCAAAAGAAATGTTGCTTCATCAGAAAACAAACAAACGGAACATTAGCAGAAGAAATAACATTATATGTAACATGTTCAGCAGTTGTTCCCAAAATTGCAGTCTTCTATCAGAATCAACTCAACAAGTCAATCAACTCTTGAACGTGTTGTAGTTTATAGGGATGCATTTTTTCGTTTTTGAGCCACATTAAAACTGTTGATTGACTAACATCATTTTCACGTGCAACTTGACGGGTAGAAGTTGTTGGTTTTTCTTGAAAAGCCAATAAAATATTGAGTTTTACATCTTCTTCAACAAGCTTGGGGTCTCCTAGGCAGTGGTTTAACGTGTCCATAATCACGAAACTGTGAATGTATCTTAGACACGGTTCCCTGAGTTAGTGGGGGCAAATCTGTATGTTTTTCATTAAATAGGTTAACAACTTGTGCCTGTGTTCTACAGATATCACGATATCCAATCGTCATTAATATTTCTGTTCGCAGAGTTTCAGTTAAGTATCGCATTATTAGACCACAAATTAATTGAAATGATCGGAACAAAATTACGACTAACTTATTAGGAGACCGTGCATTCAACACAATACACCACAAAATAAAACAGAACTGTTAAAGTTCACCTTTCACACTGCAAAAACTGGTAGTTAATAAAGAAGGCTAAATGATACCAAATACGTTTTAGATAAAAGACAAGATAAGAAATTTAAGATAAGAGTCAGTGAAGAATTCCAGAGCAGATTATTTCGTTGTGTGCATGTGAATGGAGAACATTTTGTACATTTATTATAAGAAAGGGACGTTTTTATTAAGTTTATTTTCGAAATTTGAATTTCATGGTAAACTGTTTAGTTTTAATATTCCGGTATTAAATTTCCACCATGTATTGAAAACTGTACTATTAGACCATACATATGGGGTATCTCCGCATTCAGAAAAATGTGATCCATCGAATTGTGATGAAAAAATGTAGGGTCGCTATTTTTTTATGGATGGTGATGGGGGTAAAATGGTGGGAGTTTAATTTTTTTTTTAACTATGATTATAAGATAATGTTCGACAAATTTGACTTCACCTGTCTCAGCGTTTTCCACAAAAACTATTTTTTGCTGATTAAAGAATTTTATTCCATAAGTGTGTTTCGCACTATATATATATATATATATATATATATATATATATATATATATATATATATATATATATATATATAGCAAGATCTCCAGATCCAACGCCCCTGTATTCTTTCTATTAGGGACATATTAAAGAACAGGTTTATAAAAAAGTCCATGTACTTTACAAGATTTAAGGAACAGAATCACTCATAAACTCCATAACATATATATATATATATATATATATATATATATATATATATATATATATATATATATATATATATATATATATAAAAATTGGTCCAACTAACCAACTAATGCACTCATTCAAGTTTTTAAGAAAAGAAAGTGGGAGTTTAATATTTTTTTAACTATGATTATAAGATAATGTTCGACAAATTTGACTTCACCTGTCTATTTTTTGCTGATTAAAGAATTTTATTCCATAAGTGTGTTTCACCCTGTATATATATATATATATATATATATATATATATATATATATATATTGCTATGGTATTTATTTTAAGTATACCTGCAAATATTTATTTTAGAGCTGAGAACATATATCTTAATCATCAGGTTGGGTTCATTATAATTACAGCTAGCTTCTACTAATTAAAATTCATTAATATGTGCTATTTAAATTCATTTATTGATTTTTACTTGATTAAAAATTAATTTCGCTTTGCACAGATGGCTATACAACAATTTTACTGATTAATTATTAACGAAAAACAATGCTTCTGGTTAATTACATTACGGTGTCTATGTGACACACATTAAATACGAACAGAAACATTTAAAGCATTCATTACATAAACATAAATTGAAAAATCCTGTTAAAACATTCAGGTAACATTATAAATAATAACACAATTACCGGTTAAACATTGATATAACATAAGCAATATACATCGACAATTCTACAGAGATCACAGTCTCTTTCTGTTCATTTCAAGCAAATTTTTGCTTAATGAAATTTATTGGCACTCAATCTTTAATTGGTGCTATTAAAATCGTGAAATTCAAACCGCACTGATCAATTTAGGAAAAGAAAACACTTACTGAAACATTTTCCATTGGATTATATATTGTTTTTCTATTATTGCTGTCCATTATTAATTATTATTATTTTTCTAATTTGTCCATGCCATATTTTATTGCCCATTTATTGATTATTAACGGATTTAATTTATTAACATGTTGATATTTTCCATATTCGTAGCACTCTGGAGGTGTTTTATAATATCCCTTCGATGCACTCTGGAATCTCTTATGTCAATTTACATAATTATGACGATGATCACATGATCTGGTGAAATGATGCTGATGAATTCACTGGATGGAAAGACGTCGGACCCTGTCGGACTCTCGCTTTTATTAACTTTCTTACAGGTGAAAAAACGCTATTGTTCATCACACCACCTGTGTTTGAGTTTTCCGTCAAACCTTTAGTGTCTTTTTACGTTTTTTTCTTACGCGCACATTACCTCAATACTACATAAAGTTTTGTTTTTACAAATGACCTCTGCTCTTTTAATACATCGAGCCTTTAGGTAGCTTGGTCATACCTATTTTTTACATACAATAAAATCAACAGAATTGCATTTATTAGCTACTATCTCATTCTCCCTACAAAAACTGAAGCATTGTTCTTGGTTTCTTTACGGATATTTCTAGAATATAATTTTTTTTATTACTCGAATGAAACTTAACATCGAGGGTTGCTACATGGGTCACTGACATTCATGTCGGGCGTTGACATCTCATGCTAAACTCTTTCGTTGCTACCTTAGGGTGTATACGTTTATTTTATATTTACTAGGATGTATAAATTTCCCGTTTTCCCATTAAAATGTCGTAATCTTTCCTATTATTTGCTATCTATAGCAATATATATATATATATATATATATATATATATATATATATATATATATATATATATATATATATATATATATATATATATATATATATATATATAAACTGGTCCAACTAACCAACTAATAAACTCATTCAAGTTTTTAAGAAAAGAAAGACACGTGCCCAGTTTTATAGTTTTATCAAAATCGGTTAATAATTAGAACTCTTTAATACACGTTTTTGTTTACAATTTTCTCTGAATAACCCATATTTGATAAAACTACTAATTTTATATAAAGGCATATAACTTTTTGATTAAAAAAGAAAAAGTAGACTTAGCTTTCAAAGGCATACGTTAAAGAATCACACATAATAACATAATTTAGAGACACTCTGTATTCTTCCAAGTGTGATGCATTTTAAGGTGAAGTTTTTGTGCAAATTTTCAACATCTTTGTCATGAAGTGTGCTATATTTTAGATGGTTACTTAAAATCATAAATAAGACTAATTAATTTTTAGTTTCCACTCTAAGACATAAAATATATTTCAATTATCACATTTGCCGTTGAAGCAATAACGAATTCCGATCTCATATACCCAATATCTCTTTCATATTTACTTTTATCGATACCTAGAGCTAGCCCGAACAAAGATCGCTGTTTCAATTTCGTTTCTGTATGGCGTGTGAAACAATAAATATGACTTACTGCCTCACTCTGCTGGTAGTCGTATCACATCCGACGGTTATTCAATATAAAAACCAGCAGGAGAGGCAAAGAAGTGGGGAAAAATGCCACACACAGACACGCACACACATAGAGAGACCACACCGTCCACGGTTGGTAGAAGGAATTTTGGTAATTGCACCATTTCTAAACAGTCGACGTAAGCACTATTAATCTGGTAAGGAACTGGAAACAATTTAACAGGACGTTTTGAGTTAGTGCGGGTTCTCCGCTGCCACAATTCATCCTTGGCAACGATAACTAATATTTTACGGATGTTGAGATTAATACAAAGGGAACATTATAAGGGCTCTGCTATTTCATATATATATATATATATATATATATATATATATATATATATATATATATATATATATATATATATATATATATATATATATATATTGATAAAGAAATTTAATTTAAGCTAGGGTTGTTTTAGTCCCACTATTGGGTGATAATTGAAATAG